>OZ023264.1:107925978-108500978 GCA_964006375.1 Tillus elongatus
TTTAAAAAACTCACTGAAATTGAGTACTCCGATAACCATCAGCTTTTGACAACGTAAAATAAATAAGGTAGGAGGTAGTTAATAATGATGATAATGACGGTAATATTTGCCATTGACATTAATTTTACAATGCACTATTGCCTAACAAGGTTCAATCTTGTGCTTAAACATTAACTTTAATTCCTTAAATAAAGAATTTTATGATTTCCTCGTTCAATAAGCTTACAAATTTTCTACAGAGAAAATTATGCTTATAAAAATTACCTAGAAAAAAAGGTAATGAAAATATCCTCGCACTATTATTATGACCTAATTACATTAAAAATCTTAACACTAATATTGAAGTAAAGACTAACATAATTGAATTAAATTATTTTAATGGTTCATGCAAAATGTTACAAATATTATAATATTTGTAACATTTTGCATGAACCATTACTTCAATATAAGTTATAAGATATATATATATATATATATATATATATATATATATATATATATATATATATATATATATATATATATATATATATAAATAAATATAAGGAAAAAGGGTTAAGGGCAAAGCCGCAAGGAGACAACCGCATACACGTGTTTCAAGCTTATTAGCCATCATCAGTACGTAGGCAATGAACCTAAAACTAATATGAGCTATGGAAGGAAAATATCTCAAGAAGAATGTTTTACAAAGCCTGAAGTCTTAGTTCCAATCGTCATTGTCCTTCATTTTACTAAAATCTTCCCAGAAAATTCATTTCAAATAGACCCTTTCTCTGATGTTTTGGCAGTAGTGTTGGCTATAGAGTTTATCGGTTAATGGTATATCATTTTTGTCAAATTTTCGTAAAAAATCTTTAAAGATCAATATATCCGTTATTATGCAAGATACGAAAAAAAATGTATACATTAATTATAGGGTGTCTTGAGCTACATCTTAAAATAATATTTCTACAATTACAGGCTGGCCCATAAGTCGTTGGTGATTCAAATTTTCTTTTTTTAAATCGAACACGCCTTATGTTATTGCATTTTTGCATTTTCCATCGAAATATAATACATCTTTGTAAGAAAAGAAATTCGGGACGCAGCAAGTGCGTTATGGTAGCGAATTCTCAATAAATTCTTTAAATTTTAACAGCTCAATTTGCTATGAACCTATAAGGTTGACCAGTTTTTTCGAGAACACTGTAAGTTTACTTGCGGAAATTTTTGTACATTTTCAAACAATAAAGTTATTTTAGTGAAACATGGCACATTGTTTCTACTATATAGGTTATACTGGTAACCAAATTTGATGCCTACTTTCTTTAAAAAACATATTTGCTACTAAAAACATTTTAATGAAAATTCACTACCATAACGCACTTGCTGCGTCCCGAACATTTAAAAAAATTCCAGCTATTTTATTAGCAGTTATATTTTTACCCACATCACTCCTTAACTGATATATTTCAATCACAGTTGAAAAATTATCATGAAAGGGAGATACTTCATCTTTATTAAATGCTTTAATTTGGTAAGTGCTAGTCAACTTAGGCTTTCTTAAAGTAATGTTTAAATTTCTTTTAAGAAAGCCTCTTAGCCAAGCTTTGGCAGTAGACTGATTATATTGTGAAAGGGATTCTTTATATTATTTTATCTTGCATAGTTGAACGGACATCGTCTTATTTCAGCAGGCGATATTCTATATAAGAGCTTCGAAAGCGTGCATTAACCTGATTTTCTAGAAGTTGTTTGTCTTATTTGCAGAATATAAAATGACGTCCCATCGAAGGAGCTGGCACATCATGTTTTAGTCTATCTTGCAAAGTGCTCCTATGGGGGACCAAATATTTTCTCGTTCTAACATTGCGCGTCGAGTTCAATGCTGCCGCCATTTGTGCAATTTGTATAAGACCAGGAAACTGCTTAATTGTCAAATGACTATTATTTGAGTAAAAATATAAAATGGCAGTTCATTAGAATGACTGCTACTATAATGTACTATACTTTTTAAAATCTATTTATTTTTAGTATAATAATAGCTCATTACAACATCGTTTATTAAGTAAGTACATGCTTTTTGCTAAATATATAGTCAGGGACGAAAAACAAATAATCTGAAAAAAAAACTAACGGGACGCAGCAAGTGAATTTGTATTAAATGCTTCAAATGTCAATAACTCAATTTTCTATAAGCTTAGAAAGTTTAATTTTGGTATGTAGTAAGGCATTTCCTTAAGGCAAGATATCCACCAAATTTCATTAAAATTAATTAGTAATTTTCGGGGAAAACAATTTTTTTCGAAAGAAAACTCAAAATTTGAATAACTCAACTTTCTATAAACTTAGAAAGTTGAATTTTGGTACGTAGTAAGGTCTCTCCTAAGGCAATATATACGTTAAATTTCATTAGAACAGCTTTGTAATTTTTGGAGAAAAAAATTTTTTTTTGAAAGAAAACTCAAAATTTTCCCGGAAAACCCCGTCCGATTTTCCTGGATAACAAACTCATCCAAGCCATTAATAAAAGAAAGGCACTTTCCGAGTTTCATCGAAATCGGTTAATTATTTTTTGAGTTATCAGACGGATATATATATATATATATATATATATATATATATATATATATATATATATATATATATATATATATATATATATATATATATATATATATATATAAACATATAGAAATTCAAACTGACCCCGGATATGGGTTCTAGGGGTCCTAGTTCACGCTGATTTGAAAAAATTTTTGCAAATTCTCACCATCGATACCCCTCTATTGGTGAATTTTTATAATAAAAATTCACTAAAAATATATATTAGTGAATTTTCTTTAAAAAAATTAACTAATGAGGAGATCCCGACTTTTGAATTTTGAAAAAATTTCTTCAAATGAGCGCTAATTAGGCCCCCCAGAACACATATCCGGGGTCAGTTTCTATATATATATATATATATATATATATATATATATATATATATATATATATATATATATATATATATATATATATATATATATATATATATATGTGTGTGTGTGTGTGTGAGTGTGTGTGTGTATCACACCGATAGCTCAAAAATTAATGGGCCGATTTTGATTAAATTTAGTGAATAAATTCCTTTTGCAAATGGCTTGGATAAGTTCGTTAGCCAGGAAAATCTGCCCAGGTTTTCCAGGAAAATGTTGTGTTTTCTTTCGAAAAAAATTCTTATCTCCGGAATTAACAAAGTAGTGGCAACCAAATTTGGTACGCGGGTTTATATCCTTATAGGTAAGTTACCTACCAAAATTTATCTATGTCGGTCAAAAGACAAAAAAGTTATATATTTTGAATTTCATCCGGTTATGGAATACCATAAGGCAGTTAATGGAGAGTTTCAAAAATAGTAAAAAACACGACGGTCAGCGTGAGTAAATACTGACAATGTAAAATTAAGAGACCTTACTGAAATTTTAATGCAGGTTGAATTTTATCTAATATAACACGGTTATGGGTCCGCTTTTAGACATTATAATAAACTGTTTTTGTATAGTTGTCTACTTGTTAACACAGCAAAAATTTAAAATTCATAATTAAAAGGTTTTCATAAATGCTGTCGGTAGATCGAATGTGACTGTAAGTGTATCATTACTCACCTTGTTTAAAAGTAATGGAATAATAAACCTATTATCCATTAGAAGTAGATAATGGTAATTATATGTGCAATATCAATAACTTAGTGCGTTTTACTATTCTTGAAAGGATAATACCTACTAGAAATTTCTCCTTTTGTCCTATTGCTTCGAATGATCGATCATCGCTGTATCACTGAAAATATGAAATGTAAATTTATTTGACCATTTACTCGTTTCGGAATCTATGCTTGATTCTCAAGGAAATAACCCGCATCATCTGGTCTAGCTCTTAAGTAAAAAATGAGAGAAACATTTTCAAATAGCGTACTGTTGGGCGCATAATCTATACATCATAAAAGCGTCAGGACCCGATTGAAGTCTAGCAATAATTCTTTAAATGTGTGCACCCAAACTTGCTTCAATTTTATGACATGTTGTTTCAATGTTTTCAGACTTCTCTGTACAAGCGCTAAATTATTTAAATGAAAAGTATCACAAAGATGGATAGGCCCAATCCGTTAGCCAGCTCGTAGTCCCTATTTTAACCCACTGATTTTTTCTTTAAAGTTACATTAAATCTGTTGTCTACAACACCCGTCCAGAATGGTGGAAAACAATTGTGAAACTGTCAATTGGTTTAGAAATGAAGGAATACTATTTAAAGTCAAAAAATCTCTCTACAGGCGTATATCAAAGTGTATTTAGGTGGTCGTTATATGAAGATTGGTCGGTCAATATTTAAGTAATTAATCATTTTGGTGGTGGTGGTGGTGGAGGTATTTATGACCTTGGAACATAATTCCATCAGCCACAGACTTTTGCTATTTTATAATTAATCATTTTGTCTGCTAATATTAATAGTTAATATTCATGTTATAAAAATAGTTTTCTATTGTTTGTTACATTTTTTACATCAAAACGCTTTATTAATTCATATGTTTTTTCCTTTTACAATAATTCAAGGTAAAGCATTTAAATGAGTATTCTAAATCTAAACGTTTGGCATTTAGAGTTTATGTGTTATAACCCACCAAATTTGAAAATGTGTTTTGTTTCCTAATTTAATCTCTAGTCAATTCTCAACTAGTGCTAAACACTTAAACGTTGCTAGTATTACATTTCTAGATGTTGCTACTTTTAAAATGGCACATATTGCGAAAATTGTTGATTTTAGCCACATTCAACAAATATATGTTTCTTATTAAGAAGATACACAAGGGTATTATTTTCTAATCAAAAGCTTCCTAGCGAGGCTAATAAAAAGGTGTGATTATTTTAAGTACCACAAGCATCGCATTATCTGCTAGAGCCGAATTAGGAATGCATTATTTTTTATCAATATCAGAAATCTGTACCAATTTTTGAGATGAGACGTCAAATAATTTTCTAGATATCAGAAAAAATCGAAATTCAATTTCTCACTTTAACATCCGGTATCTTTTTAATTTTGATAATTGGACGGAGGTAAGTTTAGCTAAATAGGAATATTTTGATGCCAATCATTTACTGTTGCTCTGTGTATGATTACTTTTGGACCAGTCTATATACTTAGGATAAGGCGTTTTCATCTTCCGGGAAATAAGCCTGAGTTCAACCCTTCCTAATACGAGATATAAGTTCCATCTATGAAGAGTGACCTGCAAGGCCATGATGTTGAGATGGTTAGTGAAATACTGCACACAAAATCCCTTTCTTAGCTTACTTTTAACAGTTGCAAAGACATCTACATGTTTTCAACATCGCGAAGAGTTTAGAAAAGAAGCTTCGATTTCCATTTCGAATTAAACGTTGGTCTTCACTACAGCACATTTTTACCTACACAGTCCAAGGCAAAAATACGCTCACCACGGACTACTTTGCCTCTTAGATAAGGTAGCTTTAAAATCGGGCTCTTTGCCTTATAGGATATTCATCCATCACTGGAAGGTGAACTGGCCAAGAATGACGAGTCCAGACCCCTGATAGGTCCCGAACCGTTTTGCGGACTAGCCAGGCTGAGTATAAGGATATATGTGAATATTAATCTAATTTATTAATATCTGGACCTGAGCAAAAAACTGTACTGGTGCAAAAACTGCCCATGGCAGAAACAGACCAAAAAGTTAATAAGAGAATCTTCGCCTAATTCACGCATGACCTACTGGCGTGCAAAGTACTCTACAGGTTCTGCCAAGAAGAAGACAAACATATCACTCAATGTACTGCGAGGTTGAGGTTTCAGTCACTAGAGACGAAAAACCTTAGGCTAAAAGTTACACGAAGAAACCCCTATTAAGGTGGTGGAACTTGATAAATGGGATAACGCTGGATAGAGTGCCCCAGTGGTTCACATAGGAGCATTACAATAGATCTTAAAGGTCGTGGTGACAAAGGCTGAATATCCGGCGCCGCCCTCTTAATCTATAAATGTCTATTTTATTTTTCTTGAACACAAAAGAAAAAATGGAGACAAATATTTTCTATCGATACTATATCATCGTATTGCTTCTTAGAAATTGATCGTTAGTTCTTTCATTC
Source organism: Tillus elongatus (assembly GCA_964006375.1). NCBI lineage: Eukaryota > Metazoa > Arthropoda > Insecta > Coleoptera > Cleridae > Tillus > Tillus elongatus. The sequence goes on from OZ023264.1 coordinate 107,932,104, forward strand.
TGGTAATTTTATAATTGGCAAACTCGTTCTAGCCAAAGAGTGCACAAATTTAAAAGGTATCAAATTCCTACTTATGGGACAATTCGCTACGAATATTTGTTCATTCGTAGATCATTTAAACCTTAAAACGCCCTCCTGGTGGCCTCATTTCCGACATCATATTACTCTGCATCGCTATGTAAAAAGCAAATTAAAACGATTTTTGTAGCACAACAATCAAGTTTTTCATATTTTCAAGGCACACAGGCTTCAACTTCCATGAACTACATATCTCATAAAAAATCTCAACTCAATAAGTACTTTACTGCTTACTTTCTCGTGTGGTTCAACTGTTATTGTTACAAGTAGTCATCTAGTTAACAACTAAAACTTATTTCACGTAATTTCCACTATTAAGTATGAGTTGCAGTTTAGGTTTAAAATATAGATAGATATTTTCTATACAATCTTATCAATGAATGATCTTGACGAGATTACCAAATTAAGAACCTTTTACAGATACACTTTTGTCTCTCTTCAAGGAAATCATGTGACCGCCAAGTTAATCATACTTATATAAAAATAGTGTTTTATTTTAATTGCCTATTATTTGTATTATTATCATTTCTATTAGTTAATAACATTATATTTTTATTTACTAGCACTCATGTTCAACTACTGAGGTTATAACTACAGAATTTTAAATACGTGTTGTGTATTATTACTCTTCCATATGTTTTATTTAGATACGAATTTATCACAATCCGCATCGCTCATTTGTTATTAATAAGATATGATTAATTTTCATTTTAAAGGGCCCACTTTTTTTATACGTTTATAAAGAGTATTTAGACTGCGTTTGTTTTAAAAAGTCTGGACGCAGCAAGTGCGGTATGGTAGTGAATTTTCATAAAAACATTTTTAATAGCAAACATGTGTGTTTTTTTTAAGAAAGCAAGCATTAAAATTTGGTTACCAGTATAACCTATATAGTAAAAACAATGTGCCAAGTTTCAACAAAATAACTTTATTGTTTGAAAATGTACAAAAATTTCCGGAAGTAAACTTAAAGTGTTCCCGAAAAAAACCGTTTCTTGGTCAACTTTATAGGCTAATAGCAAATTGAGCTATTTAAATATGAAGCATTTAATCAAGATTTACTACCATAACGCACTTGCTGCGTCCCGAATTTCTTTTCTTACAAACATGCATTATATTTCGATGGAAAATGCAAAAATGCAATAACATAAGGCGTGTTCGATTAAAAAAAAAAGAAAATTTACATCACCAACGACTTATGGGCCATCCTGTGATTGTAGAAATATTTTTTTAAGATGTAGCTCAAGACACCTATAATTAATGTATACATTTTTTTTTGCTAAATCATATCTTGTATAATAACGAATATATTGAGCTTTATTGATCTTTTACGAAAATGTGACAAAAATTATATACCATTAAACGAGAAACTCTATAGCTAAGACTACTGCCAATGCATCAAAGAAAGGGTATATTTGAACTGAATTTTCTGGAAATATTTTAGTAAAATGAAGGAAAATGACGGTTACAAACTTCAGGGTTTGTAAAACCTTCTTCTTGAGACATTTTCTTTCCATAGCCCGTATTAGATTTAGGTTCTTTGCCTAAATGTTGCCAATTTTGACTTTTTAAATCGCGACTTTGACGTTTTGAGGAAAACCCCAATTTATTTTTCTTTAGATGCCTATAACTTTTTTGTCTTTTAACCTACGGAGCTAAATTTTGGTACGTAATTTACCTATAATGATGTAAACTCGCATATCAAATTTGGTTGCCCTTACTTTGTTATTTCCAGAGATATAAATTTTTTTCGAAAGAAAACACATAATTTTCCGGGAAAACCTGGGCCGATTTTCCTTACTAACGAACTTATCCAAGCCACTTGCAAAAGGAAGGTATTCACCACACTTAATCAAAATAAGTCCATTATTTTTTGAGTTATCGGTGTGATACATACATACATATATATATATATATATATATATATATATATATATATATATATATATATATATATATATATATATATATATATATATATATATATATATAAACATATAAAAATTGAAACTGACCCCGGATATGTGTTATAGGGGGTCTAATTAGCGCTCATTTGAAGAATTTTTTTCAAAACTCAAAAGTCGGGAAAATCTTTTCAAATGAGCGCGAATTTAGGCCTTTAGAACCCGAAACCAAGGTCCGTTTGAATTTTTATATTTATGTATGTTTTTTTAAGAAAATTCACTAAAAATCGGTAATACAGAAGAAAAACTTCTTCAAATGAGCCTGAATTAGAACAAGTGTTAGGTCTTTAGGATTAAAGAGTAATAAAATCAATATTTCTTAATAGCTACTAGTGACTAATTTGATGTGACTATATTAAACAAACTTAGTAAGTTTATATTTTTATACTTCACATGAATCTAGTGTAGAAGCGCTGTTTTATAACCGACATAAGTTAAACGACTGCTATTTTTATGTTTTGGGTTTTTCCGTCAACCCCTTTATTGTAATTGTAAAATATCAGGAAACATTTCAGTTTAACGTTTCTTTTTATGTCTTAATACTGATCGTGCAGAATCTGCATTTGAGAACTAAAGTTCGAGATAAAATCAATGATGGTAATATTAAATATTTTATATAATATAATAATAAAATAAAAGATATGCCGATTGCACATAGCTTAATGCTGAATATGCATTTGACCGAAGCTTTCGAAACTTATCATGTTAACAAAATCATTATAAGTGAACAAACTGGTCGTCATTTTTAAATACTTAACTGAAGGCTGAGGTTGAACACTGTGGCTGGAAACTGAAACAAAAGGCAGAATCACCCCAAAATCCACAAAAATAATAACAGAGAGTTATGCGCCAAATACGTATTTCGACAAGGAAGTTGTCTTCATCAGTAGCTATCGCAAAATTGTTATTGTTTTTGTGGTTTTTGGGGTGATTCTGCTTTTTGTTTCAAATATAATTAATTTACAAAACAATCTCTTAGCTCGGATGTTAACCAACTGGACTTTTTTCTTTGGGGTTATCTTAAATCAGACGATCGTTTCACTAACCAAGTTAGTAGATAACAGTTTTTCTATACAAAAACTATACACAGCAAACGTGTGTTGGTTGATAATTTTCATAAAAGTATTTTAAATCCTTTCTAGCTAATAATAAACTTTAAATGATATATTCTCTATAAAGGCAACATGTATATCAAATTTTATTAAAACCGCCTTCTTGATTCCAATGATCAAAAAACTTTCCCATATATTGTTCATTATTACAGCGACAATTAAGTTCAGAAAGATTTCCGCGGTCTTTAATGTGAAACATACTTGGTTCTCGGGTTGAACCGCGTCCAGAATTTATGAACACTCGACGTTTCGGCTCCTGTTTTGGAGCCATTTTCAAGAGGTAAAGGAAATATGTAAGGACACTCTAAATCCTCAATCTGCCTACTCCTTTTAGAGCGGTGGATAAAGGTGGGTTGGTATACGATTCCAAACGATTCCCATGGAGTTTACGAAATTCCTTGTTCCGACTGTTCTCGAACTTATGTAGGACAAACAAATAGACGCATTCGTAATAGAATATATGAACACACCCTCGCATTTAGAAAACCCGACCCCTCATCGGCGCTGGCCATGCATCATATTCATAGAGGACACAAAATAGACTTCAATAATGCCAAAACAATAGCACCTGTTTACAACTTCAAAACGAGAATTTTCCGCGAAGGAATCGAGATTGAAAAACGTCCCGATTGTTTAAATAAGAGAGATGATGACCTTTGCCTTCGGACTACTTGGAAACCTATTATATCTTCATTACAAGCACACAAAAGAAAATAAATTCCACAGACAATTTTATTTCCCCATTATCTGTCTCAACAAATGTCAGTGACCCTCTCAATCCTCCTCATCCTCTAAGTACCGTGACCAAAGCCCCCTACTTAATTGACCGTGACCCTACTACTTTCACTGATAACGAAGCAGGTAGACGGAACGACATATATAAGACAAGACTTGCAACGAACTGCCAAATCTCTCTGAGGCCTAGGGTTGAACACAGTGAGACCTCACAAACGATCTCCGGCGAGATTTGGAGAGTAGGCAGATTGAGGCCCTGTAATCGAGCTACAACAACCCAACCCACCTTTGTCCACCGCTCTAAGGCCTTAGAGTGTCCTTACATATTTTCTTTACCTCTTGAAAATGGCTTCAAAACAGGAGCCGAAACGTCGAGTTTTCATAAATTCGGGACGCGGTTCAACCCGATATATTTGGTTGTGATGGCATGATCGCAACATAATCTAATCACAATCTATAATTGGTCGTGTGGATTAATGTACCATTAATAATAAACCAGGCTTTCTGCAACCGGAGATTGGAGTCGCGATCATCTACAAACCGCTAGTCTTTTTCTACGAAAATTCGCTAGAAGGGGAGTCTCAATTGGACATGTTGGCTTTTGTGTGAATGTTTACCGATTTTTCGGTGAGGTTTAGACTGATCTGAATGGTTTTGACACTTTTAAGTTCAAATAAAAATTCTGGACACAGCAAGTACGTTATGGTAGCGAATTTTCATTAAATGTTTCAAATTTATATAACTAAATTTTCTATTGAGCTAGAAAGTGGAGTTTTGGTATGTAGTAAGGTATTTCCGAAGTAAACATACCAACCAAATTTCATCAATATAACTTTTTTTAGATAAAAATTATTTTTTCGGAAAAATTAAATTTGTTTTTAGAAAAACTGGTTTTATAGGGCTGGCTTGCGAACATATCCAAACCACAAATAAAGGAAGGACTCTTGCCGAGTTACATCGAAATCGGTTTATAGCTTTTTGAGTTGTGTGGATACATATATATATATATATATATATATATATATATATATATATATATATATATATATATATATATATATATATGTATATATATAATATATATATATATATATATATATATATATATATATATATATATATATATATATATATATATATATGATGATGAAAATGTAAGGCGAAATGGCAAAAATTGTAATTTTCAATATAATTTTCGTTAATTACAAAAAATAATAAATTCTTTACAAAACCTTCCAGAACCAACCCAGGCCTTTTTGGCGAATTTTTATTTAAAAAATTCGCTAATAGAGAGGTATCGACGGTGAGACTTTGTAAAAATCTTTTCAAATGAGCGCGAATTTAGGCCTTTAGAACCCGAAACCAAGGTCCGTTTGAATTTTTATATTTATGTATGTATTTTTACATGTACCTAAATAAATAATTATATATATATATATATATATATATATATATATATATATATATATATATATATATATATATATATATATATATATATATATATATATATATATATATATATATAAGACATATAAAAATTCAAACGGACTTTGGTTTCGGTTTCTAGGGGCCTATTAGCGAATTTTTTTAAATATAAATTCGCTAAAAAGCCCTGGGTTAGTTCTAGAAGGTTTTGTAAAGAATTTATTTTTTTGTAATTAACGAAAATTATATTGAAAATTACAATTTTTGTCATTTCGCCTTACACTTTTATTTCACATTACCTATACGTAATAATTGTTATTCAATACATGAGACAAATTATACTATAGTTGACCCACTGTGGTTAGAACCTCGGTGGTTCAGGGGTAAGAACGTGTGCCTCTGAACCGAAGGGTACTGGGTTCGATCCCGGGGTACCCCTCTCACTTTTTCAGTACAAACTGTAAAATTAACATCAGCCGAGGTCAGAACCTCAAATACAATGCCAGAGCATTGTATTAGAGCAAGTTGAATGTCTGCACGTTCTGCCCTTCGGAGGGGGCGTAAAGCCGTCGGTCCCATGTCCATGCGATGTTGGGCACGTTAAAGATCCCTACCCTCCTTACAGAAAGACAGGGGTTCGGCAAAATTTCCAGGATAGTGAAGTGAAACTGCTCCCTGGCGTCGGTGATTGGTCATAGTCGCGGAAATAGGCTGACGTTAAAGAAACAAAACACACACACACACCCTGTGGTTTATGTTATACATATGATATGTCTCAAAAATAGAGTACTAATAATAACAAAGTCAACTACAGAGTTTAATTTGGCAATGACATTTTACTTTTATATAAAATAAATAAATTTAATAAAGAAATTATTCTTCATTTTTTTAAAAATAAAAATCTATTTAGGATATGCAACAAACTGATTATTAGAATCTATGAATTTTAATATAGATTTCTTCATGTTTCTGTAAATATGTCTTACGCGATAAATATTATTAACCGGCAAAATTATTTAACATAATAACATATTATATAGATATTTCAATAAATTTAAGGCCTTGGTAAGTCATATAATGCCTTATAAGAATTAAACTAATAATGTTCGGGACGCAGCAAGTACGTTAAGGTAGTGAATTTTCATAAGAGCACTATATTATAGTTATTTAGTCTTATATTAAAAGTTATAAAACATTACATTATTTACTTAGGAACAGTGGAAAATAAGGTAACGAAAGGCAAGCAATAACACGAGATCTATCATAAATATTTATACAGTAATTTGGATACAAAACTCAATGAAATTAATAAACAGTATATATACTCAGCAAAAAATACACTAGAAAGCTGACCATATTTTTTTACCGTGGTTCATGCATTGAGGGTGATTGTAAGCATGCAGAAGGGGAAGAAGAACCCCCAGATCGAAGAGAGTTTCAGCGCTTCACCCAAAAACACAGGGGGTTCTTCTTCCCCTTGTGCTTGCATACAACTACCTGCAAGACATAAAGTACAAAAAAAAATCTTGGGAGCAACCCCACAAGAAAGTTACTGGACCTGGGCGAATATGGATGCGGTGCGGGGTAGACAGGGTTTAAAGGAGGTATTGCTGCAAAATGTGAAAAACGCATCATTTCAAAATCCGACAAAATATTTTTTTAGCATTTTTCGCTCATATTTCCTCCCCTCCCAGCAACGACATTCATTCTTGGTCACTTATGTTTCTTAGGGGTTGTTTGCACCAAATTTGCCTTGTGGCTTGTGCATCCAAGGAGGGTTCTAAGCATGTTTCTGAAAAAAATAATCTAAAAACCCTAAATGCAGTAAACTGCAAATTTATGAAAATTACATCCCACAACATCGCCTATAATGCTTTTTTCAGATAATATAAAATACAGCACTAAAGTAAATAAATTCACTTGCTGTTTCACTTCTTTTTTTATGTTTATATTACATATATAAGCACAAGATAAGTAAGTATAATAAAGGGTGGCCCTTAATTAACATCGGAGCTACACAAACTTAAAAATAGAGAAGGCATTTAGATCGTGTGTTAAGAGCTATAAGTTTGATCAAAAATCACTTCTACCTGTATACACATAAAAATTAGTCAAACACATTTATAAAATCTAAAAAAAAAAAACAGTTTTACGATATTATTTTAAATAAACCAATAGGAATACGTTTCGCGGCGATTTCGCAATTCGCGACTGTATGAACCTAGCTTTTGTCCAAGACTACACTGGACTACCAGGTCTTGATACTTGCAAAGAACATTGACGCCGGTGGTACTAAATTTAACAAAACGAACCTACCAAATATTGTCTTTCGCACGGATAAACTATAAAAATGTCGATATGGTTGCTATTACTACATAATGCATTAGTTATTTTCCCCGGTTATACAATAATAATAATGTCTAAGGGGTCCTGTCGTGGCTCAATTAAAAAACATTAAGAACCAAGTGTTAACTCTGCTCTTAGAATATGATTTACTGATATACAGATTTTCTATTTTACGAAGAATTGTATTGTTTTAAGTCATTACCTCACAATTTTCATTTATAACCATCGTCCAATATTTATTTTCAATATTTATATCGATGTTTGAAATATATTAGGTTAATTAAAAGTCAGTTGTAAAATATCAAACGTTGTACACGTCTCCACCTAATAACATTTTGTGTTAACTAGGTATGCCGTGACAACATACTACTTGCTTCCGCACCGAAATGGCGTCCCTGTCGTACTTCTCTACAATGTTCTACATGCTGACATGTTGCAATAATGTAACTTCCATTTATTTCTATCTGCGATTTATTTAAATAGCATAGCAGTACAGGTAACGTCTTCTGTCTTTGTCTAACATTGTAAATATTGCATTACAGAATCTGAAGTGATGTCAAGGATTATTTTAATATTAATTTAGAAAGACTTTATTTTTCTTTGATCAAAAGACTTGAAAATTGGTACACACCACGTCTGTCTATGTTCTTTGAAGTTGTACATTTTCGTTTCAACCACTTGAACAATTTGGGAGATATTGCGATTTAAAAAATGTTTTTAAATGTTTGGTTAAGAAAAGTTTGGCGTCAAGATCTGATGAACGAACTCATCCAAGCCATTAACAAATAAAGGTAATACCCAGATTTGGTCCAATTGATTTGATTTGGTCCAATTCTATATACATACATACATACATACATACATACATATATATATATATATATATATATATATATATATATATATATATATATATATGTGTGTGTGTGTGTGTGTGTGTGTGTGTGTGTGTGTGTGTGTGTGTGTGTGTGTGTGTGTGTGTGTGTGTGTGTATGTATGTATGTATGTATATAACATTTTAACTGACCTTGGAAATGGGTTCCAGGCCCTATTTCGTGCTCATTTGGAGAAATTTTCCGAAAGTCTCACCGTCGATACCTCCCTATTAGTGAATTTTCTTAATGAAAATTCACTAATACATAATCTAATAATTAAATCTAATAAGATCTATTAATAATATACACTACAAAATCAATAAGTAAAATAGGTAGTTTACTTACTTCGTCCAATAATTAAAGGAAACCATATTAGTGACTTCAAAAATTCTAATACTCTAACATATATATATATATATATATATATATATATATATATATATATATATATATATATATATATATATATATATATATATATATATATATATTAGCGTCAGATAATAATAATGATTGACGTTTAATGTCAGTTTTGATCTTATATAAAATTAATAATTTTGGCAACAATATTGCTGAATTTGATATATAATTGTCACATTGTTTTAGATATGACTTTTAAAATTATGCAAATGTACAGCACAAGTCTCGGACTTATTGTATAGGCATACTGTATAATTTTTATTAATGAATAAATAATATATATATATATATATATATATATATATATATATATATATATATATATATATATATATATATATATATATATATATATATATATATATATATATATATATATATATATATATATATATATATAAACGTTGAATATAAGCAAATACTATATAATGACAATACAGGACACTCCGGCTGATTTCGTGTTTCAAGAATATCAGCGCCACTAGCGGATAGTACTGATGTTACGTCGTTCGAGAACGTGTTTAACTGTGTATAATTAAGTTTGAGCTGTGTTTTTTTACAATGAATGTTAGTGGTTGGGTGTGTGCAATCTATAATTGTTCGAACTATAACGTGCTAAATCTATCAAAGACATTTCATAGGTTTCCAAATGATGGCGAAACGTGAATATGATTTGAAGCAGAAGACAAATTCAGAATCACTTTTATGCCAATATGTACAGTTCGCAGAAGATAATTTATTGTGTAATATTTACCATCATGTACCTATTTATAGATAAACTTCGTAAACTGGTGGTTGAAAGGCTTCAATCATAACTTGTCTTCCAGTGCATCACAGAAAAAAAAGAAATATGAAGGCAAAAAAACTTTTGCATTAATAATAAATGGTATAAGAAAACTGTTTTTCTATATTCTCCTGTGTCTTTTTAGTGAATTTTTATTTAAAAAAATTCACTAACAACTAAAAGAGGTATCGATGGTGAGACTTTGCAAAAATTTTTGCAAATGAGCGCGAATTTGGGCCCATAGAACCCATATCCGGGGTCAGTTTAGATTTTTATATGTTATATATATATATATATATATATATATATATATATATATATATATATATATATATATATATATATATATATATATATATATATATCCCAGGAAAATCGGACAGGGTTTTCCGGGAAAATTTTGAGTTTTCTTTCAAAAAAAAATTTTTCTCCGAAAATCTACATATTGCTTTGGGAAAGACCTAACTATGTGCTAAAATTCAGCTTTCTAGGGTAACAGAAAATTGAGCTATTCAAATTTGAAACATTTTATTGAAACGGCGTTTTCGAATCTCACTTAAGCCTGACCCATCAGGAGTACATAAGCTTTCAAGGAGTATATTAATACACAGTAATGTGCCGCTGGTTAGTCAATGACAGGTATTATTGTCATTGACTCATGAGATTCATTTTTAAGATTCAGAGAAATGTCAATTATATTGAATTCACTGATTGATAATCATTGGCAGCATTTACGATTGTATATAACCCTATTGTAATTTATCATCATTTATCACCTCTGTAGTATAATTTTTTTATTATTTTAGATTTATAAGTTCCATCAACTAAAACTGTTACAGGAAACTGTACCTGCAGGATGAATGTGAAAACGTTCGATATAGCAGTAATACAGATTGTTCTATAAGCAAGCGCATGTCTCTGTATCGGATAAAATCGTCGAGGTAGTTACCCTACCCGACGTGAGATGGCGCCACCAAACCTGAGTTCAGTTATTTCAATATTCAATATTGAAGCATTTAATAAAAATTCACTACCATAACGCACTTGCTGCGTCCCGAGTTTTTTATTTCAGTATGGCATAAATTGTCACATTTTTCACATTTAAAATTATTTTACTTGATAAAGGTATTTAATTATCTTCCCAAGACAAGTTTTTAAAGAGACAAGTAGAAATAGCAGATTCAGCCCTATAATAGATTTATTCACGGAAGTAAGAGTTAGTCTCACCTTTCATCTGCACAATTTCTTAATTATGTACTGAGTATATTCAGTTACATATTTTAAAATATTATATTAATAAGACAGTTTTCATATAGAGATATAGCAAATTGAGTACTGTGCTACAATTTATACCTATAACAATTATTTATAAGTAAGTACAGATTGTAACTTAATATCCTTAGAAACAGTTTTCAGTATATTCCTATACCTACCTTTGAAATAGTAGTTTAACGACGGTTTTAAGGTAGTACTTTAAATTATGATGAAATAAGATTATGGGTAAGAGAAATTTGCAGAATTATTCATGCTGAATTCATTTAGGTTTCAAGCTGATTGTTGATACAAATTCTATTTATAACTATATAATCAGAAAATGTTCACTGTTTTGTCATGTACAAGTTTTTTATTCATGTACAATAAACCAATTGTCTAAATTAAGAATATGCAGGTAAATATACAATTCAAATTACATGCTCAGTTGTCAGTACTTCACGCGAGGTGGCGCTAGTGTACTTGTCACAAATATCACCAATGCTAAAGCATAGGAGTGTCCCGTATTGTCATTATGTAGTATTTGATATAAGGTACAGAGAATAGTGACAGTTACGAAATGCAAATTTCAACCGTTAAATTGCTTGCATGGTTGCCACATTTATTTACTAGAATTTATTTTTGTTTCTTGCCCATCGCATTTGATTCTCTCGCTTATAAAACGTTGGAAAATATCAGTAAGTAATCATAATAATAGTAATAATAATAGTTACAACAGAGAACGCAAAATAGGAAGTAGATACAATGCCAAAATTGATGTGAGAGTTAATAATATCAAAATTTGAAAAACTGAACGAGTGTCTCGCCGTAGGAAATGGACTCGAGCACAGGTTTGATTAAATCGTTATAGACAAGGCCTGGGTAAAGGTCAAAGGTGCAGTTTAAGCAGAACCCTTCCCCCAATCTCCTGATCTGCCCTGATTATTAATTTGATTAATTAAAACGCTGGAGGCAGGCGAACTATGAGATAATTAATCCTGGCATACACCAAGGTGATACGAGCATAATACCTAATATGTACCTTAACTCATGGTTGTCCTTCTCCCAGCGTTTTAATTAGACAAATTGATGGTCAGGGCAGGTCAGGAGGTTGGGGGAAGGGTTCTGCTTAAACTGTACTTTTCACCTTTATCCAGTTCTTGTTTATAACGATTTAATAAAACCTGTGCTCGAGATCTTTTCCTGCGGCGAGACACTCGTTCAATTGTTCAATTATTAATATTATTATTAACTCCCAATTATCAATTTTGGCATTATGTCTACTTATTATTTTCCGTTCTCTCTTATGATTATTATCAGTTACTGATATTTTCATTTTATTAAAAAGACGTTAATATTCATTATAGATCCTAAATAGTACATTACCATGATACAAATTTATGTCATGGTACATTACCTTTTATATTGTAATCTAATTTAGAGTTAAATTTTTAGATCTGGCAACCCAGCTTCACATTTATCGTGATGTGACGTCTCTATACCCTATATTCAACGTTTACCTCTATATATATATATATATATATATATATATATATATATATATATATATATATATATATATATATATATATATATATATATATATATATATATATATATATATATATATATACCGTAAACTGGGGTGAAATTGTGCCTGCATAGGTGAAAATGTGCCACTGTGTTTTTCTAGAGATATTTGAATGTTGCGCGTTACTCCTGTCATGTAAACCGGCATTTACTATGAAAATTATACTAGTTGTGCCATCTTGTAGCGCTATTCCAATCAGCGCGACTCCCGCTATTGCTCACAGGTTGGTGTTGATTGATGACACGTGTTTTCGCGATTTCCGAAAAGTCCGTATACTTTCTGGTGGTGATAAGTTTGTGGTACCAATTGAGACATTCAGGTAAACAATTTCAGTTGTACACTTATTTGTCTTGGTTATGCCTTAATAACGATTTGATGTTTATTTATTTTTTAGAGTTATACAGATGTTTAGGTAGGACCGCAAATTTGTGGGCTGAGATTGTGCGGTTCAGTGGCACATTCTCACCCCATATTTTTATGTCCAGGTTTTCTAGGTGCAAGACAAATACAACTTATACGTTAGAAAACCAGGAACAAGGTATTACAGAAACTATCGTCCAGAGACACTAGAACAAATTTTAACTGCAATTAGACAAAAAAGAATCTGTTCGTGGGGCTGCTGTGAAATATGGTATTCACCGAAATGTACTTAGTAACAAATTAAAAAACAAAGCTCCTAAGAAGAGTGGATGGCAGACTATCATCACTGAGGATGAAGAATCGATGATCGTGCTACAAATCTTGAAGCTGGCTTTCGTAAATGTGGTATTGTTCCTACAAATCGTCATGAAGTACTACAAAGACTGCTCATGTATAATATTGTCACATTTGTCTATGAGAATTAAGTTTATAGACTTTGTTTATTCTATGGTCAGATGTCGGTTATAAAGTGTGTTGGTAAGAGCGAACACTCTGGAATTATATTTCTAGAAGGGCCCAGAAGTGACAGGTATGGAAAAGTATAGAAGATCTAGAATCTCGATGGAGAGTATAAATAGACGAACGGTACATAGAGTGAGTTAGTTCAGTATTGAGTCAGTTGTGCAAATAAGTGATCATAGAGTATTAAGCGAGTCTGCAGTAAGTGTTGGTGTGTAAGAAGCGATCCTAGAAGGCGAATATAGGAATATAGTTCTATGGACATTTAATAATAAAGAGAAATATTTTAGTTGATACTGGTGTTGGAAAACAGTTGCTTATAATAAATTAGTAGTTTGAAAAGCTGTGTTTTGTTAGCCAGCAAATCCAGAACCCCGTAGAACGCAACAATGTTGAAGCTTTACCTGCGGTAAAAGCACTGGTTGGTGAAAGCTTTATTGAAAATCTTTATTTAAAGAGGCAGACCATCACGTCTGCAAGAACGAACAAAAAAAAAGAGAAAAGTGAACGTTTCTCCAGGAAAAAGTATCACAGCTTCCGACATCAACCCGTAAGATAATCATGACACACCAGTGAGCTTGGATCAACCTTCAACTTCTTCAGGACAGACTCATAAGCAACTCAATCTTCCTCGAAGAGTTAGAAGACTTGATGACGAATCTGACAGCAAAAATGAAAGCACAGGGCTTGTTTTTTTTTGCAGAAAGCGATCAGAGTCCCTATTCACCTCAACTGAGTGAGGAATCTGATACATATAGGGCACCCATTGAAACGCCTGGCACAAATCTGCAAAAAGATGAAGTTAGTGTTGGTGACTATGTACTCGTTATGTACGAAAATCAATTCTATCGAGGTCAAGTAAAAGAAGTGGCAGATAAAACAGCTTTAGTTTCAGCAATGGAAAAGTGTGGTAAAAATTGGAAGTGGCCCGTAAAACCAAATTCAATCTGGTATGTTTATGATGATATTAAACAAAAAATTAATAAGCCATGTCAAATATCTAAGAGGGAAATTTTCAAGGTTCCTGAATTATCTTAGTTATTTTTATTACTTTCTATATCTACCTTAGTAGAATTTGATTTATTTTGCATAAAATGTTTGTTTTTACTTTGGTTCTTATTTGTGTCATCCTTAACACATAAAATTGGTTTGATTTTGTGTAACATTTTTTCGTAAAATAAAATTATTTGTACTGGACTCCGTAGATTTATTTTGCCCTATATTTATTCTTTCAAAATAATAAGGTTAGAATGGGCCAGTTGCCTTATATTTATAGAATATTCATTAAAAACAGATCTGGCACATGGTCACCCCAAAAGCTGGGGTGAAGGTGTGCCACAAAAATATCAGTTTTTTGAAAAAACTAAAATTACTTTGATATTTTCTTATACTGTAATGCATTCGCAAACTATGTGACGTTGTAATTTCAGTCATATTTTTTAATTTCCTGTAACAATATTTTCGCAACAACATAAAAACTTAAAAAAGTTGCACATTTTGGCCCCAATTAAGTCAGGGGCTTTGGTCACCTAGTTAAAGGATTAACGCTCAGTTTCACAAAGCTTGATTAAATACTTAACGACCGGTTAGTTCATCAAGGTTTTAGACGGCCAATCACAGGTTCAAAATATTTGGTTGTCATAGCAAAAATCCGAATCATAGCCTGTGATTGGTCGTCTGAAGCCTTGATTAACTAACCGTCCGTTAAATGTTTAATCGAGGTTTATGAAACTGGACATAAGAGGATTAAGATGATTACCAGCATTTGTTTTAGACAGATAATGGGGAAATGAAATTGTCTATTGAATTTCTTTTCTTTTTGTGTGTTTCTAATAAAGATATAATAGGTTTCCAACTAATTGGAAGGCGAAGAACATCATCTCTTTGATTTGAGCAATCGGGAGATTTTTCAATATCGATTACTTCGTGGATAATCGTTTTCAAGTTGTAAACCTATGCTATTGTTTTGGCATTATCAAAGTCTATTTTGTGTCCTGTATGAATATGATGCATCGCTAACACCGATGAGGGGTCGCATTTTCTAACTGCGAGGGTGTGTTCATATATTCTATTGTGGATGCGTCTATTTGTTTGTCCTACATAAGTTCGGTAACAGTCGGAACAAGCACTTTCGTAAACTCAGTGGGATTTGTTTGGAATCGTATCCTTGGGAGTTTATATCAGATTTGACAGTTTTTACTCTGTTGTGAATACGGTTTTTATATTATGGGTTCTAAAAATTCGGCTGATTTTGTCGGTCACACCTTTGATGTATGGTAAACACGCTGTGTGTTATTGTGTGGACTCTGCCTGTTCTTGTTGTGGTGTAGTGGTTTGTTGTTGTGCGTTCCTAATGTTTCGTAGTATGTGATTATTGTCGTATCCGTTTTCTAGCAAAGTCTATCTTAAAAAGTTTAATTTTGTCTGTTTATTGTTGTTGTTCGTTAGTCTAAGGGATCGTCTTACTAGTGTTCGAACCACGGAATTTATTTGCGATGGGTGATGGTGAGATTGGGCGTTAAGATAACGATTAGTGTGGGTTGGTTTTCGGTAGACATTGTAAGAAAATCCTCTGACTGGGTTTTTAGTGATGCGTACATCTAAGAAAGGCAAAGAAAAATTATTTTCTATTTCCATGGTGAACTGGATTTGAGGGTTGATGTTATTTAGGTAAGAAAGGAATTCCTCTAGAGATTCTTTACCGTGTGGCCAGACAGCAAAAATGTCGTCAACGTATCTTAACCAACAGGTTGGTTTAAGTTGGGATGAATTGAGGGTTTGTGTCTCAAATTTTTCCATGAAAATGTTAGCCAATGCAGGAAAGAGTGGTGATCCATTGGAGCACCTCGAACTTGTTTGTAAAATTTGTTTTGAAAAAGGAAATAACTGTTAGATGTGCAGTTCTAGAAGAGCTAAGGTATCGTGTGAAATATTGTGTTCATTTTTGAGAATGTCAAGGGTTTGAAATAGAGGTATACTGGTGAATAAGGAAACTATATCAAAGCTAACTAGGATACCGTTTTGAGATATGGTGTTGTTTTGAAGAAGGTCAATGAAATGGGTGGAATTTTTGACATAGTAGCGTTTGCTACTAATGGTTGGAGAGTTTTGGCTAGATGTTTTGTAAGTTTTTGTGTGGGTGAACGGTGGGCACTTACGATAGGGCGAAGGGTATATCAGGCTAATGAATTTTCGGGAGACCGTATTTTCTAGGGATGCGAGATGATTTTTCGCGGGCGATTCGTTATTTTTTGAGGTCAGGACTGAGTTGACCTATTATATCTACATTACAAACACACAAAAAGAAAATAAATTTAACAGACAATTTCATTGCCCCATTATCTTTCTCAACAAATGCCCGTAATCCCCTTAATCCTCTTAATCCTTTAAGTACCGTGACCAAAGCCCCTGACTTAATTGACCGTGACCCGACTACTTTCACTGATACACGTCATACTCTGCTACACTTAACGCCACAGTTTCATTAAAGTTAGCTTTCTCATTTACTCTGGTAAATGCTATTTCCACAGGTTCCAACACTGTAAATATATTTTTTTCATAATTGGGGTACTACCAGGACGGATTACCAATATATCTACAAAAGATTATAAAATTTAAGAGTAACTGTAATCAAAATACAATATCTATTGTGATGCATAATGATAAAAATGTAATTTCTTACCATAAATGATAAATGGTTTCCTTAAAATTTGATCTCCATTATCCAGTTCGAAGTTTGCCAGATTGGTACCAGTATCAAAATTGCATGCAGCAACAACAGTTTTTTTTTGAAGCAATGGTATTATCAGAGTTGAGAATTTATATATCTGTAAATATTAAATAAAAAACTTTTATTAAAAAGATCATTTGCAAAATAAGATTGTTTATGCAAAATAAATCGCTAATAAAGGTGCACGCATTTTAGATTATTTTGCTATTAAATATAAAAAGCTAAACATTATTTTAATAGGCAACTTACAAGAATTTTAAGCTAACACTATTCGGAAATTATATAAGGCAATTACCTGTTTGTATTTTGACTGCTTGTGGGTTTTTTCTTTAATCATTTCCAAAATTTTGGCACCACGATTTCTTATCATCTTCAACTACACACTTTTTCACTATGAATATTTAAATCTAAGCATCAACAAATACAATCGTTTATTTATTCAACTTCCAATACAACAGCAACTGACTAATCGGCGAGACAGATTTTTATTTATTATACTGATATATTTTTCAGGTTATATGATAGGTTCGTTTTCTGCAGAAAACATCCAACCCACAACCAACCCGCTTCGTCTCTTTATTGCGAATTTAAGATTTGCAATATGCATCCAACCCACTTGGTGGAAGGTTAAACGAATACCGACTGCCGACCATGTGGCTTGGATGCATTCTGCAATACATCAGTAGATTATAGAACATTTATGTGTTGTCCAAGTGGTTTGAATTGTTTCGGCAGGAGAATGATCTGTGATTTTGAAATTAGGTATTTTCTCTAATATAGTTTTCACCTTTAAAACGCTGGGATATCAGTTGGTCGTTTGGTCGTTTTATGCAAAATGAAGAATGAGTTAAAACGCAACGAATAATAACAATAGCTGAAATTTTGCTATAATGTGGGTTGGTCGCTTTCTGCAAAACTGGGTCCAAGTATGTCTCACACACACACATACATACATATATATATATATATATATATATATATATATATATATATATATATATATATATATATATATATATATATATATATATATATATATTCATAAAATGTGTTTTCTCTATTTTTAGCCCTTTTTCGAAGGCGTATAATTAATGTCTTAATGTTATTTGTGGTTGTGATCATTTGGCTTCTAAAAAATTTGGATTTCATAGAAGATTCCATATACAAATATCTGGCTCACAAAATATTATTTCTTGCTCTGTGCCGGAGTGTGCAGTGAAGGCGCATTTGGTTTGCGGTGTTTGAGTTTGACACCTGGCAGGCAATAGTGACATGTTGACTCATTGACAGTTGTGTTAATACGTTTGGTAAGATTGTGTATTGTGTCATTTTGGTGGTGGAATGTATGAATTGTTTTCGTGGCTGTGATCAAATTTCATCGTTAAATGTAACCTAGAGTACAATTTTGTATTTTAATGGCATCGGATAACATTTATGGGTACATCCCACAAATTGGCATAGATGGATATGTAAGTGAAATAATTAAGACTATATCAATGTCATATGTCAGTTTATCTATTAATCGTCATCTTCCAATAAAAATAATTGTTTTTTAATCGATTCTCGATTTCGCATGTCCTTTAAAATTAATAATTAATTGGGTTCTATTCCTTTATCAATATCTAGCTGTCATGCAATTTTAAAGCATCGGCCTGCTTACACTTATCTTGAATTTATAATATAAACAAATATCAAACCACTTCTGCCATTAATTGTCAATATTTCTTTGCCAGTTAATATTAGTGTCCTTGTCGTGACTGTGTCATGTTTTTTAGTTATCTGATAAATTTCAAAAATCACCTTTATCAACAATGTTTTGGACTAAGTTGTATCCTTTTTAGGGTGGATTTTTTGCTTTAAAATTATTGGCATATATTGGTACTAATTTGTTTTTCAAATTTGAATTTTGCCGCCAGTAGGTTGTTTTCAAAATTTGAGTCTTCTAGTGGCCTTTAATTGGTTAGTTTGAAAAAGCTCTAGATTCTAAACCAATCATTAACAAGAAAACTTAAGTTTTGAATGGCCTGAATTTTATCAACTTCAATTGGCCATCAATATACCTCAAGCCACCTTGGAGCCTTGGAGTACAGTTCTACCAGTGCAACCAGTTTAGTTGTTGCAGATATGCTGTTTATGAATTCTTCTTTATCATTATTTAATTTATCCTTTATACAGAACATTATTACAGCCCAATAAAAATATTTATAGAAGCTGAAAACTTTGTTTTTTGTCGTGTTTAGTTGCAGGAATATTTTAGAGATTTTCTGACCTCAGCAAATTAGGAATCTGAAAAAAAATTATATGATAAAAACAAAATTAAACACAAAACCTGATTTAATAGACTAGTTTTTTAGATATTGAAAAATACATTAATTTTCTATATTTGTCTTGGCACCTTATACACACCTATTCCATTGAATTTTTAACTGTAACTAGAACTAAGAGAACGCTTTAAATAAATGCATGTAAGGCCTATTTACCCTTAGAAAGTGAAAGATAAATCATAAATTTAAATAAACCCAAATAATATGTATACTACAAAATATGAGGATAAATTTTCTTGTAAAATTCATATACAGTAGGATCTACTGGGTTTTACGAGTTGCAGATTTAACAAATTTCCCATTTAATGAGCAAACGTTAGTAATTTAAATGGACTTGTTAAAGAGACAATATTAAAATGTGGCTGATTTAATGAGACTGCTTTTTAGGTGATTTCAGTTTTAGTGGGTTAATTTATTGTGTTTACCAGTTGAGATTTATTGCCCACCTTTCTGGGAATTTCTTTGCCTATTTATCTACACAATATGACCAGTTAGACACACTAGGACTAAATGCACATATTTTTTGATTGATATGTGTCACTAATGGGCAACGAATTTTACTGTTCCTCTTATCACGTTTGTGTGGCTGTCTGTTTTTCTGTTTAAATTGAAATCGAAACTTGTGTCTTATTAATTAATTAATAACGGATAGTTTATACAGTGATGTGATTTTTTGTATGTGTATAAAATTGTTTATTCAAACTAGGCGGTTACAGTTTGATTTCAATATTGAAGGAAAGATTCATAGTGGAGTAGTCCAGTATGTACACATACATATAGGTATGTACATACCTTTTTTTTTTTTGTAGTTACTTCCTGGTTCTGATATAACGAGACTTGGTTTTTACGAGATATTATTGCTGGTTCCTTGACTCCTTGTTACACCCAAATTTTATTGTATTTAAACATGATTTTAAATAGAATAAAAATTGTTTGGTGTCAACTGAAAAAAATTGTTAGGCTTTCTGAATTGCTATTGACAAGACTATGTTTTATTATTCCATTTAATACACCCTGTAATAAGGTGTAAGATTGCATAGCGAGTTTCTATATGGATAATTGTATGTACACTTTTGTAAAACTTGGATATATATTTTAAACCACTGTATAATTCATATAATATGAATAAAGTATATAAACTTTTATAAAGTATGCAAACTACAACCCAGGTTTGCTAACCCAAAATAAACCTATTTCCTGAGAAGTGGATCGTTTTGGGTGAATGTCAAATAGTGAAATCATTAAGTATTTCGGAAATGGCTGAATTGACAACCATTGTTTTGAAAAATTGATATACAAATTTCTAAACTATATATGAGGTGTTGAGAGCGAGAGTGGCCTAAGCCACATTTTAGCTTTTTCGCACCAGGTGTGTGCTGTAAGGTGACATTTCAGAAGTGTAAATATGTTAATATATCTTACACAGAAGAAATTGGAACGTGCTATAAAATAAATAGCAAATGAATTCAAAAATGAGCATGGTAAAATAAGGTTATTTTTATAATGGTTCTAAAAAGTAATTGTTATTTTTGCTTGCTTCTACAGACAAGACAGGTGCAGTGAATATACCACCAGAAGTGGATGCTCTCACTGACGACGAGATATTTAAAGAAGATGTGAAAAAACAAATGGCAAATTGTTTGAGGTTCATACATATGCTGATAATTTGATGAACTCTGATGATTCAGGTAATGCAACCTTAGGAGAATATGGTACAGAAAATTGTCGCTGATTGTGGGTCTGGATTGAAAACCTGTTAGGAAAGCAGGAGAATATGTACATGATTCAAACAGCGATTTTGATAGTAAATCACTGCTTGGTTTATTTTTTATGCATTTTGATGATGATGAAATGCTCACAAGTATAATTAAACACAAGCAAATGCTCATGACAATAATGTACATGATTTTGCAATTGACAGAGATGATTTACTAAAGTTTATAGGAATGATTTTATACGGATACCATACTCCACAACAAACCGACATGTACTGGTCTTTAGGAGACAAAGACTTGAAAAGTGTAAGAGATTGTATAAGTCGAAATAATAATAATAACTTTAATAATAATAAGTTTATTGTCCATCAAGTATACATGGAGTGTCTTTACAAATTTTACAATATACTTCAAAAAAGAAAAATTACTGATGCAGGTAAACTGACAAAGCACAAATGTAAACGTCATATAGATAAATTAATCATTGAAATCTGAACAATAATATCAATATAATAAACATAAATGTCACATTAATAAAATGGAAAACTAACATGCAAACAATGTAACTTACATAAGGCTAGATGTTTTCTCACCATAATTAGAACCGCAGACTGGTTTCACTATAATTAGGGCTCATCAGTACGGTATACTAATTACAGCGGGAACACACCTATAATGTAATACGGCTATGGTAACCAGCTTGCTAGAACATTATGAGATGTACGACAGGGTCGCCATCTCGGTGCGGAACCAAGTAATATGTTGTCACAATAGCTCCAAATAACACAAAATGTTATAAAATACCGACCATACAACTAAAAATTTTGTAACTTGTTAGCCCTGTCCCATTTCTTCCCTAATATAGGGACAATGTATATAAGGTTAGATGTATTCTCACCATAATTAGAACCGCATACCGGTTTTGGTCTAATTAGAGCTCATCAGTACGGTATACTACTTACAGCGAGAACATATCCATAAAGTAATACAGCCAGCTTCCTAGAACATTGTGAGATGTACGACAGGGTCGCCATCTCGGTGCGGAACCAGGTATTATGTTGTTACGGCAACTTCAAATAACAAAATGTTATAAAATACCAACTGTGTACAACCAACTAACAATTTTGTAAATTGTCAGCCCTGGTCCACTTATTCCCTAATATAGTGACAATGTATGTAAGGCTAGATTTATTCTCACCATAATTAGAACCGCAGACCGGTTTCACTCTAATTAGAGCTCATCAGTACGGTATACTAATTACAGCGAGAACACACTTATAAAGTAATATAGCTATGGTAGCCGACCTCCTAGAACATTGTGAGATGTACGACAGGGTCACCATCTCGGTACATAACCGTTACATAGAAAATTAAAATCAGAATCTGCAAAATTCAACTGACAAAATACAAAATTATTTATAATCACAGAGTTAAATAACAAAAACCTATAAAATAATATCGATCAAGGAGTGGATGTCCCAAAATCACAGACATCAGCATCTCACTCAATATACTCACTTATTGCGTAGAATACTTTGGTTGTACTTTTGTTTTAAATAACAATAATATTGACATATTCACTTCTTTGGGTAGCTTACTGCACATTTTAATTTTCCACTACATAGCATTAATTTGAGATTTATTTATTCTGTGTCGTAGCAAAATTATACGATCTCCGAAGCATGCGTCTATATCATGAAGGTCATAAGTTTTTTCGTATCCTCTGTATCTGTGGATGTCCACCAGACACTCAAGTGTATGTACTGAAGATCGCGTGATCATTCTCAATTTTCTGTAGCTGCTTCTGCAAGTATCGCTAAACCCCAAACTGTCAAGCATTCTTAAAGCTTTCTTCTGCAAGAAAAAAAGCTTCTCTGCTTCAGGGGAGAATACCATATACTGCCACACTATGGAAATTGGCATACTAAGCAGTTAATGTTGTTTAATTGGTTTTAATGCTTTTCAGCCTTCTTATAATGAATAATGCAGATGCTAACTTTTGGCTTATTTTAGAAATATGTACACACTAATCCAGCTGTCAGCTAACATGCACTCCAAAAAACTTTACTACCTTGGATGTAACATTTTTGGCATTTAAAGTTAAAATTTTAGTATTTTTTTTGTTCAGTATTGATTAATTCATTAAACCATTATTTAGTCGCTCAATATTGAGTTCTCTACTCCAACTCAAGTGCAGATGTCTTTTTAGCAACAAATGATGTGTCGTCTGCATACAGGCAGGTACGAGCTGTACTGACATTATAAGGCAAGTCATTCATATATATGACCAGCACTACGGGCCCAAAACTGAACCCTGAGGTACCCCCCTGTTGATCGCTACCTTCTCTGAGACCTTTCCATTTCAGCTCAGAGTATGTGTTCGCCTAGTTAAATCACTGCAGATCAAGTCATAGAAATAGATTTAGAAATATGAAAAGTAACAGTCATCTGTCTGATAATAGCAAACTAAACATGAATGGCAACAAATTGGCTAAACCTCCGTCATTTTTTGATCCTCAAAATAAAAAAATTCATACAGTTTAGTGTGTTTTCTGCCTCTTTATACAATTTTTATTTGCTTATTAAATGTCAAGGTATTAGTCCAAATAACATTTCATTCAAATAATTTAGCAAAAACTGAATCTATTAATTGGCAAATAGATTTGAAATTGATAATTTTGGTTTATAGCATTGTTTAACTGAAATGCCTTTTCGTACTATGATGAAAATGAATAAAATAAATTTTACTGTGAAATATATGACAATAAGTATGATAATTTTATTAAGAGATTTGTAATTTTTTGTTTAAATTCCCGTTAATAACATTTTTAAACAGAAAAAACTCCTTTGGCAGATAAGTGTATTACATCTTAACGGGCCTTTTCGTATTTTACTAAATTTGAGTGAACCAAAATATTGTTAGGTTAAGAATATGTTACAAAAGTCTGGAAGCAGCAAGTGCGTTATGGTAGTGAATTTTTATAGAAATGATCTGGCACCAAATATTTTGTATAACTTTTTTTTCCTGTAACATAGAAATCTAAATTTTGGTATGTGGTTTCCTTTTAATGTCATAATGTCAAAGTTGTTCAAATTTGGTGGGTATAAAACTGAAAAAGAAACAACTTTATATTAGAAATTTTCAAAAATAACAACTTTATATATTGTTTATTTTTTATTAATAAAGTAAATTTTGCTGTGAAATGTTGAAACTATAGCAACTTTCCATTAAGTACGACATAGTTTTATAAGCTGATTTGAAATTGTTTTGAAAGATCCAATTAGAAACATTTCTAAACAGTAAGAAGCCCTTTGGCAGATGAGTATATTACATCTTAACGGATCTTTTCATATTTTAATAAACTCGAATCAGCCAACAAACAATTGAATTGTTCTACATAGTTCGTGTGGTTAGCAGTTTGGGTGCCATCAAGGACTTTTGATGAGACCCTAGTTTTTAGTATGAGATGTCGTGTGTCACTACTTGTGAATGATCGCACTGAGTATTCTCAAACCTGACTATGATACATTTGTTTTAGATGCATTTGGCCATCATAAGCACACTGATGAGCTCCCATGAAAGTGAAGCACGCTTGAAGAACCCAAATCACCACAACAATTCTTTTAAAGACCTGTCGATCGTTTCACTAACAAAGTTAGCGTCATCAGAGGATGAAACATTATAAACTGCTTACAACTAAACATCACCTTTTATACTAAGTGTTAGGTAAACACCGATAAAGAGAGGTACGAAATCCCAGGCAATTTTTCTGTTTATTGTATTTTAATTGCCGGCCGACGTTTTTGAACTTCCATTATAACTTTACCTGCAGAGTTTCAGAATCTCTTCTATATCAAAGAGAGAGGGCGAACAAAGGGCTATAAATCAATGGCGGAACTCAGTTCAGGGAACTTTTGTTTTTTATTGCCTTAGAAATATAAATACTTTCGTACGCATCTAACTTCGCTGGTTGTCAAACATTTTTAATGAGTTTCAGATTTTCTTTATGTGGTGATTATTATCCAAAATAGGTTGTGCCATGCATGACTTGTTTACACTACCGTATCTTAGCTGTGTCAGATGTTCCCTAAATCTGGTCTCAATGGTTATTTTAGTCTGCCCAACGTATTTAAGATTACAATCTTTACTATTTATCTTATAGACACCCGACATTTCAGTGGATTTATCTTTATTTTACGTATTACCGTCCCTCTCTGTATCAGTCTTTACCTAAGACTTAGCATGTTTCGTTGTAAGTTAACTTTGTTAGTGAACGATCGTCAGGTGTTTAAAAGATTTGTTGTGCTGATTTATGTTCTCCAAGTGTGCTTTTGGTATGTGTCTCGTGATGGCCAAAATGCATGTAACAAACACTTTTGAAAATGACAAAGCACTTACAGAAAGCCTAATAAAAGTGTGCTAGAATAAGTAGTGAAGAAAAATGCTTACACATCGTTTCTAACAACAATATTTGGAGAACACATAGTTGGGGAAAAGGGAAGACTCAAAAGGAAAGGTTTTGGAAAAACTGTCCTACTTGATGAAGTACAGAAGTTATAACAAAATCAAAAGAATTGCTGGAGACAGACCCCAGGTTGCGACAAGGCAACATTGCCTTTAGACTGTGATGATGAAATTGTTTTATCAAACCTAGGAAATTCATGTTTTTGAACTAGGTCACTCTTGCATCGGGAGAACGATAGGAATTGTACCAACTTTTAAAGCCTTCTATATTTTGTTGATTGATATTCTAGACTTAATTTTTGTAGCTAGGTATGTAACTTAAAAGTTGAGCATTAAAATGGGTGCCTTTTCTTGACTTTGTTAATTAAAATTGTTAAATATATCTGTTTGTTTTCAAACATGTACACAGACATTAGTTAATTATAACCATTTTGTATATATATATATATATATATATATATATATATATATATATATATATATATATATATATGATAGGCAAAAAAGTCATCACTTTTCGCTTAAACCAAATATTAATTATAAAACTTTAAACAAGGTAAAGAATTTGCTCTCATTTTTTTTTTGTAATTGTGTTACAAAATCTGTTTTGTTGTGATAGTCAGTCAGTTGCAAAATGTTCTATTCTTTTTGGTGAATTTCGCAGGTATATATAGTTGGTTAAAAAAAAAGAATAGTCTCCTGATTCAATCATGTATAACAATTAACCTTGATTTACAACTTACACAAAATGGCAAGGTTAAATTTTCAGCTAATTTTGTTATTGTTTATGATCAGGACTTTCATAAAACCAATTATTTCTTGAACAACAGGTTTATATCACAATTTTACTCCAATTAGTTGTCTTTAATTTCTCTAGTAACTTTAAACATATTTACAGTTTTAATTAGGTCATCTTTCTGTGACTCAAATGTATAATTATAGTTATTGATATTTGATAAAGTTTTTGGCAGATTCACAAACACTTTACACAATTTCTTTAATATACACTTCATTTTACAGGTTGAATGT
This sequence comes from Tillus elongatus, assembly GCA_964006375.1. NCBI lineage: Eukaryota > Metazoa > Arthropoda > Insecta > Coleoptera > Cleridae > Tillus > Tillus elongatus. Next base: position 107,958,830 of record OZ023264.1, read on the forward strand.
CATCAATTGACTGCTCAAAGTGAATCATAAGGTGTTATAATTACTTTAGAAAATTTAAAATCACACCCTTTCTTGACCACCTATCTTTGTTTCCAAAAATATTAGTAATTTCTTTGTAACTTGAAGAATAAGAACCGTTTATATTTACACTTTTCGTGAACAGTTGAATGCATTTTTTTGTTGGAATTGAGGATGATATAATTTCTTTGATCCAGGCTTTAACATTGTCATATATGATGAAGATTTTAGTGTATCATCAAAAAAGTCAGTGTCTCTTGAGATCAGTGTTTTTTTAAATTTGTTTGTCATTCAATGTTTACCAACTTAAATCAGGTGTGAAATAAAACTTGTTTCGTTTATCATGACTTATAAATTATGCAATGAAAGTAAAACATATTTCAGATTAAGTATATATATATATATATATATATATATATATATATATATATATATATATATATATATATATATATATATATACATATATATGAAGCAGTCATGAAGGGGCCCACTGAAATCATAGTGATTGTTTGCTTTATAAAAATACCATTGTTTTGTGGGAGGGTATAGCAACCTCTATGATGGCAATCTTTTTTTTTTTTTACTTGTTTTGACCTTGAGCAAAGCTCTTTTAGCCACAGTCACTCTAGTTCAACAACTAGTGCTTTAACTCCTTACTAAACCACGATGTTTTATACCAAAGGAAAACAAATAATCTATGCTGTCATCTACCAAGTTCAGCAAGCAAACCCTCAAATTTTCTTTATTCTATGTTAATAACAATAATAATTTAAAAAAACAAACAAAAGGAGAATGCCGATCATAAGTAACATTTTTTGGGTAAGGTGTAGATGTTACATTTTCTTAACTAGGCTTATAACTAAGGAATAAAAGACAATGGATCACACACTTCACGTCTAGTTATCCACCAAGGCGACCTTATTTGAAACATACTAGACTAAACCACGACAAAGATGGGTTAGACATAGGGACAGAAATTAATATCAATTGATGAAACAATATTACTTAAAAATATTTTGCCCCTTTTAGTGAATTTTCTTAAAAAAATTCACTAATGAGGAGATCTCGACTTTTGAATTTTGAAAAATTTTTTTCAAATGAGCGCTATTTAGGACCGCTGGAACCCAAATCCGTGGTCGGTTTCAGACTTTATATGTTTATATATATATATATATATATATATATATATATATATATATATATATATATATATATATATATATATATATATATATATATATATATTATGTGTCACACCTATAACTAAAAAAATAATTTGGTGAGTACCTTCCTTTCGCGAGTGGCTTGGATAAGTTTGTTAGCCAGGAAAATCCGCCGAGGTTTTCCCGGAAAATTTTGTGTTTTCTTTCGAAAAAAAATATCTCCGGAATTAACAAAGTAAGGGCAACGAAATTTGGTACACGGGTTTATATCAGTATAGGTAAGCTACCTACCAAAATTTAGTGCTGTAGGTTAAAGGACAAAAAAGTTACAGGCGTTTAAATAAAAATAAATTTGGGTTTTCCTCAAAGGCGTTTAAATAAAAATAAATTTGGGTTTTCCTCAAAACGTCAAAGTCGCGATTTTAAACGTCAAAATTGTTAATATTTAGGCAATGAACCTGAAATTAATATGATCTATGGAAGGAAAATGTCTCAAGAATAATGTTTTACAAAGCCTGAGCTCTTAGTTTCAATCGTCATTGTCCTTCATTATTACTAAAATATTCCCAGAAAATTCATTTAAAATAGACCCTTTCTCTGATGCTTTAGCAGTAGTGTTGGCTATAGAGTTTATCGTTTAATGGTATATCATTTTTGTCGAATTTTCGTAAAAAATCATTAAAGCGTAATATATCCGTTATTATGCAAGTTACGAAAACAAGTTGTATACATTAATTGTAGGGTGTCTTAAGCTACATCTTAGAAAATATTTCCACAATTACAGGGTGGCCCGTAAGTCGTTGGTGGTTCAAATTTTCTTTTTTTTAGTGAATTTTTTTAATCGAACACGCCCTATGTTATTGCATTTTTGCATTTTCCATCGAAATATAATACATCTTTGTAAGAAAAGAAATTCGGGATGCAGCAAGTGCGTTATGGTAACGAATTTTCATTAAATGCTTCAAATTTTGAATCAATTTGCTATTAACCTATAAGGTTGACCAAAAAACCAGTTTTTTCGGGAACAATTTAAGTTTACTTTCGGAAATGTTTGTACATTTTCAAACAATAAAGTTATTTTGATGAAACATGGCACATTGTTTCTAATATATATGTTATACTGGTAACCAAATTTGGTGCCTGCTTTCTTAAAAAAACATATTTGCTATTAAAAACATTTTTATGAAAATTCACTACCATAACGCACTTGCTGCGTCCAGAGTTTTATTTAAATTGTATTAAATTACCTTATGTATTTAATTACACTTAATAAAATTCAGAATTATATCACAATTCTTTTAGCGAATTTACTAATGAAGAAATCTGTGTTTATATATATATATATATATATATATATATATATATATATATATATATATATATATATATATATATATATATATATATATATATATATATATATCACACCGATAACTCAAAAAATAATGGGCAAATTTTGATGAAATTGGGTATTTGCCTTCCTTTTGTAGATGGCTTGGATAAGTTCGTTAGCCAGGAAAATCGGACCAGTTTTTCGGGAAAATTTTGGGTTTTCTTTCGGAAAATTTTTGTATCTCCGAAAATAAGAGAGCTATGACAACCAAATGACATATACGTTTCTACTATCAAACTTACCCTACACACCAAAATTCAGATCTCTAAGTTAAAATAAAAAAAGTTATACGCATTTAAAGAAAAAAAAATTGGGTGCCACTGGTGATAAATAGAAAGCACAAGAACAAAATATTTTGTGTGATTAACAAAACCAATTGAATATTACATACAACGGTTAAGTTTTCTTGGCGCAAAATTGTCAAGAAGTAGCAGAAAAAAAATTTGGAAATTTTATAATTTTCTTCTTGAAACGTCAAAGTCGCGATTTGAAACGTCAAAATTGCAATTTTCAGACAACGAGTTTGAAGCAAATGCAGATTATGTCGAAAAAATCGCAAAGATGTGTAGACGTTGACAGACTAACATGTAGCTGGTTTTTCAATCGAGCAATGTTCGCGCTCTCTTATTTGTTATTGTTTCAAAGTGTATGCATGAACAGTTTTTATCATATTTTGTAGGCACTAGTTTTTTTATACATGCGTTCTATGCCTTATATGTTTTGTATTCATTTTATGTCCTTATTTATATTTTCTAATTTTTTATAGAGTGAAGAAGCGACATGTAAGCTGCGGTTGCGAATTATTAGGGCAAAAAGTCTTATGAAAAAAGATATTTTTGGAGCTAGGTAAGTTAATTTTCATACCTTAGTATATGCTAGAAAAATCAGGGTACAAACATAACTTTGGATTGCAACTTTGCTCAATTTGGATATCTAGTGTGCCATGTGCCATAGCATCACCATAAATACAGGGTCCCTCAAAGGTTACGACACCGCCTTATCATATATTCCTGAGGCAAAAGCATGCCTGAGCCAATTTACCCATATCAAAAATGCACCTTTTTCAAATTGAGTCCCTCATTCTTGAATATAGTTTGTCAACTTTTACACAGATGTTAATACTTTAATTTCAAATAAATTTATCATTGCATTTTTTGCAACTGTGACTTGCGTCCAGCAGTTCTTTTTATTTGTGTAGCTTCCGAACTTCCTCTGATGGGCTGGCTTTTCTAAAAGCTTTCCTTCTAATCAGTCTTAACCTTTTTCACAAGTATTTTGTTTTTCTTTTGTCTTCTTCCTCTCAATGCCATTCAGAAACTTTATTTCTTCTCTCGCATGCTTATTCCCCTTTCTGTCATTTGTAATTTTTTCTATGTACACATTTCAAAAGCTTATGTTTTTTTCATGTCCTGGTTATGCAAAGATTAGCTTTCCACTGCACACATTTCAATACACATATAACTTGTCGAATAGGTTTCTTAGGTCCAAGTTTAAATGTTTATTAGTGAGATGATTATTTTGTCTTTAAAATGCTTGCTTTGGTCCTTCTCGGTTATACGTTACATTTACCATTATTCACAATATGAGGATTGTTTCAATAAGAATGTACAATCTAGCGCCACCTAGAGGTTGGTGACACAGTCACAATATCAGTTAGTTATAGTTAAACATTTCACGAAGCAACATGTGTCTTTGTCATCTTTCTAGCTTTTACCGTTTGGAATTTATTAGTGTTTGAAATGCCTTCTGTAAATGCCTCAGATCTGTGGTGATCAGAAATCATACATAAAGATTGAAACTTTACATGGAAAAAACCCTACAGAAATTTACAGTTATTTTCATGTGTTGTGGCAAGCAGACACTAGACTCTAGTACAATTTTTCATTGGGCTAGTCGTTTTCGTGAAAAGTGTGTCAACATTAAGCATGACCCAATACCAGGAAGACCGAAAACATAAACAGAAAAGCAATATGTGAATCATGTGGCAGACATTCTTTCAACTGATAACCGTGCAACTTGCAATAAATTGTCAGAAGCTACAGAGATTTCAGCAATATCAGTGTTCTGTATTTTGACAACTGATTTGCTCACGAGTAGGCCACTCATTCTGCATGACAATGTTCTTCCAAATTTGAGGAAGATGTTGACTGATTTATTGAATATGTACGACTGGGAATTGTTATCACCTGCACCATAGAGTTAGCCTACTTAATAGAGATCCCAAAACATAAAACTTTGGAAATAATTAGGATAATGCTTATTTTTACCCCATCACTACCAGATGAACATTTTTATAAAAAAGTCCCCAAAAATGTCACGTAGCTTAAAAAATTAAGTATTTCTATTTCTAGTGCTTTTTACTAAGTAACATTGTATTATCCACCACCTATAAAGCTGACGTGTCATGGACTGGCACAACCGGCAGCTGTTTCAGGACACTTAATCACATAGCGATAAGTGCTAAATTTTTATCTATATTTTATTATAGGCACACCACTGACTTTATTGCTATATTCTAATGGAGCAAATTAGTGCAAAGCTTCTTGATACTTAAAAATTTTGATATCTCCTATCATTTCCCAGTAAAATACCGTTTTCTGAAAAATTGCACCTCATCCTGACTGCGGACTTGGCTCAAAAAATTTGTAATATGTGAGTAATTGTGAAAACTACAGGTACTATAACCAAAAACAAGTTGTTCTAACCCAACTTGTCCTTGTACAAAAGGCACCACTCTGAATCTTTTATGGAAAAATTAATTCTCCAACCAAGTTAGTCGTTTAAACAAAATTCAGTTCATTAATTGTTGTTGCCCTTACCTGGTGAAACCGCTCCATACTAAATACAGATTACAGACTACTCTGGCTTCACAAGTGTTTGTTTTTTTCGTTACAACCGGTTTCACCATAAAGCGGCTGACTGAGAATGTACACAAGAATTTTTTAATATGTGGAAATTAATGTAAGACAATAATAAGTTAATTTAACTGAACTTAGGTTTAGGTTATATTGTGAGTGGGCCATAATGGTCCACTGCGACATGTGTGGCTCACTCCTAATTGCCTCATATTTCACCCAACAGTTCAGCCTCTGGCAGGGGTCGATAATACCACCCTCTCAATATAAAGAATTCGCATGGATGATACCCTGATAAAGATGCATTTTTGTTGAGGCTTAAAATACCTTTTATTGTCTCTAAATTGTTATCATTTGTTAAAGCATTGAACTCATAGTTGAATGATCATCTAGTAAAGCAGCGGAATCGGTTAGGTAGATGTTCTAGAATTCTTCAACGTTTCTGTAAACGGTTTCGCTACTTCACAGCAGCCTCATTTACAGAAATGAAAACCGACAGTGTAGCCAGAGAAGTAGTCTCCAAGTATGTATGTGGTATGGACCCGTTGCATCAAGTAAGGGCAACAACAATCAATGAATTAACTATGAGTCCAAGAGTTTAACAAATGATAACAATTGAGATACTATAAAAAGTTGTTTAAGCCTCAACAAAAATGCATCTTTATCAAGGTATCACTCATCCGAATTATTTATATTGAGAGGGGGTGGTATTCTAATAGGAATGAAGTTAACTTTGTGGGTAAGTTCAGTTAGATTAACTTATAATTTTCTTTCATAAATTCACACTACAAAATTCTTAAGTACGTTCTCAGTCAAGACGTGGGTGCAGTTTTTCAGAAAATGCTGTTGTACTAAAAAAAAAAAAACATAGAAGATTGTATAAATATAAAAAGTAGTAATTTCTTTGTTAAATATAAAAAGTAGTAATTTCTTTGTATTAAAGTAAATCAATAAAAGTGGTGACACTGTGCACCGAAAAATTAAACCTCCTGTGTATTGCGAAATTTTGATTACACTAAATCACAAAATTGTAATAATTCTTGAGTCCCTTTGTCCTCAAAAGCGGTGCATATTTCGATATAGGTAAGTTGGCTTAAAGTGTTACATTTTTAACTCGGAAACGTGTGGTATGGCGTTGTTTCAAACTTTAAGGGACACTGTATAAAAGAGATTACTTTTGTCAAATTTTGTGTAGTTGAATGCTATTAATATTTTGCAAGAATTTAAGGAACTGTCTCCCTGTATCTGTACAAAACATATTACGCGACTTAATAAGGAATCATTTGATTGTGGTTACCCTGATTTAGAAAAGTTTAAGCTTTTTCTCTAGCCTCACAAGGTTTTGTTGAGATCTGAAGAGTTGCTGATTAGCTGCGTGGGATAGGTTAGGTTAGGTTATATTGTGTGTGGGTCATTACAGTCCCTCCACTGCGACCTTAGGTCTATTGTGGCTCACGCCTAATTGTCTTATATTTTACTGAACAAGTCCAGCCTCTTACAGAGGTCGATGATTTCTGTGGGCGAAAGTTGATTAAGATCTTGTGGTGCAAGTTGGGTCTTGTTAAAGAGCAAGTGGCTTGTCCAGTCGGGTAGGAACATACCACGAGCTCTGCTGTCTCGTCACTCTCCATACACAGCAGGTAGTCACCCTTCCTCGCAAGAGCGTCGGCCGCTGCATTGCCATCAAGGTCCGAGTGCCCCGGTATCCAGATAGCTGTCCAGTTCGTTAAGGACAGTCTTGCAGCTCCATACCGTTTTTTAATTACAAAGGTAGGTACCAAGTGCCTTTATAGCAGCTTGGCTATCTGAAAATATTTTTATCAATTTGTGTGTGCAAACGGTTTTGTTTAATTTCCGTCACACACATCTCAATGGCATATACTTCTGCCTAGTGTATGGTTGCATACCTTCAGAGGCTAGATAATATTCATGCATTGGTGCTGCTCCCATATGCGCCAACTCTTGCCCCTTACTCGGTGTTGGAGGCGCCGGTGTACCAGAGATCTGCCCTAAATAGGGACGTTTTATTTGATTCCCAGCCCTCCCTTTCCGGAAGGACGGCCTTGAAAGACCGGTCTCTACTGATCTTAGTAGGTCTCAGGTCTGAGACCAATCCCAGAAACTCGTGACTTTCCATGTTCTTCCCATACTGGTCACATTCTGCATGCTATCAGCCATTTGTTTTAGTCTGTACGTTGTCCACCTAGCCTCCCTCTCCAGCCAAGTGTGAAGAAGTGTAATGTTTAGGACTTCCAGAGCGACTGATGAGCCAGTTTGGCCCTCGCGGTACCACGAAGTGCCTTCGACCACCAAACTATAGGTCCATATACTAACATTGATCTGATAACCACTACATAGAGCCAATACATCTGTTGTGGGTTTGTTTCCCAGTTGTTCCCACAGATCCTTCGGCATGTCCACAGCGATAGCTTGGCCCTGCAGATTACGTTCTCCAACTCTACGTTCTAGTTGAGCGTCTTATTAAGAGTAATCCCAGATATTTCGCCTGTTCCGTAAATGGAAGTGTTTCACCCATAACAGTACGGGGTTTTAATTTATTCAACCTTCTTCTGAAGCGTGTGATAAGTGAGTAAGTTGTAACTGATAAGCACCAATTATCTTTTGAAGTGAGAGAAAAAGCCTCTACTTTTATATTTAGTTTGAAAAGGAATACTTTGTTCATGCGGATATTGTAGCAGTGTTCATCATTAATGTATTATGATTTCCGAATTGTGTTTGAACAAATTGAATGCCTGCAAGAACACTGCGAAATTTCTTTCTTTTTTTTACATTATTTAATGCAATGTAGAGATGATTTCGGAAAAAAAGTTAACGTGGATAAAAACATGATTAATGATTAAATTTAACAAATTAAAGATGCTTACCTGTATGTAGACCAAATAAAAGTTCAGTGAAACTACTGCTATATTACTGATCATTAAAATTGACACTAAACTGATTTAGAGACCTTCTGTAGATAACGTGGCATCTTATGTTGCCTCTGTAGAAACTTATATACTTACATTTATTAATATCAAGTTCCAACAAATTCTTGTCTCACCACAAGCCCAAACATGCCAGGAAATTTCAAGCTGTTAATAAAAGAAGCATTTATATATAATATTGGACTTAAAAATTTGAAATAAAGATAATAATAATATTTATTTACCGTCAATTATTACATGGTAGGTCATAAATATTAAAAAAAAAAACATTCGGAATGCAGCAAGTGCGTTACGGTAGCCAATTTACATTAAATCCTTCAAATTTGAAAAACTCAATTTGCTATAAACCTATAAAGTTTAATTGTGGTATATAGTAAGGTCTTTACCAGGGCAACATACCTACCAAATTTTATCAATATAACTTTATTTTTTCGAGGCACAAATTTTTCTTTCAGAAAAATTAATTGTTTTTTTACAGAAAAACTGGTCCGATTGGGCTGGCTCTCGAACTTACCCAAGCCATTAATAAAACAAAGGTATGTGCCGTGTTTCATCAAAATCGGTCAATAACTTTTTGAATTATAGGTCGGATACACACACACCCATCCATATGCACACACACACAGACATATATATATATATATATATATATATATATATATCTATATATATATATATATATATATATATATATATATATATATATATATATATATATATATATATATATATATATATAAATTCAAACAGACCTTTGTTTTGGGTACATCTGTATCAGCGAATTTTTTTTGCATGAAGTAAAAAACACAAATGTGAGAAAAAATCAATGTCACAAACTTTCCAAGTATACAACAATGCATACAAGTAAGACGAGAGATGCTACACTAACACCACCAAGCTTCGAGGTCTAAGTCCAGATATTCTAACACTACAAAATGAGTACTGCAGAAGCAGCGTCGTAACACCCTGTACAAAACTCCCATCGGGAACACTCTTGATTCCTGCAGGCAACTTGTATAATTTGTCATACATATAATTTGTGGCTATTTGACTCTTCCTGAGATGATGACGTTCGATAGTAAAGTCGCTCTTCTTGCAGGTGTCATAAGAATGACACTCCTCGATTGTCTAAGACCTTCTACCATTCCAACGGACATATTTGATTGACACATGCCAATATAAAACTGAAAAGATGATCAGGTTACATTGCTCTTTGAACAACTGTCGACAGCTAGTGAGTCTTGAGATGCCACATTTGACCCTTATTGCTTCTTTTGCTTTCAAAATAATACGCTCTATCTCAGGACTGTAACCCTGCAAGAGTATCTCGTACATAGCCAGACAGTGGAAATTTGAAAAATACGCTAGTTCTGCAATTTCCGGAGCCGACGTTGCCTTCAAGCGTCTGACGTTTATATGGCTGTTGTAGAAAGATGTATGAGAGGATGTTATTCAGAACATTTTGGCTGAAGAAACTAATTCAAGAGATATTGTATAGAGAAATAGTTATTAAAAAGTGGTGCATCAAAATATGACAGCTTATAATTGTGGACTTTTGGTAATTTATTATTGATAATTATTTCACAAAAATTGTATCTTTAAATATGTACAAGCTTATGCTTTTTTTATTTGTGATAAGCTGTATAATTTTTGCTGCAATAAAATAAATAAAATATATATGGCTGTTGTAGAAAGATGTACGAGATGACGCTATTCAAAACATTTTTGCTGAAGAAACTAATTCAAGAGAAATTTTATAGAGAAATAGTTATTAAAAAGTGGTGCATGAAAATATGACAGCTTATAATTGTGGACTTTTGGTAATTTATTATTAGACAACTATTTCACAAAAATTGTGTTAATATGTACAAGCTTAGGTTTTTTTGTTTGTGATCAGCTGTATAATTTCTGCTGCAATAAAATAAATAAAAAAATATATTTGTCTAACAACTTAATCATAAATTTGTTTGCTGTAGCTTTCATATTATCTTTTGGGAAAATTCAGTTGAAGCATAGGGGGTATTTATTCTTCAAAGCGCTTTGGTTTGGACCACACTGAATTTAAATACAAACAACAGGCAATAAGATAACGTTCGTAGCTACAAAAAAACATTTGTCATGCAAACATTCTTATTACATGTTTTTTTTTAATCAAAAAATGTACAATTTTTTTTTGAGCAATACAGAATCATTATGGATATCATTTAAGAGGAAGTTCTACTGCTGGACTTTTGAGCCATAATTAATAAAGCATAATAGTAATAAAAACTTCACAAAGTAATTAAATTAAGAATTGGCATGGATGTAAGGCTAGGTGCATTCTTGCCATTGTTAGAAACATATACCAGTTTCGCCCCCATTACAGCTTGTCAGCGTGCTATACTTATGACAATCAAAACACATCCAAAGTAACTAAGCTAAAAGTAGCCAGTTTCAGAGAACATTGTGAGATGTATGACAGAGTAGCCATCCTGGTGCGTAACTAAGTACTACATTGTCTCGACAGATCTAATACACAAAATGGTATACATAGAGACTGTTTACAACCTTCCACAATTTTTAAGTCACCAGCGCTGTTATTTTCTTCTCCACTACAAGGAACAATATATGTAAGGCTGGATGCATTCTGATCTTTTGAAACACAACAGTTTCCCTCTCATTCAACCTTGTCTGTGCAGCCGGCTTCCGAGAACATTGTGAGATGTACTCCGTCGTACATCTCACAATGTTCTCCGAAGCTGGTTACCTTTAGCCTAGTTATTTTGGATGTTTTGAGTGTCCTTAGTCTAGCACACAGACGAGATATAATGAGAGCAAAACCGCTGTGTTTCTAATGATGGTCAGAATGCATCTAGCCTTACATACATTGTTTACTGTATTAGGGTAGAAAATGCCAGGGCTGACAATTTAAAAATTGTTTGGTTGTACATAGTCTCTATGTATAACATTTTGTGTTTTCTAAAGCTGTCTAGACAAGATAGTACCTATTTACGCACTGGGATGGCGACTCTGTGGTATATCGCCTTATTGTCGCAACCATAACTCTGACTCCTGCAGGCAGCCATAACTCTGACTCCTGCAGCTCTTTTCATTAGATTGTAACTTCCAACTTCGTCAGTATGGCAATGTTTACCAGAAGTTCTCCTTTTGGTCTACTTTTTCTCTTTTTTTTTTTTTCTTCAAGTTTGTGTCCTTATAATATTGTTATAAAGTTATTATCTCCCAGAATATGTCCGATCAATTTTGTCTCCTTTCATCAAGCATCTTTCTTCTCTCACCTCTTCTAGCACACTTGTTCTTCTTTCTGCTAGGGTCTTGGTCATTTTTATCCATATCCACAATTCCTACCCATTGCCTCTTTATTCTATGAAGCTCAGTTTTTGAATGTTGAATTGTGTAATGTATACTACAGAAGGTTCACAACTCAAAACATTTCACAGAAATAAACTTAGGAAACAATGGCTTCATTAAAAACAATTTTAATGAGAGCAAAACCGCTGTTTCTAATGATGGTCATAATGCATCTAGCCTTACATACATTGTTCACTGTATTAAGGTCGAAAATACCAGGGCTGACAATTTAAAAATTATTGTTTGGGGGTACAGTCTCTATGTATGACATTTTGTGTTTTAGTGAATTTTCGTAGAAAAAAATTCACTAACTAATGGGGAGATCCCGACTTTTGAATTTTGAAAAAATTTTTGCAAATGAGCGCGAACTAGGACCCCTAGAACCCATATCCGGGGTCAGTTTCAATTTTTATATGTTTATATATATATATATATATATATATATATATATATATATATATATATATATATATATATATATATATATATATATATATATATATATATATATATATATATATATATATATATATATATATATATATATATATATATATATATATATATATATATATATATATATATATATATATATATGTATCACACCGATAACTCAAAAAATAATGGGCCGATTTTGATAAAATTTGGCATGTACCTTTCTTTTGTTAATAGCTTGGATAAGTTCGTTAGTCAGGAAAATCGGACGAGGTTTTCCGGGAAAATTTTGAGTTTTCATTCGAAAAAAATTCATATCTCAAAAAGTAATAAGCCGATTTTAATAAAATTTGGCACATACCTTCCTTTTGTAAATGGATTTGACATGTTTGTTAGTCAGGAAAATCGGACGAGGTTTTCCGGGAAAATTTTAAGTTTTCATTCGAAAAAAATTCATATCAAAAAGTAATAAGCCGATTTTAATAAAATTTGGCACATACCTTACTTTTGTAAATGGATTTGACATGTTTGTTAGTCAAGAAAATCGGACGAGGTTTTCCGGGAAAATTTTGAGTTTTCATTTGAAAAAAAATCATATCTCAAAAAGTAATAAGCCGGTTTTAATAAAATTTGGCATGTACCTTCCTTTTGTAAATGGCTTTGACAAGTTCGTTTTTTAGAAAAATTGGACGAGATTTTCCGGAAAAATTTTGAGTTTTCATTTGAAAAACTTTTTTATCTTAAAAAATATAAAATCTATGATAACCAAATTTGGTAGGTAGGTTTACGATATAAAAAGTAAACTATACACCAAAATTTAGATTTCTATGTTACAAGAAAAAAAAGTTATAATAAAATATTTTGTGCCAGATCATTTCTATGAAAATTCACTACCATAACGCACTTGCTGCGTCCAGAGCTTTTTTAAAGCTGTCTAGACAAGATAGTACCTAGCTACGCACTGGGATGGCGACGCTGTGGTACATTTCAGAATGTTATTTGCATGGATATGTAAAAGAACATAATCACAGTGCAAAGGCGTTGTCGCCTTGTTGTCGCAACCATAACTCTGACTTCTGCAGGCAACCATAACTCCTGCAGCTCTTTTCATTAGATTGTAACTTCCAACTTCGTCCATTGGACAAGGTTTACCGGAATGTCTCCTTTTGGTCTACTGCTTCTCTTTTTTTTTTCAAGTTTGCGTCCTTATAATATTGTTATAAAGTTATTATCTTATAGAATATGGCCAATCAATTTTGTCTCCTTTCATCAAGCATCTTTGTTCTCTCACCTTTTCTAGCACACTTTTGTTCTTGTTTCTGTTGGGGTCTTGTTATTTGTCTCGATATCCGCAATTTCTACCCATTGCCTCTTTATTCTATTAAGCTAAGTTTTTGAATGTTGAATTGTGTAATATGCTTTTTTCATTAGATTGTAACTTCCAACTTCATCAGTTGGGCAAGGTTTACCAGAATTTCTCCTTTTGGTCTACTGCTTCTTTTTTTTTCAAGTTTGTGTCCTTATAATGTTATAAAATTATTATCTCCCAGAATATGTCCAATCAATTTTGTCTCCTTTCATCAAGCATCTTTCTTCTCTTACCTCTTCTAGCACACTTTTGTTCTTCTTATTGTTGGAGTCTTTGACATTTTTCTCCATATCCAAAATTCCTACCCATTGCCTCTTTATTCTAGGAAGCTAAGTTTTTGAATGTTGAATTGTGTAATATATACTACAGAAGATTCACAACTCAAAACATTTCACAGAAATAATATTAGGAAACAATGGCTTTATTAAAAACAATTTTAACATTAAATTACATACTCTTTGGTAATATCAACAAAATGAAATCACAGATATGTAAACAACAGATATTTGCAGTGTTTTAATTATATCACATTTTAATATATTCTAATCGATAGGCACCACTCTTCTTACATGTTGTACTTTTATTATAATTCTTTATAATTCACACAGCCTCTAGAGCTGGAAAAAAAGAGAAACAATGTACAGGTTAACTGGTTTTGTCAGTTGTGGTGTTTCTAGTTACATATTTTTGTATTCTACAGTGTGAATTGTATTTATATAAGAAATAAATTATCGCAATTAATATCTGGGTCATTTTAACAAAATTTTATTAATCGGTAAATCGAAGAGTTTTGCAAATGATAACATTTTCATCATGTGACATTACTAGACAAGTTTAGATTTACTCGTGAACTGTAAAATTACATATTTACTGAAAATCTTCAAGATTTAGCACATCTTTTTGTCAGGCATGATTTTCCTGAACAAACTGACATAACTATACTACTTTCCAAATTATCTTATTATCTCTATTACTTTCAAGGTTATCAGGCTTTCTTTATCCTAATTTTAAAACTACTCTGCAGTAAGGTTAAAATTATATCATTTTTACTTACATTTCTTCAGTTTGGTTATTTTACCAAGTTTGGTCATGAGGAAGGATACACTCCTGTTCATTCTTATTGATACAACTGTTGCTTGGTTCAGGCGTTGGAAAAAGTATAGCGAAATTCCCACGCAAATCATATTTAGAAAAATGGAAGACCTCAAAAACCCAAGATCCTGTTTCTGGACGATATTCTAAGAATCTGGTACCTTGCTTAATTGACTGATCCTTAAGAAAATCTGCAAACAGTAATTGTAGTGTTTCATCAAGATTTGTAACTGGATTTCCATCATCGTCTCTTGGATATATGTGGTCTAAAGTCACTTGTGCTCTTCTGTTTAATCCCTCTCCTAAGGGTGGTTTATCTTCATCTCTGGGATAAAGTGTAATCTCTTTGTGATTAATAAAAATAAGTTCATCGATATTTAGATTGGAAACATCAATGGATTCTGGAAAATATACATTACCATAGCCAACTCGTCCTGCTGTGAATCCTTTTATAATACAAGTACCATCATCATTTACATAGTTGTCAAGTTGGTCAGGAGATGGCACTGTGTAGTATCCCTTCCTTGTGCATATAACTCCACACCTATATATCTTTGATTCATTTAAACTTTCCTCATCACCCCTGTCTGAAGTTCTTGTGATTGAAATTGGGGTAGATGTACTTGTGTCAAAAATTTTTATATCTCCAATGGTTCCCATAGAAAGACATTGTGAGCTTCCTCTGAAAATGCCTTTGGAGACAGAAGATCGTAGATCTGGAGGTGTGACATGTCCTGTTGGTGAAGAACTCTGTGGGGTCGCATATTCATCTGATGTAGGTTCTCGTTCTTCTGGTACCTGTATTGCTTTGGATTGTGAAGGAGATGTTTTACTTGCTAATTGGTCTCTGGTTGTAGTTGATGAAATTCTTGAAAATAAGTTTACTATCTCTTCGTCATCTGTTTGTGTAGCTATATCAGTACTAGTTGACAATGTGTTTCTCTCCAGTAATATGTTTTCTTTATCTTGGTTGTCATTTTTATTCCTTAATTCACGTGCTTGTTGAGCTGCTGCTATTTCTCTAACTAATTCATAAAGCTCTTCTTCACTATCGGACAAATCTTTTTGTTCCTCCTTCTTTTTAGGTTTAATAATTAAACATTTTGACCTCCTTTTTGTTAGACTATTACACAGTGCAGCTTGTTCCTCATCCAAACCGTCAAAAAGACTAAAATCTCGTTTTCTATCTTTTGATATCTGTGCCATTTTCAGCTTTGGAGTTGACTCTCGGTTTCTGGGGGATTCTATTATTGCTTTGATTTCATTATAATTTCTCATATACATTGAAGAATCAGTTTTTGATATGGGTATAAGCGATGAAAGATGTGGGCTAATTGGAAATGGACTGGAGGATATGCTCCACAAAGGCTGTTCTTGTTCTGTTATTGGAAACTGAGTAGGTAGTTGCTGTGGTTGTAATAAATTAAAACTAGGTGGTGCTTGGACAGATGCACCAGGAAATAGTCCACCACAAGTTGTCCCAAATAAGCTACTAGACCTAGCACCAATGCTTTCATTTGTTCCAAATAAATTGTTAGGTTTAGCAGCTACCGTTTCAAATGAAGAGCTACTTGGTTGTTGAGGCGCAGTACCAAATACAGAACTAAATGTTTGATTTCCACCCATAAATGTTTGACCAGTGGGTTTTCCAAATGTGTTGGCACAACCAGTAGGTTGTTGTCCCATGGTATTAATTTGTCCAGCATTTGCTGTTAAGTTTTGTGAAAATAACGGAAACCCTGTTGTAGATTTAGAGGTATTTGATGTGATCATAGTCGGCTGTGAAAGGGAAAATGCACTCATTTGTCCTGAACTGAAAGCAGTTGTAGAAGTTGATTTGCCAAATAAACCTGTACCTGTTGCAGCATGATTTGGGCTTTGTCCAAAAAGCCCTGCCCCAAATCCTGTAGGTTGCACTGTGGAAGAACCAAATGCAGGTTGTGTTGTTGAACTGAATAATTTTAACTGTTGTGGAGTTTCAAAGGGTTGTGCTGTATGATTAGCACCTGTACCTGAAGCAAATATATTGCCAGTTGTTGCTGTCCTGAAACCAGTTGCTGGTTGACCAAATGCACTGCCAACTCCTTTCTGATTTTGCAAATTTAACCCAGCACTAGATTGTCCAAATGTAGGTGTTGCTTGTCCAAATCCCATAGTGTGCTGCCCAAATGCTGGTTTATTTTCACCCTGACCAAACATAGGCTGAGCTGCAGAAGTTAGCATACTAAGTGAGGTAGATCCAAAACCAACCTGTTGGGGTCCCTTTCTGTCAACCAGATAGTCTTCGTATCTTAATTCTTCGAAAGACTTACCTTCATATTCTTTCATACATGTTATACAGTAATGTTTGGTGTTAATAGATGTTGATAATCCACCCTTCTGCATTGTATCAGTCCCAGTAACAGGACTGAACTTGGTAACAGTTCCATTTTGTGCTATAATGCCTCCAAATGCACTGGATTGTCCAAAGGGATTAGTGCTGCCAGACGGCTGGAATATAGAGCAATTTTGTTGTTGAGGTGGTGTTTGCTGTGGAGCAAATATTCCAGTCTGTTGTGCAGAACTGCCCAACCCGAGACCACCTGCGTTACTTTGTTGACCAAAAGCATTAGATCCAAATAAACCACTGTTAGTGGATTGTGATTGTTGTTGACTAAACAAGTTACAGCTTCCAAATCCTGTTTGCTGTCCAGAAAAAAGTGAAGGCTGGCCAAAAGTCGATGATTGGGTATTTCCAAAAGGTCCTGTGCCAGTGGTTGGGCTGCTAAAACTTTTAGCAAAAGGGTTCTTGTTGGAAGTTTGCGCTCCAAAACCAAGAGCAGTGTTCGCCGACCCAGTGCCGAATGTTGGTTTGTTTACATTAGAAAACATTTTTGCAGCAGTTCAATTATAAATAGAAATCTCCAGTACAGAATACATTAAAAATTAAAACATTATTGTGTGCTGTTTACCAATGTTCACTATTGTTATTAGTAATAGCAAATGGTTAATAACAATTACGTACATTTGAAAATTGCAGTAGTTGACAGATGACAAAGTGACAAGACGTTGACACACGTTAATGTCAAGAAAAGCAAAACTTTAAAAAGGCCGTGGCTATTGCTATCACTAGACATGAAATAAATGTTCCGTGCAGTACCCACCTAATATTAGATATTAAATATATTATGTAATGAGCGCTCGTAACATTAAACATCAAATAATTGTTACGTACAGCGTACCCGTAGCTGCAGAGTTAAATTATTCGTTATGTGCGTGGATGTCGAATTAATAAAAAATTACACATTTATATATTATATCCGAAATTATTTACTTCCAAAAATAACTGAGTATATCCGTGGTATGTAACTACTTGTAAATATTTTTTTGGATATTAATTTTCTTGAAAAGTTTGTAAGTTTTCACTGCCCATATTCCATTGTTGGATTATCGAAAAAATTATTCATAACTAATCTCAAATAGTAATAGGACATCTTGATCTTAATATGCTAAAGTAGTAAAAATTATTAGATAAAAATATTTTACTAAACGTCCTATAATTAATTAATCTTAACTACTTTACCTTCTTTTTTTCGTTGATTTCCTCTATAGTTACAATTGCCTTCTTTTACATGGACGTATTCCATACTGTAATGTATAGTGGGTTCTTGTTCAGAGAGTTTATCCCAATTGGGTTTTTATTTTTCTGGGCAACAGACGGGGCCGTTAATTAGCGATAATAGTGACAAAATAGACAAATTGGTTTGCTTGAAATTGTTCCATAAAACCTTAAGAATTCTGCATGAGATTGAAACTTTGTTTACGAGCTTGTCTCGCAGTTCTTCCGTTTTCATTGAAAATAGATAAACAATTTGCTTTGCACACGTTGCCCCGTACTAGTGTTACCGGCGCATGATATAATGACTGATTTTTATCCTGCTACGGGCGTACCCAATGATCTTATAATACAAATATTACTATATCATTGGGCGCACCTAACGGAACATTTATTTGACGTCTAATGTGAAGGTTTATCCATAAACCTTGGTCTAATGTTACGGGTACGACATGGAGCAATAGCCACTGCATCTGCCTATCAAACATTCATAATTCATAGACAAACTCAGCAATAGATGGAAAATTATGTCCGGTGATCCGGTGATTATCATTAGCAAAATATGTGTGATGGGTTGTGACAAGCGGGTTTTTACTTATTTTTTTTTAAAGACAGGTGAAAATTTTTGTTACACATTTTATAGAATGTTTAATTGTGACAAAAAAATTACGTAACTAGTTTAACCTAGAGGATAGAAGAGTAGGGATATAACATAAGGCAGTTCGTAGTCATGATATAATGACTTACAAGAGATGATATTGCGCATATGCCCGCCCCCCTCCTATGACATCACGTGGTGAGTAACGTTATAGAAGTCCAAACTACACGCTTAAAACAAAGTCATTCGCAATCAAAAAGTTTCCATATGTCAGTTTAATGTTGTTGAAATTACATTAAACTTCGTCGCTTATTTTGTCTTTTTCAGATAATATTGAACACATCACAATTTCGTTTGATGCTGGTGGTAAAATTATTGTTTTGTTATTGTGATTTTCTAGTGCGCGCCTATAAACTTAAGATTCTTTTTTTGCATATCATAAACTTAAATCGCAGTAATTTCTATTAGTTATTATATTAATACATAATCACATTTTTGCCTTAATGTAGGTAACTTTTATTGGGTTGGTAAAAACTATTTCAATTTTCAGTATCTGTGCGATAACTTAAAATATAATTGACGGATTTTGATTAAACTTGGCATGTATTTTCCTTTTTATACAGGATGTTCCTTAATAATGTGCAAATATTTAAAATTAATGATAGTAGTCTTTATAAAGTATAGCCCAAAAATGTTCCGTTATGAAAATGCGGGGTGTTAAAGCTTTAGGAGAAAATGGAAATTAATTAATAGTTTCGAAACCGCTTGAGATATTTCAGTGATAATTAGTATGTAAGAGACAGTTAATAAAGATGCATATTTTTAAATACAAATATAATTTTCTGCTTTAACAGTGCCGTGCGTACGGGCAACAGAATGTCACTAATAATAAAGGCATAATTTAAGTATATATATATATATATATATATATATATATATATATATATATATATATATATATATATATATATATATATATATATATATATATATATATAACCATATAAAATATTTCAGCGAATTCTCGTGGAAAAAATTCTCTATTGTCAATATCGCGACTTTTCAATCTTGAAAATTTTGTTTCAGATGAGCTGAACTAGGCCGCTTCGAACCCATTTCCGGTATCAGTTTCAAATTTCATATGCTTATATACCGGGTGTCCCAAAGTGATTTGACGAGGCTGTAGTTCCTAAACCGTTTGACATATCAAATTTAAACAAAAACAAGAGTTCTGAACTGTGAAGATGCTTCGTAATGACAGCAAAAAAAACTTTGCGAAAAAAACTTATTCGCAAAAAATGTGACCCCAACCGTAAAATCTTGGATGACACCCTGTATATTCTTTCATAAAATGTTTTGGGATTTTCAATTTCCTATTCAATACTTTTTCCCGAATGAAAATCGGTTAATAAATAGCTGAGAAAATCAATATTTATTCTTCATATCAAGATTGGCCATTACTTGATTAAACAAAAACAAATAATTTTTGACACTTCTTAAATTTAACTGTATGAGACAGTGCAAGGCGCTTTTGTTAATCAGTTTTGTGCCTTGTATACTGCCGAAGAGTATGTTCATATGATTCTAATCTCCGGCAGTGCTTAAAAAATAAAAAACGTTCTAGAGATTTATATCGTATTCGTTTTCCTGGCCGTCCAACGCCTACTGAAAATACATTTGGGAACCTAGAACGCATCTTGCGGCGAAGATATTTCCCAACTGGGAATCTCAGTAATTCTAGAAGATTAGTCCGCAATGAAGAAGATGTTGCAAATGTTTTGGGGTATCTATATTTTAATTCTCATGTGTCAATTCAAAAAATTTCTGAACAAAATTTCTACAACACAAAGTTCCGTTGAACGCATTTTATAAGCTTTTAAGTACCATCCTTATAAAGTTAATCCAGTGCAGGGACTATATCCAGGTGACGCTGGCAGACGCTTGCAATTTATTGCAAAAATACTAGTTAAGTTTGAACACGATTAATTCTTGGTAAAGTAATGTGAGGCGAAGTTTCACAATAATGGTGTGATTAACAGGCATAATTCCAATTATTGGTCTCCTGTTAATCCACATTGGGCAATGGAGGCCAGATTTCAACGCATTTGGAATATTTATGTTTGGTGTGAATAATTTAATAGGGGGATAATCGGACCCTATTTTTACGAAGAAAGTTTGACAGGAGAAATATCGCTGCAGTTTCTACAAAACATTTTACCTGAATTTCTAGAAGAAATACCGTTGGCTGAAAGACAACAAATGTACTGGCAGCAAGATGGACCACTAAATTCCTCCAAAACAGGTTCAGGCTAATTCCATCGCAAGTGATAAAGTGGCCTGAACATTCACCAGATCTTTCCATTTAGATTTTTTCTTGTGGGGGAACCTTAAAAGATATGGTGTATTTCAGTAAACCCAATGACAAAATTGGTTCAGTTTCAGCGCCTGTCGAGTTTGAATTAAGCATTTCTTATACTTGAAACTACCCAGGCTGAGAACTTTGATGTTTTAACTATTAATTTCCAATTTTAGAATTTAAAGTAACGTATTTTATTGGGAAATATCGAAAATTGTAATTATTATGCTTGATCGGGCGACGTATGTCGATGATTACTGGTTGACATTCCGAGTTCCAACATCATGAATGTCGTTTAACCCCAAAAAATTGGATGGCTTTGCGTTCGTGGATCATCAACACTTGTTTACTGTTTAGTTTATATTAATAGTTTTTGTGTTTTCTTTTTGCTGGATAAAACGTGATAAAAAAACAGAAGATAGCTTCCAAGATAGCTTCCAGAATAATATCGTTTTCATTTATCAATAATTTTTATCTCGATGATAATATGAAACGTATCAAGTCTGGTAAAAATAGCTTAACTCTAGGCATCTTATCTGGCAATGAATTGGTCACTGATCAAATATATCAACTAACAGCTAACAAAAATATAAAAATCCACCAGCTACAAAATTGTCTTAATACAATGGGCAAAATAAAAAAAATGCGTCAAGATGTTTCAAATACAACTCATTGAAAAAGCTGGACCATTGTGATATTTTCATCCCAAATGATAGTAAAATCTCCATAGATTATCGTATTCGTTAACTCATAGTTGAGAAATTCTATTCAAATATAACAGGCGATTGAAAAGTACCCATTTCGTTCGCCCATAAGAATGGCATGGTGCGTGATTTTAAAGTTTCGTGCGTTATGAACCCAGTTTGAAATTCGAAACACTAATTTGGTCCATTCTCAGCCGCAAGCCTGATCTGGTACACGGGCGGATCTAAAACCAACAGCTGCCCGGTCGCATATTCGTATCTAGCGTACCGTATTGCAACTCGAATGCTTCCGGATATGACCGATTGCATCGAGTAAATTATGAGCGCTAACGCATTTTACAACTGTCGGGGTGTCGTAAACAGTGCTCGATATCTTAAGTTGTTAAAATGGCTAATAATTTACCAATGCCACTAGCAACTGTGACGTTCAGTCTTATAAGCTGTATTTTTTTGCAACGCACTCAGCTGCAGGGGGTATACCAGTGGGTTGCATAATTTCCACATCCCAAAAACAAGATGTATTTTCAGCTGGAGTTAATAATTTAATAGAAATAATGCCGAAAATTAACCCGTCCGTCATTATTACGGATGACGATTTAGTGGAACGCAATGTTTAAAAAAATATTGGCCGAAATCAAGAATTCTGCTCTGTACTTTCCATGTACTAAAATCGGTGTGGAAATGGTTCACGATGTCAAAAAACAATATACGAAAAGAAGATAGGCAAACACTTTATGCTATGGTTTGTAAAATTTTAGTGTCAATTAATAAAGATGAACTAGATGAAAATCTAAAAGCATTTGAAAAATTCAAACAATATCCTCAATATCAAAAGTACATTAATGAAAAAATAGAAAAAATCGATATGTGGTGCCTGTATTATGGAAAAGACTTGATAACAAGAGGCTCAAATACAAATAACTATATTGAAGTTATGTTTCCCATATCCCATTGGAGCGCACCAAAGTATACAATTTACCCCAGCTTACAGATTTTGTTATCACTGACTTTGAACATTACTATAAACAAGTCTACATTAAGGCGTTTATGTCCAGATCAAAAAAAAAGTTACTCATAGACAGATTTGCGACTTGGGTGATATGGAATTCAGTGTTTCAAGCTGGAAATCAAGTGATATGAAATATTTTGTGGACATGAAAATAAATGTTTGTTCTTAACCTCAAGGTGAAAGTGAAAGTGTCAAAAGTTGTAAGCACCAGTCTGCAATAATAATCAATTATAATGTAAGTGAAGTCTGTAATAAAGTAACATTAATTAGCCGAAATAATTTATACCAAATCGCCACAGGTAATAAAGCAGCAGCCGAGTTGTTTTTACCGTTAATTCTAAAACAAGCATCTGTATCGGAAAATATAAATAAACAGTGTACAAAAGGCAAAAGTATTAGTGCTGAAAGTTTAAACATGAGTAGTTCTTCAGACGATGCTCTCAAAGTTAATGATTTATTCAGAGGAAGCTCAGAAATTAATATAACTGCAAGGCAGGAAGCTACAAAGAAGAAATGGGACCAATTTATAAATCTTCTTAGGGATACAGTTAAAAAAATATCGATGATGATCCAGAAGGTTATATACCGGCTGTTGAAGTTTGTCTAAATTCATATCAATAAAAATAATAATTCTTCATCAACGTTAATGAGTTCCCTATACCACGCTTTTAAGCCAAATAATGCTTCCTCCTTGAAATCAACAACACAAAAAATATCTACAAAGAGGAAGAAGATAAATCGACAACACAAAAAATATCTACAAAGAGGAAGAAGATATCAGTGCAACCCACTTCTATTGCAAGAAGGAAATTCCAATCTTGTGGACGTCGAAAAGTACAAAGTGGAAAAAAGTTTCATCTTTCACAAAAAAGAGATTGAAGGCCCCTCATAGTTTGCAGGCGTGCGTTGATAGAAATATACAATTAGGTGACAATAAGTTTGCAAAATAGAGACAGAGTTGGCCATTTATTTTTTAAATGTTTTTTGTTTCTATAATATCCTTTTGTGATGTTCTCTCCTTATTTTTAAATAATATATTTATTGTTTATACCTAGTACCTAATACATACCTATTGGCATATATGGCTGTATTATTTATATTCATTCACCTATATGTATCGTTAGTGTGTTATGTTAAATTAAACGATTAGTTGAATGTAACACGTAAAAGAACATTAACACAAACGTACCATTCTGTAACCATCTTTGCAATATCGGGCGTTATTTACATAACAGCAAATGCCTTTACGTGCGCGGTTTACTATTAGTGATCGGGCATATATGAATTACAATACGGTACGCTAGATACGAATATGCTGCCCGGTCGGGTGTACATGGCGCGAGGCAATGTACGAACATATTCTATCTCCTGGGCAGTCGCGCCACTGTTTTTCAGGCGGAAGGTTATGCGCTGGTGGGGTGCGCTAAAGGAAATAACAGGAGGGCCTATTCAAATAAGCGGATCTTAATTATGTCAGACAGCCAGGGTATCGCAAGCAAAGCCACGTGTCCTCAGCGCTGGTGTGGGAATGCCGCGAAGAACTCAGCACTGACGGACCGGAGCAGAGTAAAGTTGACCTGGGTGTCAAGCCACTGCGGGATCGAGGGAAATGAAAAAGCTGATAAATTGACGTGGCCGGCCGCGGAGAGACATACATGAGTCTGGAGCCGGTCCTGCCTATACCAAAATGCGAAATCCGTAGAGAAATCAACAAGTCACACGGTCAGCACATTGATCACTGGGCAAACAAACCAGGACTCAAACACAGCAAAAAGCTAAAACAAAACCCATACAGCAAAACGAGCGCAGAACTGCTTCGCTGTAGCAGAGAGCTGCTCAAAATTATAGTAGGTTATCTGACAGAACATACAACTGTCGGGATACAACTTGAAAAAAAAACCCAGAAATACGAAGGTGACCCAACTTGCAGACTATGCAATAAGGAATCTGAAATGGCAATACATTTTGTATGCATATGTGAAGCACTGGATAACAAAAGGCAATGCTTGCTCGGGAGATCAGTAATGGCACTGAATGAAACATCAATGTGACGATCTGAAACGTCAAAGTTGGTGATTTTTAAACATAGGTTCTGAAACGGATGCGGGTTATGGGCCACAAATATTGCAAGAATTTGTTTAACGAGGTCTTAAATTTATGTTTCGGCAGCTATTGTTATTTATTTGGCTAAAGTATTTGCAGAAAACTTAATTGAAATAAACGCTTTCTGCGATGTATTGGCCGCAGCTTAAATTATAGAGTTTGTGACTTAAAACTATAGGTGTGCGAAGCTTAGAAATTTCGAACCGAACCTTCGGTTCGAAAAATTGTACGCGCCGGCGATGTTAAAGTTGTTCGAAGTTCGAAATACGTAATTCTCCAAAATAGCTCGAAGCTCGTTGTTCAAAAATACTTCAATATTAAACATTACAGGCATTGAAAGCTGCCAAAGATAGCGAAATTGTAAACCAGTAGCGGCCCCCTTAAGTCGGCAGCGGCGCTTTAAACTCTGTATCGGCCAAATTGAGTCGGTAGTATAATTTGGGATTTCACTAATGCGTATTTTTAACAGTGGGTGGGACACATTGAGACCTGACAGAGCCATTTAACAACCACAGATTTTTTTATATTCTATGATTCCAACGCATTCTTTGGTTACCACATTTTGATAGCAATGTTCCAGAGCAAGGTAATTTCTGCAGTTAAAATTTCAAGTGGTGTTACATAGCTATCGTGCTCAACTTTAGCCCCCTCACTAAAAGTCTGCTAAAACTGCCTAGATTATACCCAACGAGAAAAAGTATATATAATTGAGCTTCGCTATAGATGTAGAAATCTAAAAAAGTTTTCAATGTACCTTTTTGTGTTTTTGATTCAATGTTGACCTATGTTAACAACTAACATTAACACCGGAAGGCATTCTTACCCAATTAACCTACAAATTTTGTCGAACCATTGCTTTTTGCAAAAAGAATATATATCTTCTCTATACCAAATATCGTATGCTACAATATATGTAATATTTGTATTTAAGGAAATGATATATGAACATTGAAGAATTTTGAATTTTGGTTAGTTCGATGTTCGATTTTGAATTTTTAAGAAGTTCGAAGTTCGTGTGTGAACCTTAGACTACTATTTCAGAGGTTCGAAGTTCGAAGCAACATATTTGCTTGGGTTCGGGCATAGTTCAGTTTGAGAGAAATATGGGTTCGCACACCTCTACTTAAAACTGTTATATTTTTTATGTAAAAAAATAAACGTGGACTTTATGCAAAAGTTATATCTGTTTATTTTGTTAAAAAACTTCTCATCAAAGAAACTATTTCTGGAATACCAATAACCCTTAAATTAATCAGGCTTAGTTGTATCACTATTTTGGCGTTTTTAATCGACCTTTTAAAATAACTAACTATCATTCAGATTAGTTCAGTAAGCTAGCTTCTGAATTTAATTGTATTAGCCACAGAAATTTTGAATTATTTTTTTAAGAATTAATTCTGTATTGACTCGAGTGATACATGGTCATTATAAAATTAAACAACGTATTTTACATTAAATATTTTTTTCCGTTTTATTCACAGAAATTTTGAAGTAATTACTTTTTTAAGAATTATTTCTGTATTGATATCAGTGATCTATGGTCATTATAAAATTAGACTGAACGTATGTTACATTAAACATTAACTTACACTTCTAGGTAGCTCCATATTACTTTCTTTATATATAGATTTGTTTATCTTATATATTTTTTTAATTTAAAGAAATATTTTTTACATTTTTTTTTAAATATTTTTTTTAGAATAAATGATTTTTTTTCTCTTACATATATATTTTCAACTACCATTAAGTTGCTAGCTTACAATGTGGTGATTTTATTCTAAAAGAAATGTGTTTCCAGTTAAAGCCTATCATAGGCCTAGAGTTTGCACAGAACTAAGTGAAGATTGGAAGCTGTGATGAGCACTGATAACTACACTTGGAGAACCCAAATCACCACAATCTTTTTAAAGACCTTTCTTTATATATTCCTTCTATTTCGGCCTTTGTTGCACTACGTTTTATACTCGGCGGTATGGCTTTCTGTCTCTTGGTGTGATCTTTTTGGGAGTTTTTCCCGCCTTATTTGCTTGCTGTCTGTTTCACCTTGGGCCTTTGCTTGGCTTGTTTGAAATCTGTTCAGGCTGCCCAGAACGACAGCTTCTTTGGCCCTTGTGTAGACTTCACCTTTCTAGATCAGTTTCCCTACAAGAATCGGAGGATGGAGGAGAATTCCTTTGAACAAAGCCCTGCATGTTCTAGTAAATTACCTATACAAGGGGGTGCCCTCAGAGAAAAATTCGCTGCGATTTATAAGCGTATAGCTGTCGGCACGTTGTCTTACACCTTTGGTTGGGTTTTTAAAAGTTGGTCGATAGTACAAGGGTAGAGATATTGATCAGATCGGAAAGGTAAAAAAAATAACGTTTCCTCAATACTACCTGAAATAGGGGCGTGTTTAGAAGAAGACATTCTCCAGTTAGTTAACTGATTTAAAGTAACCGCAAAGATAAAGTCTAGTGAGTTAAACTCTGGGCTACAAGCTGCCCAAGGGATCGGACCGCCACTTCCTATCTATCTTTGGGATACCTTTCGTTTTGGTATCTTCGCACTTGAACATATAAGTATGACGGTTTACTGTTTTGCATGAAATCCATATTCTACCTTAAGGGTAAATGATCAATGACATCACTGAACCTATTTTGTAGAAAATTTAGGTAGCGATTTCCTTCCAGATTTAATGGTAATTATTTAACAAAATATTCCCGATTATTCCACAGAAACACTAATCTTGAACTCATGTTGGCAATGATCTACTGCTACATGGGTTTTCATTATCCCAACAATTTTGTTTCTGAAGTGGAATTCACATCGGCAAGCAATGGAAGCTTCTGCTGTAAATAGTCTTTTATTGACATGGGATCTGCATTCTGTTTGTTTCAAGAGTGATAAAATTGTAATCTAGCTAGAAGATCAGCTGACAATAAATTATGTACAGGGTGAAGTTATTTGGATAAAGACCTTCGTCATGAACTATCGTCAGAATGGATGATCGACTTACATTAGTAGCTGCACTTGATTCTTCTTGAACTATTTTCGGGATTATGTGCTATACGAACTAACATCTCTTTTTGTTCGGGAGCGATATTTTTTGGATGGCGTAAAATATCATAATTTGGACGGAACGAACCAGTCTCATCAATATGTCGTAAATATTTTTAAATAATTTGTTATCCGGTTGTATTTTGTTTGAATGCCTTTCAGCATTAATTCTTCACGCCTTACGTTTATTTAAAATTTGCCTGCGCTTAAAAGCAAACCCTACATCGCATTTCTTCATTACAAAAACAATTATGTCGTGGCATACTTTATGTAATCTTGTACAAAAGATTGTTTATTGTGTCGTATGGGGCTTTGGCTTCTCAGCACTGCGACCCCAATGGGTCTTTTTTGCATGAGTCTTTTTTCTAATGGTTGTCCAAAAAATTCAGACTTTATATGTAGTCTACTATCTTTTTGGGAGCTATTTTACCTATTTTCTGGGGTGTTAAGGTCACCCCTCCAAGATATTTAAGCCTTTTGCAGAACTGAGTCATGCAGTCGCAGAGCAAATATTCTGTTGTTTCTGCCGCTTCAGTGCAGTATCTGGAATTTTCACTGCCCACCTTACCCATCTTTCTATGGTGATACTTACTGGGGAGTGTCATGAAAAGTCCTGTGATTATTCTCACAAAAACTTACCAAAATGACAACTAGTATAAACACATAAAAACTAAAACATAGCAAATCAAATATAAAAGATAAAACAACACACAATAACATTAACAAAATTGCATAAATAAAATATATGAGTGAAATTGTATAAACAAAACACACATGTAAATTTGTATAAATAACATGTTTTATTTGTAGAAATAAAACATATAAATCAAATTGACACAATAAATAATACAAATTACTAAAAAAAGCAACACGAAAGTGACAATGAGACGCGATTTTGACAACAAAATCATACACTTGCCATATGGTAAATGAAATATAATCTGAAAACTATTGCGAAGAATCTATTGCAGCTTCTTTAAAAATCTCAAATATTTCAAAAACAGTTGATTTTAACGTCATTTAACAAGTACACCTTTTTTGTTGAGAAAAAACAAGAGTAGGCGCCCTCTATCATCTAGAGCCAAATTGGGCATGGGTTATTTTTTTACCACTGAAAACTCATCTCTTAACAATTTTCCAGGCAATACGTCAAATACATTTCTATATATCAAGAAAAATCGAAATTTAGTTTCTCACATTTACACCCTGCATCCCTTCTAGTTTTGACTTTTGGACTAAGGTAAATTTGTCTAAATCGTGATATTTTGATACCAATAACCTACTGTAGCTCTGTGAACCATTATTTTTGGACCGCCTCTATAATGTTTTTTTCTCAAGTTTTATTTGCATAAGTAGTAGCTGTGAGGTTTCTAACTTGAGCTTTCTTGATCTTGACCACAACTACCAAATGACACCAACATACCATTACTACTTATTTTAAATAAAATATTTAAAATATTTGTTACTATAAATGTTTAAAATGCAGTATTCCAAAATATATAATTTTATAAGAAATGTGGTTTTCATTGTTTTGCTATTTTAAACTATGCAATGCATCCAATTTAACGATATAGTAATGTTACGTTTTCTATGTTTATTTCCATAGTATTTGTTGTTACTTATTGATTATTTTTATGTTTCAGTGATCCGTATGTGAAAATAGATTTGAATACAATTAGTGGAGATGAAACCATAGATTCGGTACTAACAAAGACAAAAAAGAAAGTAAGTTAGTAGCTTAGTCTTTTAAATATTATGGATTAATGTATTTGGTTTAATTTTGTAGACACTCAATCCTGAGTGGAATGAAGAATTCATATTTAGGGTAAGTAACTTTATCTTTTTCTTTTATTAGAAAATCGCAATCATGTGTATCTCAACGAAAATTAGCCATCGGATTCTGTTTTCTATGTTTCGTTTGACTATTCAAAGACAATATAGGATGTTCCATAAGACAACTGACATTTGCTCTATGTAGAGCATGCAGAGGATGCTGATTTAACAACTTTACTTCTTACTAATGCACCCATGAGGAGATAATATCTCCAAAATTTTGATTAATTTCAAATTACCGATAATTAAGGCCCACAATAATTAGCCTACTTAATATATTAAACTTGGCTCTTGTAGATAAAATTATTTAGGAAGTATTAGTCTTTTTGTAATTTCTGAGGCAACTGTAAACCCTTATAAGTCGGGGATGTGTTCTGTCACCAATACTATCCAATATAGTCCTCCACTCTGTACTGAAAAAGGTCAGCAACATCCAGAACAGTATAAGATGGACACTTACCTCTAGTCTGGAGGACTTGGACTACGCAGATGACATATGCTTACTCTCCCACACCTTGGAGGATATGAGGTGAAAACTTCGGAAACTGGAATTTGAAGCAGAGAAAGTTGATATTAAAATAAACATCGATAAGAGGAAGGCGATCCGTTTGAGGACATCAAGTACTGGTCCCTGTGTATACAATACGAATATCGAAAAGGTGGATAGTTTTACATACCTCACGAGTGTCATAGATGGCAATGGCGGGACGGAGCGTGATGTGGAGCAGCGAATCCGGGAGGCGTGGGTCGCTTTCAACATGCTCAGCAAAATATGAACTTCTAGAATATACTCCCTGAACACCAAGATACGCCTTTTTAACACAAATGTTAAATCAGTTCTGCGGTATAGGTGCGAGACTTGGAAAGTCACGAGGATCATCACCAATCAACTGCAAGTCTTTATCAATAAATGTTACGCAGGACTCTGCACAGCTTCTGGCTGGACCAAATATCCAACGAAGATTTGTGTGCACAAACAGGGCAAAGAAAGGCTGGACTAGAAATATGTCTCAGGAAGTGGGTATGACTGGGCCATACACTCCAAAAACCACAAAACAACATTGTAAGAAGCACAGTTGATTGGAATCCCCAAGGTAGCAGAGGAAAAGGCAGATTGAAAATCACCTGGTGAAGAACAGTTTTGAAGGTAGCCAATGATATGAGAAAATCCTCGAGCGAGATCAAGCCTGCTGTCAGAAACAGGGTCAAGTACAAGAACCAAGCCTAATATATTAAGTACCCAAATTATTGTGGGCCTTAATTAATGGTAATTTGAAATTAATCAAAATTTTGCAAGAGCGGTAACTGTGGGTGACTCACCCATTAAATTAGAATAAACACAAGAGAATAACGGTTCTATTCACCATCTAATTTTCAAACTTTTTTGTTTTAGTGAATTTTAAAAAAATCTTATGATTTCCAATAAAATTGCAGTTAATTGAAGCAAGTTCAGAATAATTTTTACAATAAAGTAACAAAAAAAAGTTACATATGTATCTGTTATTTACATTTGACATTTTACACACTGATAACTCAAAAAATAATGGGCCGATTTTGATTAAATTCGGTGAAAAAACTCCTTTTGCAAATGGCTTGGATAAGTTCGTTAGCCAGGAAAATCTGCCCAGGTTTTCCCGGAAAATTTTGTGTTTTCTTTCGAAAAAAATTTATATCTCCGGAATTAACAAAGTAAGGGCAACCAAATTCGGTATATCCTTATAGGTAAGTTACCTACCAAAATTTAGCTATGTAGGTCAAAAGACAAAAAAGTTATAGGCATTTAAAGAAAAATAAATAGGGGTTTTCCTCAAAACGTCAAAGTCGCGATTTTAAACGTCAAAATTGTTAATATTTAGGCAATGAACCTGAAATTAATATGATCTATGGAAGGAAAATGTCTCAAAAATAATGTTTTACAAAGCCTGAGCTCTTAGTTTCAACCGTCATTGTCCTTCATTTTACTAAAATATTTGCAGAAAATTCATTTCAAATAGACTCTTTCTCTGATGCTTGGCAGTAGCGTTGGCTATAGAGTTTATCGTTTAATGGTATATAATTTTTGTCGAATTTTCGTAAAACATCAATAAAGCTCCATCTATCCGTTATTATATAAGATATGAAAAAAAATATGTATATATTAATTATAGGGTGTCTTGAGCTACATCTTAAAATAATATTTCTACAATCATAGGGTGGCCCATAAGTCGTTGGTGATACAGATTTCCTTTTTTTTTTTTTTAATCAAATACGCCTTATGTTATTGCATTTTTGCATTTTCCATCAAAATATAATGCATGTTTGTAAGAAAAGAAATTCTGGACGCAGCAAGTGCGTTATGGTAGCGAATTTTGATCAAATGTTTCATATTTGAATAGCTCAATTTGCTATTAACCTATACGGTTGACCAAGAAACGTGTTTTTTCGGAACACTTTAAGTTTATTTTGGAAATTTTTGTACATTTTCACACAATAAAGTTATTTTGATGAAACATGGCACATTGTTTGTACTATATAGGTTATACTGGCAACCAAATTTGATGCCTGCTTTCTTAAAAAAACACACATATTTGTTATTAAAAACATTTTTATGAAAATTCACTACCATAACGCACTTGCTGCGTCCAGAGTTTTAATTAATTATTTAGTGTTGATTCTCTATTTGAATGAAAAACAGGTTAGCGTTGGGCTTTCGCCAAGAGAACTGTCGAAGAGTATAATAATGTGGAAGAGTATAATAATAATAATATCATTTTTTTTCCTTCCATACAAAATTAATTTTCCAACACAATTAGTTAACTACAGCAAAAGAAAAACCACTAGGTTGCAATGAAGCAAGCACAGGACTCTTCTGCTTTCCCGATTAATTCCCTGACCTAGGTATTGTACATTTATATAAACTGACGGTTTTTAACCTAGCCTAAAAACTAAACTAAACTGAGATTGTAGCCAGAAAGTAATAATGTATTTCATCAGCCTGATTCATCATTCCTTCTTTCACAATGCCTACATTCTGGAGGGAATGATGAATCAGGTTCAATACAAAAAAGTGTTAGAAACGAGATGACTTCATCAGTTCAATGACTGTTTCCCAAATGGTGACTCCATCGTCATGCATGATGTCCAAAAGTCATTGTAAATCTTTAAAATTAATAGAGATGGATTTGACCTTGCTCTTCACAGTGGAAAAACCTGTGATGTGATCTTTAGTCTAACAGGCTCGCATAATTTTTAACTTATTTTCTTTATCTCCATATAAAATTGCTGTTTACTCAAAATAAGTGTTAAATTAAAACCATGTGTAGGCTTATACATGATACATGGACCGAACACAGGTATATATATATATATATATATATATATATATATATATATATATATATATATATATATATATATATATATATATATATATATATATAGACACACACACACACACACACACACACACACACACACACACACACACACACACACACACACACACACACACACACACACACACACACACACGCCACATACTACAGGAGGAATACTGGGACGACACTTTTCACACCAATAGAGCCTGTCATGGTGACTTTCTAACACACTGGGAAGGCTGCGGTCAAATTAGGTAAACACAAGGGAAGACAAAAATGATCTTAATTTTTTTATCTCTAAATAAACTTTAATCTACTAGTACAATATTTACCGAGACAGTTCAATTTTTAAAATGCTAACAATCTGTATACCTAAGAGCTATATAAGCCTATACAACTTACAGTCTTTCACAAAGCACATAAAAGCCACCATAACGTTTTTATTACGAACTGCTTTATACATAAGTGATGCCACATCGAGTGGGAAAGGATTCTATCAAATTGCACAGGGATATATTTCTTGGTTCATGATGCACATACAGGAGAAAATCAAATAATTTAAATCAGCTGGGCTGGTGTAGGCTTATAAGCGCTATGGTATATGATGATTCTGTTAAGTGTCGTAGACAAGTATCTAGGAAGTGATATCTATTTATACTATTAGTTTTTGGAAGAAAACAGAGTAAAAACTCTGCTGTGTCCTATAAGTGACCCAGATATATACCTCATTGATAATCTCTAGGTCATTATCAAGAAGATATATATTATATATATATATATATATATATATATATATATATATATATATATATATATATATATATATATATATATATATATATATATATATATATATATATATATATATATATATATATATATATATATATATATATATATATATATATATATATATATATATATATATATATATATACACACACCTGGACCCATTTTGATCAAATTGGGTACGTACCTTCCTTTTGCAAGTGGCTTGGATAAGTGCGGAAAATCGGCCCAGGTTTTCCCGGAAAATTTTGGATTTTTCGAAAAAAAATATATATCCAGAAATAACAAAGTAAGGGCAACCAAATTTGGTACGCTGTTTCTGTCATAAAGAGTATCCTATGTACCAAATTTCAGATCTCTAAGTTAAAAGACAAAAAAGTTGTGCGTGCGTGCGTACGCGCTCGTGTGTGTGTGTGTGTGTGTGTGTGTGTGTGTGTGTGTGTGTGTGTGTGTGTGTGTGTGTGTGTGTGTGTGTGTGTGTCACACCGATAACAAAAAATAATAGACCGATTTTGATAAAATTTGCTCAGTACCTTCCTTTTGCAAGTGGCTTGGATATGTTCGTTAGCCAGAAAGATCGACCAGGTTTTCCCGGAAAATGTGTTTTCTTTCGTAAAAAATATGATATCTTTGGAAATAATAAAGTGGGTACAACCAAATTTGGTACGCGTTTTTTTAATATAAAGAGTGAACCATGTAACAAAATTTAGGTCTATAAGTTTAAAGGCAAGAAAGTAATAAGCATTTAAAGGAAAAAAATTGGGGTTTTCCTCAAAACGTCAAGTCGCGATTTGAAACGTCAAAATTGGCAACATTTGGCCAAAGAACCTAAAACTAATACGAGTTATATAAAGAAAATGTCGCAGGTAGAATGTTTTACAAACCCTGAAGTCTCAGCTTCAAGCGTGATTGTCCTTGATTTTACTAAATTATTTCCAGATAGTTAATTTCAAATAGACCATTTCTCTTGCTTTGGCAGTGGTTTTAGCTATAGAGTTTACGTTTAATAGCATATAACTTTTAGGGAATTTTCGTAAAAAACATCTCCGTTAGTAAACAAGATACGAAAAAAAAATTGTGTACGTTAATTATAGGGCGTCTTGAGCTTCATCTTAAAAAATATTTCTACAATCACAGGCTGGCCCATAAGTCGTTACTGACACAAATTTTCTCCTTTTTTTTATATATATATATTTTTTTAAATCGAACACACCTTATATTATTGCGTTTTTACATGTTTGTAAGAAAAGAAATTCGGGACGCAGCAAGTGCGCTATGGTAGCGAATTTTCATTAAATGCTTCAAATCTGAATAGGTCAATTTGCTATTAACCTATAAGGTTGGTTGGCCAGGAAGCCAGTTTTTTCGGGAATATTTTTAGTTTGTTTTAGGAAAATTTGTGTACATTTTCAAACAATACAGTTATTTTGATGAAATATGGTACATTGTTTCGCCTATACAGGTTACACTAGTAAGCAAATTTGATGCCTGCTTTGTTGAAAAAAAACCCACTTATTTGCTATTAAAAACATTTTAATGAAAATTCACTACCATAACGCACTTGCTGCAACCAGACTTTTTTATTTAATTTTACAATGTGACATACAGAAAGCTGAAGCTTGTGCTTGGAGTCATCAGTATACATTAGATATCGTGGTAATTTTGTTATAGGTCAAACCTGCTGAACATAAATTGGTACTGCAAGTTTTTGATGAGAATAGGCTGACAAGAGATGACTTCCTTGGGAAAGTTGAATTATCCTTGGTTGATATTCCGAAGGAACAAGAGGGCAGAGCCATTCCCAATATCAAGTACTTACTACAGCAACGAAGGTAAATCATTTCATTTTCTGATTTATCCTTTGAAAAATTATTCATTATTTTTTTTTTGGTTCTGTTTCGAGGGATAGCAGGCTAAATTTAATTTTAAGCTTTGAAGCAAAAGCTAGATTTTTCTCAGCGAAGTTAAATCAGCATTTGTTAATAATAGAGGAAAACTACATCAGTTTGCAGCTGCAAATTATTGCGGTAGGACGATAGATCTTAATTTTTAAACTAAATAAATTAATAAAATAATAATAAAAATTGACTGAATTGTCTAACTTTACATGTTTTTTTTTAAATTTTTCAACTTATTGGTGATAAACTTTATACTAATTTACATATACACTCAACCCGTGAAAACTTTAAAAAAAGTGAAGACATCTTGAGGTGACTTAAAGTACTCACCACTGCAAATTTTACCTGAATATCTATTTTTAAAATTTTGAACCAGTTAAGATTAAGTACTGTTAGTTTTTAACTTGGCGTTTATTTAGTTTCAATAAAGAACTAAAAAATTAACGATTTCAACAAAGAGCTTTATCCTTAGAAAATATTGTTAAAAGTGCAGTTTTATCTAAGTGAAAAATTCTGCAATTCAGTTTTTTTCCTTTTATGTGACATTAGTTCTTTATCATTTTCATATTATATGCGGATCAAAAACTTGTTGATTTACGAATAGGGTGAATATGTGTATAATTAATATGTCCAAACACAGCCTATTATAATGTTATGTTTTTATTTTTACGTGTCATTTACACTCTTCAGATCATATGTTTATCAAGTCAGTCAGTGAATTGTTCCTATACTAAAAATTAATTATTGAGCCGATATAATCCAGTCAAATTGTGCTTTTACCAGGAAAGTTGTTCGGTAATTGTGCTTTCTTCCATTCTACATGTTTTTTGCAGTGCTAAATTCGAATCTAAAAAGTGCTAACAAAATTTTGTGATGCTACATTGCAAAAAATGCAAAACAAGGTTACAAATTTCATTTGTTGGCCGTTTTTTGCTTATAACTCGAAAACTATCAACTGTTCGTATATCACTTTCTTCAAAATGAAACAACTTCTGACAAATTTCGTTTCTTAAGTTTTTTCTTTGATGAATCGTACGGGCTCAAGCACTAGTTCAAAATTGGCAGTCTCTGCAATATATATATATATATATATATATATATATATATATATATATATATATATATATATATATATATATATATATATATATATATACGTAAAGGTACAGGTAATTTTTTTCAAAAATTACATAATGAAAGAAAGTTATTTAATGAAGTCTGAAATTGTACAAATTCAGTTACAAAAAAAAAGAGAAATCCCAACGAAAAATCTTGGAAAATGATTACATATTTTTATATTATATTATATTATATTTACATTATTATATGAGCAAAAATTATATCAGCCGTTGTCATTTTGAGGGTCCTTGCTGAGGTTCTTCGAAGGCGACGGGTCCTGGTACAGGTTCAGGTTGTTTTATTATTGTAGTGTCGGGGCTTGTTCATCTGGAAAATGAAAAGAGGTGGTGAGAAAACGACAACTTGTGACCACATCTCAATAGTGACTAAGAAATAGATTGTGAGATTAGGCATACCTTCCACATTATGTAAGCAGCTTTCTTCAGTGTATTCTAGGTCTCTTCTTCGTATATGTCACTGCAATATTTGAGGGGCTAACGTGATCGCACAGCTCTTTGCCTGATGTACAGATCAGGGAGCCATGGCGGCCTGCCTTCTTGCATCCACAATTGCGTTCAAAGTCATTTTGACATTTACAAGAAATGTGCCACAGTATCGAGTGCAGGGTTTCTAAGTGGTTTGAATATATAGTCTGATAGAGTTATGTCAGTAGCAAGAAGACATTCTTTATGTTAGGGCTACACAGGCCAATCGAAAGCACCAAAAGGTCGATATCTGTCCACACCACTGTCATATGTTCATTTGACAGGGCCAACATAAGAGCTGATGTGATAATTAGGATATCAGCATTCCTCCACAGCTTGCTGCTAATCAATTTTTGCATCATCAAATTTTTCCATTAGCATAGAGATCAACCTGCTCTTGTTTTTGGAGTTACAAAGAAACTTTATTGTGAAACCTAGGGTACCATCGATTCTGCAAATAATAATTCAGCAGATTGTTTTCTTTGCTCTCTTCTCAATCGTTCTACGTGTTTGATGCTTTCACAAGCTTCGTTTGGGTCGCCATCAGGAATGACAAAGGTATTTGATTTGTAGTTTCACTTGACATATGATACATAACTGCTGCAAATTTCTGAGTGTGTCTGGCTGTGGTGCCATTTGACGCGGTGTAACAAAAATCATCCGTTGATGACATATTTTGTATCGTTCAAGTCCGCCTGTTCAGTCAGTGCAAAAGCCCTGGTTCATTTCCTCTGATGCCAGCAGAGGATAAATAAAATGAAAAGACTTCCAAGATGGAATTATATTTGCACAGACTTTAAATACAATGTAATTTTGAAAATGCTTTTTTGTAGTACTGGAGATGGCATGACAGTTGCAATCAGTCTAAATGGCAGTCTTTAATCATAAATTAAAGTTTTGGAGTTGAAGTCGGTTTTTGCAGAGATAGCCGAAATACACAAATTTTCAACTAGAGTTTGAGCCCAAACGGTTCGTCGGAGAAAAAACCTAAATAATAAAATTTATATGAAATTTATGCGCTTTCATTTTGAACAGAAAAGTTATTTATAAAAAGTTAATAGTTTCCGAGTTATAAGCAAAAAAACGGAAAAAATAGTGCTGTAAATTGAAACATAACTTCTACATAGCTGTGAATCTTTATTCTCTTCAGAAAGACATTCTCATGGAATGAATTTAGGGTCCATGACTTGACCACAAAGAAAATATTCGTATTCCTGTACCCATAAACTTTTTAAACGTTATATTACTCGAGTTTTAAAGAAAAAAATTCAATTTTCACCAAATCACCTCTCATTTATCGCCTACCCCCTAAAGCGATGTTACTCAAAAACAATTCCAAACTTTCCTTTGTCGGGCGCTAACTGAATACCAAATTAGAAAATGATATCTCAATTTGTTCGAAAGTTATTGCGCCTACTAACAGACAGACGTACAGACCGAAAGACAGACCGACCGACAGTCAAAAACATTTTTGTTCTAGAATCAAGTTTTCTATACATTTTGAGACTTTACGCCGTTTTAGCAAAAAAATAAATTAAATATTTCTTGCACCCATATTCCACCCCCACACATTCAACCCCTAATTTAATTTCAGTACAGAATACCAAATGTTCGACAAAATTGAAGGTTTTCTAATAAACAAACCCTAAAACGTCATATTACACGAGTTTTAATGAAAAAATGTCAATTTTCACCAAATCACCCCCTGAAGCGACCTTACCCAAAAACAATCCGAATCGTTCGTTCGTCGGGTGCTAACTGTATACCAAATTTTAAGGCGATATCTCAATTCGTTCTAAAGTTATCGTGGCTAAAAACAGACAAACATACAGACTGACCGACCGATAGGAAAACTAATTTTCGTTCCCAAATCAAGTTTTCTATATATTTTGACACTTTTTACGACGTTTAAGCGAAAAAAATGTATTTATTTTTGTTTGAGATAATTCCGCACGTGGCGATGTGGAAGTAATGGATTTTTTACCTCTTATTGCATTTTTTTCAATGTTGCGTCACGAAATGTTGTCAGCAAATCTCAGATTTAGATTCAGCACCCCAAAAAACGTTTGGAATGAAAGAAATCAACCACTTCCTATTATTATAATATAATTTCACTCTTTTTGATTTGGCAGTTTAAAATCCTACCGTCCTTTCAAGGTCTGCTGTTTTTTAAACAATTTTTTTTTATGGCAATTTCTATCATCATTAGTAAGTTCAGCACTAAAAAGCTCTCGCCTCCAGTAATTCAGAAAATATAGTTTTTAGTCTGTCCGGGTTAACTTGTATTGCTCTGCTTCATTATGGATATTGTCTCGAATAGGTTTTAACCAATAAATATATAATTATTCGTGGCAACAAGATTTCTAATAAATTTTTGTATCAGTCAAGGCATAAAAAGTTAGGGTAAAACTATGACACTGTGCACAGAATAAATTATTACTTAATATGTGTGGAAATATGGCATTGGCGACAAAAATTTCAAAACTTTTTTTTCGCCTAAACGTCGTAAAAAGCGTCAAAACATATAGAAAACATGATTTGGGAACAAACTTTTTTTGTCTGTATGTCTGTAACCACAACTAACTTTATAATGAATTGAGATATCGTTTTCAAGTTTGGAATACAGTTAGCACCCGACAAACGAACAGTTTGGATTGTTTTTGGGTATAATCGCTGTAGGGGATGAATGGGGGTGATTTGGTGAAAATTGACATTTTTTCGTTAAAACTCAAGTAATATAATGTGTTAGGGTTTGTTTATTAGAAAACATTCAATATCATCAGACATCTGGTATTCTTTGCTGAAATTAAATTAGGGGTTGAATGTGTGGGAGTGGACTATCAGTGTCAGAAATTTCGAGTTTTTTTTTTCTAAAACGGCGTAAAAGTTTCAAAACATTTAGAAAATTGGATTCTGGAACGAACATTTTTTTGTCTGTTGCCCTGTACATCTGTCTGTTACTAGGCGCAATAGCTTTCGAATGAACTGAGATATCATCTTCAAATTTGGTATCCAGTTAGCATGTAGCAAAGGAACGGTTCGAATTGTTTTTGGGTAAGATCGCTTTATTGGGTAGGGGATACATGAGGGGTGATTTGGTGAGAATTGAGATTTTTTTCTTAACACTCTAGGAATATAACGTTTCAGAAGTTTATGAGTACAGGAATACGAATATTTTCTTTGTGGTCAAGTCATAGACCCTAAATTCATTTCATGAGAATGTCTTTTCTGAGGAGAGTAAATTATCACAACTATGTGGCAGTTGATGATTCAATTTGCAACACTATTTTATTTATAATCATAATATAATCAAAATTTAAAAACTTTATGCGGAAATGTTCTCAGGTTATAGACAGAAACTTTTCTAGACTGGCCCTTTTTCAAATGCTCTATTTAGAGATGATGTGTTTTTTGAATATACCTACGGTAGGACATTGTCTCAGCCTCGTAGTAGAGCCGTGTGTATATATATATATATATATATATATATATATATATATATATATATATATATATATATATATATATATATATATATATACATACTACAGGTGCCCCATAATTAATTGAACATTAGCTAAGGGGTGATAGCTGGCACAAAATAAAGCGATTTGGCTCAACATGCTTTAGTAAAATGTTACTTGTTTTTGTTTTACAGGGTGTTTAAATAATTTTTCTTAAAACTATTTTTTCAAATATCTTAACAGTGGTTCAACATATTATTATGAAATGTGGCATGGTATTATTAGGCATCATGTGTAATACGATGAGAGTATCAATTTTACCACAGCCGCTAGGTGGCGCCAGCGACAGCAACACTGGTTCATTAACATGGTCATAATTTTTTGTCCACCCTGTATGCACATTCTCGAACAAAAATCAAGAAAGCCCATTTAGTTTCACACAAAAGAGGTATACTCCTTTGCAGTCAAACAAGTTGACTGTTTTCAAAATAAAAGTAATTTTTCAATAAAAACAAAAAATCTGTATTTACTTAAGTATGTTATGGTAGCCACTAGGAACTCGTTTATTGTAACTTGTCAAAATCGACTGACATTTAACAATTTGCTTTAATTGTCACTTTATGCGTGTTATTTGCGTTAAAATGTCATTTCATGATGATTTTTCAAATTCACAAATGCGAGATATGGTGTGTCTTTATTCCCAGGAAATTTTTGTTCACACAGAGCAGCACAGTGCTATTTTGAGCTTTATCCTGATGGAAGGCAACCAAACCATAAAATTTTTAACGCACTGTACGATAGATTAGGTGAAACTGGCTCATTTCATCCCAAAAACAGAAATGCAGGAAGACTGAGTGTAATTGATGCTGGTATGGAAGACGAAATCATAGTTCCTATTGTAGAAGATGCGGAAACCAGCATGAGATGTGTTAGTGCAGCAACGGGTAGAAGAAAATCTTCAGTGTCCAAAATCATATGCAAAGAAAAGCTACATCCGTATCATTTTACTTGAGTTCAGCAGCTTTTACCGCAGGACTTACCAAGAAA
Source organism: Tillus elongatus (assembly GCA_964006375.1). Lineage (NCBI taxonomy): Eukaryota > Metazoa > Arthropoda > Insecta > Coleoptera > Cleridae > Tillus > Tillus elongatus. The sequence goes on from OZ023264.1 coordinate 108,000,849, forward strand.
ACTTCAGTTTTGCCAGTTTATGAGAGAACGCTATTTAGCAGATCCAATGTTCTACAAGAAAATTTTATTTACTGATAAAGCCTCATTCACCAAAGAGGTATGTTCAATTTGCGCAACAGCCATACCTATGCGATTGAAAATCCTCATGCTATCCACGAACATCATTTTCAACATGAATTTTCAATAAAATTTGGTGTGGCATTCTTAGAAATTATATTGTGGGACCATTTGAACTGCCACTTAGACTTAACGGAGCAATGTATCTCTTGTTTTTGAGAGATAATTTGCTGATCATTTTAGAAGATGTACCTTTAACTTTAAGGGGTGACTCTTAGTTCGTGCATGATGGTGCTCCAGCACATTACATCTGAGATGTACGAAATTATTTAGATGAAATTTACCCTCAAAGGTGGATTGATAGAGGTAGTGTGCACCCATGGCCAGCACGTAGTCCCGACCTAAATCGGCTATATTTTTAGTTTTGGGGTTATTTAAAGTCACTGGTCTACAAAGATCAAGTAAGTAACCGCCAGCAATTATGGGTAAACATCGTACAGGGTGTGAATAATACCAGAGCTCAACAAAATATTTTTTTAAAGTAAGAGATAATTTTAATAAACGAGAGAAAATGCATTGCCGTAAATGGTGAACACTTTGAGCACTTACTCTGATTTGTTTGTTTTCCTTCTAAAGTTGCAGTTTAATTTTAGATTAATTTCATTAGATAGATTAAAGCAATTTGTAACAATCTTTCTGATATCCATTTTTGGTAACTATTTCTTTTTAATAAATAATTTTATAGATGTTATTTTATGTAATGGCTTTTTGAATTCTTAATAAAAATGTTTCTTTCGATAACGAACATTTTATTGTGCTAAAAAGTCTCTACAACAGATACACGTCATTTGCACTAAGATCGAAGCCTTCGAGAATACACAATGTTTGCGCATAATCCTTAATTTAATTTCATTGAAAAAGTACATTTCTTTTGAAAGCGGTCAACTTTTTGACTTCAAAGAAGTATACCTTTTTTGGGTGAAACTAAATGGGCTTTCTTTATTTTTGTTCGAAAATGTGCATACAAGGTGGACAAAAAATTATGCCCATTTTAATGAACCAGGGTTGCTGTCGGTGGCGCCACCTAGCGGCAGTGGTGAAATTGATACCGTCGTCGTATTACGCATGATGCCTAATAATGCCATGCCACATTTCATAATAATATGTTGAACCGCTTTCAATATATTTGAAAAAATAGTTTTAAGAAAAATTAAACACCCTGTAAAACAAAAATGAGTAACATTTTACTAAGGCATGTTGAGCCCAAACGCTTTATTTTTGTGCCAGCTATCACCCCTTAGCTAATATCCAATTAATTAAGGGGCACCCATATATATTATATATTCACCCTATCTGTAAAACTGGAAGATAGTCATTGTTATTAAAAAAATACATAGTTTTTGCCTCTTAGCATATAATTTTTTATTAATACTATGGTTGTTGTGCATGCAGAAAACATTTATGGACACAGCTGTAAATATTATCTTTTTATTACTGCATGGGTTGTTAATACTTTTTTGTAATAAATAGCTTTATATAAGGGATATTTTATCTGCCTGCTTTATAATGTTGGGTATCTATCTAGCTTATTATACATTAGAATAATGTTTGGTACATAATTTTGTTCTGGTTAATCGCAGTAGCTTTTTAGGTGTGAACGTTAGGTTTTTGGCAGTTTCCTGGATGGGAAATTTTTATTTGATTTTTTGTATTCTTCTTTTAAGGTTATAAATTGTAACCAACTTTAAAGCAAGCTATTTCATGTTATACTTGGTATAGGAACAATATATATATATATATATATATATATATATATATATATATATATATATATATATATATATATATATATATATATTCTAAAACTTTTGAATAAAAATTGTCAAGTAAGCAAATAACACATTGGACAGTTGCAGATTGTAAAGACTGTCCCACGAAAACGAGCCGAACTGTAATCTATCACTATTTTTCTAATATAAACAGATTTAAGATGTGTAGGTATGTAGGTATAATTGTTATAGTATAAAACGAAAAATCCATTAAAAATTTCTATATCCGGAAATGACCCTTGTTGAGTTTGCTACATGAAACTTTATAAAATTGTCATTCTATCTATTGAATTCTTAAAAACTATTGAATTCTTAAAAACTACCGTATTCCCTCAGCCATGTAGAAGTTTGTATGGAATTTAGCTTACAACACAATTTTGGATAAAATAACCAGCATGATTAATTCTCTTTCTCTAGCGGATCTCTTCATTTCATTCCACAGTTTATCAATTGTGCTAGGTTTTCCAGAAGTGTTTTTTCCTTGGTCTACCTGTTCCTTTTCTTCATTCTTATGTGTCAGAATATGCATTCGATAAATTATGTCCTCCTTCCTTCAATTTCTTTCAGCAAGCTTCTTACTTCTCTCGCCTCTTTTAGCACATTTTTATTTGTATCTCTATCGGTGTATTGGATCGTTGTCAATTTTCTCCATGTCCACGTATCAAAAGTTTATATTCTCTTAATGTCCTACTTAGTCAAAATCCTGGTTTCCAAGTACTTCAAACATTGAATTATTTATAATAAGACCATTTTTCTCACAGAAATACAGTACTTTCTCCCCTCTTTCATTCCTTTCTCCTAATCCAAATTTTCCAGCTACAGAACTTTCCATTTGTTCACCTGCTAGCCCATTAAAGTCAGTCCCCCATTATATTATCTGCTCCTGTTTCCTTACTTTCTCAAATATTTCTTTTATATTAACTCATAATTAATATGGGTTGTCAAAGTATAATTTATAATTTCGACAAAAATATGGATAGTTGAGAAATAATTGTAGTTGTAAAAGCATTATGGAAAGATAAGAGTTTATTATAAATGAATGTATCGCGTCAACATTACAAGAAACAAATAGAAGAAAGAAAATTTGTTGGCATGTCAAAATTTCAAAGCTACTGAATTTGGAATGATGTCAGTCAGTTTTGGATGTAACTATATAAATTGTTTTCATAACATTCAACGCAAGTTCTTAAACCTATTGAATAAACATGTATAATTTAATACAATAAAGGTAATAATAATAATGTGTTTTTTCTCATACAAAATTTACAATTTTGGTAAAATAATGGCCTGTTAAGAGAGGATTGTGGTTGAACAGATTTTATTGAAATATGTACAATTACCTATGGTAAATAAAGGCGATGGCTGAATTATTGAATGTAAGAACTGAAAGATAGAAGATTTTTTTGGTATGTGAAAATTTGAATGTAGTTGTCAAGTAGTTTTGGATATTTTGTTACTAAATTATGCTATTGTTCAGCAACAGTCTTATACTTCTTGTATCAACATATTGTATAAATAATGATAATAATAATAATAATATCTTCCACTTCTTCCTTATGGCTTTGTGATGTCGGAAAGAACTCTTGTATTAGGGCGATAATGTATAATGTATCTATTAATAATGAAATAAGCCAATATCATCTAAATGACGCGGGCAAAACCATGTATGTCTACACTAGGCCAATAAAAAAAACAAGCAATCAACAAAACTCAAGCAATCAACAAAAGAAGACATTTTTTCCTTAAATAGCACATAAAGACAAAACAAAAATAATTTTAAAACACAAAAACGTTAAAAGAAAAGTTGCAGGAGACAGATCTAAATCCAAAATTGTTTTTTGGAAAACACCAGGTGCACAAGTTTTATACTAAGGTCACTATATTAATAATAAAAAGTGCACATGACTAAAAAAATTTAAAAATGATGTTTAGTCGAAGTTTACCTGTCAAATTCGTCCACAGAGTAGCACTTTTGGTTAGGAGAATCGTTTTCACTTTTTTCTTAAAAGCTGGCAAAGTGTCTACCTTGGATACATTTTTTTCTTTTTGAAACGGGATTGATCAATTGTTTACGGATACGCTCCATCACACACTGAAGTCTGTTGGAATTTGAGGTAGTGTGGGGCTCGCGCCCACTAAACCTCTCTTCCTGGGGTACCGGACCTTGGTCCATACCTCCGTCAGAATGATTTCACACGTGACGTTGGGGTTTTTAATGTTTCCATTGTGTTATAATAAAGGTAGTAAAATATATTTATTTGTACTTTCCACAGATTCAAAAATCTGACATTGTGATTACAGAACATTGTAATACTGCCCAACCAATGATTTCATTTGAGATTCGTTATATTTAATGACCTTACACAGACCACGACAGAAACGAATTATTATACGAAACAAAAATATATAAGAATCTGTCAAATTTAAAAAGTGAAATTCAAAATTGTTACAACTAATCTTGGTTCTTATGGTTCTCAAAATGGTGATTTTTATCAAATTTTTAGAGTAATACATAATGCTTCTTTATCTTACTTATGTTAAAAGTATATTATTCATTGAAGTAACTATGGTGATTGAACAGTAATGTCAAATTGGAATGCAAAAATAATAAAGAAAATTTTCAATTTCTTATACACGGTAGGCCAAATAACTAGGATTCTTTTTATCCCTTTATTGAAATAGACAAAATTCTATGAAAATCTTTCCAATTTGGAAATACCTACAAGATATAATTATTATCACTTATACAGAGTGGTCCATTTATACTGTACAGTACCTAACTTAATAATTTCATATGGGGTTCCTTATACATTATTGCAATTTTTAATCTACGTTAAAATTTAACCAAAGTTTAACAATATATGATAGGTTTGGTTTGGCTTTGTTTTTTAAAATAGTTAGAAAATTCCTAATATTGTAGAGGTAAATTTGAACACCCATTACTTATCGTCTGATTGTTATAAGAATTTTATATAACCAAACTCAACCATTTAAAAAATATTATTCAAGTTTTTGTATAAAAATGGCGTACCTACTCAGATGAGTAGGTAGGTGTTGAATCTAAAAACAGTGAAATTTGTTTGATGTTTATATTCACTATTTGTACATAGAATTGTCCTACTGTTTACCCTATTGTTTTAGACGCATATAATCAGTTGTCCAGTCTTGTTTGTCAATTACCAAAATGTTCTGAAGGACACCTGGGTGAGAAAAGAGTGTCCCTATTTCTCCTTTTAAGCTTAAACGCACCAATGTCAATAATAGGCTTAATTTATAAGTACAATTTGGAGAACTCAATTCATCACAATACAGTTTTCAGACCCAATGATCGTCGCTAACAAAGTTAGCGTCATCAGATTGATGAATAAACTAAGCGAATAAAAACTACAATTACTATTTATATGTTAGTTGACAAGCAAATTGCGAACAGCGTCCTCTACGAAGGTATACAGACAAACCCCTATGCTGTTCGCAATTGGTTGTCAACTAACATATAAAAATAGTACTTCTAGTATTTAGTGAATTTTCTATAAAAAAATTCACTAATGTGGAGGTCCCGACTTGAATTTTGAAAACATTTCTTCAAATGAGCGCTAATTAGGCGAAATAGAATAGAATATCCGGGGTCAGGTTAAATATATATATATATATATATATATATATATATATATATATATATATATATATATATATATATATATATATATATATATATATATATATATATATATATATATATATATGTATGTATGTATCACACTGATAACTCAGAAAATAATGGGCCAATTTTGATCGAATTTGATGAGTGAGTTCCTTAGCTAGGAAAAATCTCGGGACGCAGCAAGTGCGTTATGGTAGTGAATTTTCATAGAAATGATCTGGCGCAAAATATTTTATTATAACTTTTTTTTCTTGCAACATAGAAATCTAAATTTTGGTGTATGGTTTACTTTTTATATCGTAAACCTACCTACCAAATTTGGTTATCATAGATTTTTTATTTTTGAAGATAAAAATTTTTTTCAAATGAAAACTCAAAATTTTTTCAGAAAACCTCGTCCGATTTTTCTGATTAACGCCATTTACAAAAGGGAGGTACATGCCAAATTTTATTAAAATCGGCTTATTCTTTGAGATAAAAATTTTTTTCGGATGAAAACTCAAAATTTTCCCGGAAAACCTCGTCCGATTTTCCTGACTAACAAACTTGTCAAAGCCATTTACAAAAGGAAGGTACATGCCAAATTTTATTAAAATCGGCTTATTACTTTTTGAGATAAGAATTTTTTTCGAATGAAAACTCAAAATTTTCCCGGAAAACCTCGTCCGATTTTCCTGACTAACGAACTTATCCAAGCCATTTACAAAAGAAAGGTACATGCCAAATTTTATCAAAATCGGCCCATTATTTTTTGAGTTATCGGTGTGATACATATATATATATATATATATATATATATATATATATATATATATATATATATATATATATATATATATATAAATATATATAAATATATATATATATATATATATATATATATATATATATATATATATATATATATATATATATATATAAATATAAATATAAATATAAATATATATATATATATAAACATATAAAAATTGAAACTGACCCCGGATATGGGTTCTAGGGGTCCTAGTTCGCGCTCATTTGCAAAAATCGGGATCTCCCCATTAGTGAATTTTTTCTACGAAAATTCACTAAAAGCGGCCTAGGTTTTCCCGGAAAATTTTGTGTTTTCTTTCGGAAACAATTTATATCTCCGGCAATAACAAAACAAGGGCAACCAAATTTGGTACGTGTGTTTGTATTACAATGAGTGAACCACTTACCACAATTTAGGTCTGTCAGTTTAAAGACAAAAAAGTTATGGGCATTTAAAGAAAGAAAAATTGGGGTTTTCCTCAAAACGTCAAAGTTGCGATTTGAAACGTCAAAACTGGCAACATTTAGACAAAGAATCTGAAACAAATACGGATTATGTAAAGAAAATGTCGCAAGAAGAGTGTTCTGCAAACCCTTAAGTTTCAGCTACAACCGTCATTGTCGTTTCATTTTACTAAAATATTTATAGAAGATTCTTTTTTTTTTCTTTGATGCTTTGGCGGTAGTTCTAGTTAAGTTTATAGTCTAACGGCCTATAATTTTTGGCTAATTTTCGTAGAAAAAAATCGTTATTGAGGAGACCGCGACTTTTGAATTAAAAAAAAAAATTCTTCCAATGAGCGCAAATTAGGCCCCCTAGATTCCATATCCGGGTTTACATTCAGTTTTTATCTGTTTACATATATACAGGGTGACGCATTTCTACGGCAAAGCTCAAGATAATTGTTATTATAGAAGATACGAGAAAAATTTGTATACGGTAATTATAAGGTGGCCGGTAGGAGTCAACCTACGCGTCGCCGCATCCTTGGGGTGCTGACAGGCCACTGTGCCCTTAGAAGACACCTCACATTGATAGGCGTAGAGAGGGATCCCATTTGCCAGGAATGCGGAGAGGATGAAGAAACGTCCTACCACTACCTGTGTGAATGCAAGTCTTTTGAGAGTCTTCGAGCAGAATTGTTCGGTTCGAGGACTCTGCTGAGGAATCAGGTAAGTACCGTCCAATTGAAGACCGTCACGGCCTTCATTTAGAGGTCGAGGCGGTTTGGTGACGCAACCAAAGAAGGGTAGAGCATGGTTGCTGGGGTTGGCAAAAAGGGCCCATTGTGGACTACTTGCTTGGCGTTAGCCTCCCCACCACTGCTACTACTACTAAGGTGGCTTGAGCTGCATCTTATAAAATTATTTTGACAATCGCAGGGGGCCTACAAATTTTTTTCGAACATCCTTATGTTATTGAATTTTTGTATTTTTTATCGAAATATGATGCATGCTTGTAAGAAAAAAAATCGAGACGCAGTAAGTGCGTTTTGATAGCGAATGTTCATTAAATGCTTAAATTTTCAATAACTCAATTTGCTACTATTCTAAGGTTTGTTGCTAGGAAACAAGTTTTCTCAGAAACATTTTAAGTTTATTTTTGGAACTTTTTTGAACATTTTCAAAGAATAAGTTATTTTGATGAAATATGGTATATTGTTTGTACTATATAGGCTATTCTGGTAACCAGATTGATGCCTACTTCCATTAGAGAGACATATTTGCTATTAAAAACATTTTTATGAAAATTCACTTCCAATTGCTGTGTCCAGACTTTTATTCGCTTAGTTTATTCATCCCCCTGATGATGCTAATTTTGTTAGAGAAACGATCGTCAGGTCTGACAACTATATTGTGATGAATTGGGTTCTCCAAATTGTACTTATCAGTGCTCATCAAAGGTTTCAAACTTCACTAATTTAGCCTTAATCAAATTATAACTTAACTTTTATTAATTTTATAGAACCAACAATCTTTATGTTCCCTGTGATAATTAATTATCAAATTCATGTTATCCTCATTCTTTCCTGAGACCATTGTAAAAATTAATATGCTACAGTTCCATTGCAGAACTCAAAAGTCTTTGGCCAATGAATGTCATGTTCAAGGCTAATTAACCGGAACCAACCAACAAGAAATCGTGATTTATTATTATTATTATTGCAGTTTTTTGTGTGTGTGGTATCTACGTTAATGAATTGACAAAAAAATTGACGAAAATAAATAAGTTGATTGTTATGTTAGATCATTAGTTTTAAGGTGTTTCTTTACTCTTGATTCAAGATTATCTACATTTTAGGAAACAGTGTCCACAGATTGGCGACAGATGCAGTGATTATAAAATGATTGATTTTGGCATCCCTCAAGGTACACTTCTGAGGCCGCTTCTGTTCAACCTTTATATAAATGATTTATTTAATGTACACACTGCATGAAGTGTCATAGATTTTGCAAATGTCACTGCCATTTTTTATCAGGTTGTTGGCAACGGCCGGATGAAAAAAAAAATTGGTGGATTTTGTTTATGTAAAACAATGCTATGATGTAAATGGCTTGACAGTTAATATGGAAAAAAAAACAAAATTTATGCCATTCGCGTCTTACTAGTCACACTTACCGTTTTTTTTGATAAATTGGAAATAAGGTACAATCAACAGAATTTGCAATTTGAGGCAGCACAGATCGTTAATTTGTGCATTCTCATTGACCAACACATAAGATAGAGTGAACATAAAGGTGTGGTTGTTGAGAAGTTGAGAGTTATTTTATTTAGGTTTAGATAGATTAAAACAATATTAAATGTAGCAAACTTAATAATACTATATTCTGCACTATTTGAGCCGCTTCTAACTTACGGAATTATTGTCCGTGGTGACACTTCAGATTGTCATCTAAAAAGTTTGGAGATAATTCAATGATTGTTCCTGAAATTGATTCACAAGAGAAATTATACTTGCCTGTCAAAAGCATTGTACAGTGTGACCAAAATAGACAATATCAGACAGTTTAATCGTTAGCTGTATTGTTTACTATTATTTATCAGTGACCTCAAATATTTAATAAAACAGATGAATAGTAAGATGTAAGACCTGACAGCATCAAGATTTCATAGAGTGTTGGCCACAGTTTGCTGTATTGTGAGGCGGGATTCATGAAAAAAGATGATAGATCCCCTTTCCGGGCTAACTAACGTTATAACACCCAAACCAAAACAAAGGGTAATACATCCTAATGTAGAAGATTTGAAGCTAGACACGAAAGTGGTAAGACCTAACAAAATCAGACGGACAATAAACAAATTTAGTCCATTCAAATCTCCAGGAAGAGATTGCATATATCCAGTCTAATCCAAATCTTTAGAGCCTCCATAGACAGAAACAATACCCTGTAATTGATCAAAACGGATACTCTGCACATAAAATGATTTCAAACCCCACGCCAATATTAAAATTTACAATTTTTTGTATAGGGAGCCGATTTAAATGATGAAATAAATTAACATTTATTTCTATCACTTCTTTGCCTCAATATCACATAAACTGGAATTTCTCTAAATCAGATCAGTTTAGCTTATAGAACCTTCGATTAATTTTAAGGTGGTTGTACATACAGATAATTCTAAATATAAATAATAGATGAAGTGTCCCATTTATAATAAATATGTTTTTCTATGAAGCATTACAAAAATATGTAGCTTGTTTTAAACACCTTGTGTTAACAAATGTAGGTACTACACTACAACCTTAGTAGATTAGAATCTAGTAGATTTGAAGAAGCATATAAAAGCCTAATTTTTTTTGTCAGCAACCTGAAGCTAAGTAATGAGACTTTAAGGTAACCCTCTACAAGAGTTATAATTTCCACCAGAGAAAAATTAATTATCGTAAACAAAGCAAAATAGGTCTTTAGTGCTTTGAATAAACTTTGATTGGAATGGAATGTAGAGTATCAGAATTCCATAACATATAGGTTGTCCAATGTGAAGTAATCAAGTTAGGTACTGCACAGGATAAATCAACCACGCTGTATAAGGAACAATATTCTTTTTATAGATCTTTCTAAATGAAAAAGATTATCTAATAAACTTTTTTATAACTATATCAATAAAGAAGAATCGTGTTTATTTGCAATACCCTGTGTATGTTTGTTAACATTTTGCATTACTTTCTGATTTATCTTTATTGTTAGGTTTACACTGTATTTAACTCAAATCTAATCCTTTTCTGAAAATAAACTGTGGCTATTTAAAAAATATTATTAAATTATTTTTTTTCAATTATTTCTTATTTGGTATATTTACTCGGGAGCTTGTGCGTGTGAGGGCTATGTTGAGTGTTGTGGCTTAGCTTGCTGTATAATCCTCGGCCTGTTTCCATATTCTGTTGCATGCCATACTCTGGGGGTACTTGCCTTACTCTACGTAGCCATTTTAGCGCCCGGTCAAGAGTGCGTGGTCACCTGGAGATCTACAGAGCCTTCTTGCATGACAGCTCACTGCCACCTATTGCTGCAGAGGAGGACAGTGGCACTGATGAGCGGGACTGGGAGCTGATCAATGAGAGCAGAGTCGAAGCACCAGCTCAGGTTAGTTAAGTTTATTTAAAAAAAAAAAATTTTTTTCTAAATTATTTTAAGTTAAAGAAGAATGAGTTAACAGTAGAAAATATTTTTAACTTGGAAATCTACAGTATATTTTTTTTCCTTATTTTTTAATTATTGTACATGAGACATATGTATATTGTAGTTTTGAGTTCCTCATTCAGCTTTAACATAAATTCATGAATTGCATAATAGGCGTACCTATCTTCATTGTCAAAACAATTTCATTATATTAGACTCCTGATTATGAGAAATAAGGTTTTCTTATATTTGCTCACACATAAATGACTATGTCTTTAATTTCACATTTATAACAAAAATAATAATTATTATGTGTATAAGACATAAATTTAGACAATTAAATGAGTTTTAAATTATTATTTTTTAGCACCCACTCTTTCATGTATGTGTTTTTTATTATGTTTTTAAGTTATTCCCATTATTCCAAATATGTGCCTGACACTATATATATATATATATATATATATATATATATATATATATATATATATATATATATATATATATATATATATATATATATATATATATATATATATATATATATTATGGCCCATTTAAGACAGAACACCCCTGTAACTTTTGTATTTATAATTCTTGATGAACAAAAAATCACAAGATATCAGAAAAACTATAAATTCTGTGAAAATTGTTCTCTGTCACCTGACCTCACTAGGCCTTTAGTGATAAAGTTTTTCTACGTCAAAAAAAGGGAAAACGAGTTAGGGCCGCTTTTAGGAAGAAAATAAGTACGCGACTGTATTTGGCATCCCTTAAAATAAATACATGCCAAATTTCGTCAAAAAAGAAGTATTATTAACCATTTCAAAGTAGTTTGTTGTGTGAACCTTCTAATATTGAAACACCCCTGTAACTTTTGTATTTATAAGGCGATTTTTTTAGCGAGATATCAAAAGATAGAAAATATAGAAGTCTATAGATCCGGTAAAAATTGTTTCCTATACCATTCGATCACGACCTACTAAAACTTATTTTCATACGTCAAAAATTATAATAAAGTTTGGGGTTTGGTTTTAGGAAAAAAATACGTATCCCATTCTTAAAAACTGTTACCTATCAAATTTTATTGGTAAATAACCATTATGACGAACTATGAAAGTCAACAACATTTCAAAAGTTGAAGAAAAAGTTTATAAATGCTGTGACATATGAAAATAGTTTTAGCAGGCCATGATCGAATGGGATAAGGAACAATTTTCACAGGATCTATATACTTTTTCATTTTCCATCTTTTGAGATATCGCTAAAAAAAATCGTGTTATAAATACAAAAGTTACAGGGGTGTTTCAATATTAGAAGGGTAACACCCAAAACGTCTCTGAAATGGTTAATAATTCTTCTTTTTTGATGAAATTTTGTATATACCTATTTTGAGGGATGTCAAATCCAGTGGCGTATTTTTTTAAACTGCATTAATGGGCATTGGTCAGGTGGCATAGAGAACAATTTTCACAGCATTTATAGAGTTGTCTATCTTATATCTTTTGGTCTTTTCTTTATCAAAATTGAATTATAAATTACGGGGTGTTTCCATATTGAATGGGCCACACTATATATATATATATATATATATATATATATATATATATATATATATATATATATATATATATATATATATATATATGGTGATTCAGGTTTGTTCTTGAAAACTTGAGGAATATATGGAATAGGTTAAAATAATGCACATTCATCAAGTAAACTCAAATCGCATCGTTTCGGAGGTAGAAGGCGTTGAAATAGGAATTTTTTTCCGCTTTTCCATTATAACTTTTGAACCACTTACCCGATTGAAGTGACATTCGGAACACAAACTTTTCTTATCATCTTACAGAAGCTTCGTAAGTTTCGGACCACCCACCCCTCTTAGAAGTGTATTTTGTGTGCTACTCCCTCTTACTTTATTTCAAAAGTTCAACAAGAACAAAATTATTTCAACAAAACAGGAGCACAGCGTTTTATCTGATTAATTATGAAACTTTTTTGTCTCTTGGTTTTTTTTTCAAATTTGGCCTGCTTTCTGAGATATTCAATGAAGTTGTAACAGTGTAGCTCCCTGGTCGTATAAATTTCATTTAACGTTATAACAAGCCATCGATACCAAAACTCAGAGATTTACATAAGCTGACATTTGTGAAAACAAGAACGTTTACAAATGCAGAATACACCAAAATACATTATGTTTATGGTTTCTGTGACGGCAATTCCAACGCGGTAGTTCAAGCGTACCGAACGCGCTTCTCAAATAAAAGAGTTCCAAATGCACAACTTTTTATAGATGTACATCGTAGATTTTCGGAATATGGTTTGCGCCACTACAATGAACTGAATCGTAATGTACAGCCAAGAAATAATCAGTGAGTTCTTCATCTTTAATACCGATAGAAGTATAAGAACACTGCGAGCAACCCGGCAACTCCATTTATCTCAGCCAAACAATATGAGAGCACTCAAACAAGACAATCGCAGGATCTCTGTTAGTTTTGGTTTTCATGGCCTGTTATAACATTAAATGAGATTTATGCGACTAGGGCGCTACACTGGCACAAATTTCATTGAATATCTCAGAAAGACGGCCAAATTTCGAAAAAAAAAAGAACAAGAGACAAAAAAGTTTCAGAATTAATCAGATAAAAACTCAAGCCACAATAACAGAGTTAAAATAATCTTAAGATCGCTCACGGATTGTAAGCAAGAATTTTGCTTATTTAATTTTAATGACAGCTATACAGGCTTAATAGGTACAGATTTCCCAATTAAAAATCAAGTTAATATTGCTTTCAAAAACAGGAAACTTAATTTAATAGATAAAAGCATTGATCTTAATTTCCCATGTAATAATAAGCATAATAGCAATGAAGGCAATAGCGATAGTTATAACAACAACAAGCAAAGTCTAGATATTAACGCATATGGTAATACAGACGTAAATAATATTTTAATCAGCGAATTTTTTTCATAATGAACTCAGACGTAACCGACTCGACGATATCATCAGATCAAAACCACCAGCTGAGACACAAACAATTGATCCGAGAATTGGCTTAAGTAACGATATACAGCATAAGGAAATACCCCATAATAAACACTCGCTCTTGAATGAAGCGGTCAGTGAATTACCTAGTAAGAAAAACAGTAATATAATCCCAGTCTATAATAAAGGCACATATGGAAATCGTAGTAGTAGTTATATTAAGAATTATAATCAAGGAGTGAATGATAATTGTTTTAATAAACATTATGAGCGAATGCAGAACCTAGCGTCAACGTTAAAGTCCAAGGAATGCATTACGTGAACTCAGTCAACTCAGCTAGTGATGTAGAATTAAGAACAATAAGCTTAAGTCAGACGCTAGTAATAAAGAAAACTTGATAAAGTATGTTTATATACAAGTTTATGTGCGCTGAAAGTAATAATAAGTATTATGATGCAAGCAGGACCTCACTCATTACAAATGGATATAGTAATGCAAGTGAATTTAAACCAGTCAGTTATAAAAAATCTAGTTGTACGAGGACTACACAAAATAGTAGTAGCGATCAATTAAGCTATAAAGAGTTAGATAGGGTAACAAATGAAAGTTTTAACTAAAATGCACGAAAATTATAAAATATATTTAAACAAGAGAAAGAGCCCATGATAATGTATGTGAACTGGGTTAAATATAAAGAAAACTACAAATAAACCTTTAATTCCAACCATGGAAGAAACTAACTTTAAAAAAGAAAATAAATCAGAAAATTATAATGTAAATTCTTATTCAGCACCAAATATACCCATTTTAAAGAAAATACATAATGAAAATGACTAGAAAGAAAAAATTGTACTTTACCACGAAAGTAAAACAAATCACAGAACCACAGAGGAAATGTACTTCAGTTCACCTAATCCACAATTGAAGATACAAAATCAAGGAATTCATTAGAACGTGTGAATATCCTAATAAAAATAAAAGTAATCATTTTTTATTAAAGAGACTTAATAAACAAGCCACTTACATTACTTACGAAATTTAGCTCTCAATGATCAGATTAACGACAAATGAGACATGGTATAGGACTTTACTTTTTTTACTTTCACATTATCAATACATGTGGAAGTATGGCATCGGCGACAAATATTTCAATTTTTTTCGCTGAAATGTCGCAAAAAGTGTTAAAACATATAGGAAATATTTTGCGTCTGTATGTCTCTGTTTGTAGCCACAATAACTTTAGAGAAATTGAAATATCGTCTTCAAATTTGCTGTACAGTTAGCACCCGACAAACAAGCGGTTCGGATTGTTTTTGGGTAAAATCGTTCCAGGGGGTAGGGGATGAATGGGGGATGATTTGCTAAAAATTGACATTTTTTCATTAAAACTAGAGTAATATAAGGTTTTAGGATTTGTTTATTAGGAAACTTTCAATTTCATCAGAGATTTGGGATTCTGTGCTGAAATTAAATTAGAAGTTGAACTTGTGGGGGTGGCATATCGGTGAGAGAAATTTCGAATTTTTGTTGTTGCTAAAACGGCGTAAAAAGTCTCCAAAAATATAAAAAACTTGATTCTAAAACGAAATTTTTTTGTCTGTTAGTCGGTCGGTCTATCGGCCTGTACATCTGTCTGTTAGTAGGCGAAATAACTTTCGAACGAATTAAGATATCGTCTTCAAATTTGGTATCCATTTAGCACCTGACAAAGGAACGCATCCGATTGTTTTTGGGTAAGGTCGCTTCAGGGGATAGGGGATAAATGAGGGGTCATTTGGTGAAAATTTACATTTTTTCGTAAAAACTCGAGTAATATAACGTTTTAGACGTTTATGGAAGAAGCTAAATTTAAAAACGAAAATAAATCAGAAAATTATAATGTAAATTCTTATTCAACACCAAATATACCCATTTTAAAGAAAATACATAATGAAAATGACTAGAAAGAAAAAATTGTGCTTTACCACGAAAGTAAAACAAATCACAGAACCACACAGGAAATGTACTTCAGTTCACTTAATCCACAATTGAAGATACAAAATCAAGGAATTCATTAGAACGTGTGAATACCCTAATAAAAATAAAAGTAATCATTTTTTTATTAAAGAGACTTAATAAACAAGCCACTTACATTACTTACGAAATTTAGCTCTCAATGATCAGATTAACGACAAATGAGACATGATATAGGAGACAAGAAGCTGACTAATACAACACAAAAAACTTATTTAATATCACTATAAATGCAATAAAGGAAACAAACAATTAAAATGCCAAAATTTTACTATAACCATTCATTTTAAACTTTAAAGAGAAATGTTGCAAATATTTGTGAACATAATACTAGCCAGAAATTATAAAGCCACAAACATAAATGAAAAATCATGAATACCAACTTATAAATTTAGATACCCAAATTACTATGACTAATAATTTTAACGTAACACCAACAACGAAGTATGCATAAATGCCTTTAATTTATATAAAGACATGACAATAAATTCACCACTATTAACATATCCAGACTTTACGTGACGTCACACAGTAATACAATGACAATGGCACAATTAAACACTTTTCAAACTTTCACATTTGCAATCCCTAATATGGACGATATATTTTAAAGGTCATTTCCTAATATTAATAGTATGTATAATTATAATAATAAGAATAATAATATTAATGGTAGGAAAAATAGAGGTATTGTAAATGGGTTGGGATCAATATTTAAGTCTATTATAGGAAATTTCTATGCAGAAGACGGAGAACGAATTTATTGAGCACTCAATATACCAAATAAAGATCAAAACGAAATGCACCATTTGTTAAGCGCTCAAACTAATAATAGAGGCTATATCAGAATTTAATAAGACCATAACAAACTGGATCATAATCAGGAAGTAATAGTAAAAAGAATAAATGATTGAGAATACACAACTGATAGCTTAAAAAGCGAACAGTTAACAAATTTTCATGGAGTACAACATTTAGCACTCTTAACAAAAATAAGCTACCTATTAAGTAATATTCAGGAAATAGTATTAACAACGGAAAATGCTATTATCTTTTCAAAATTAAATATTTACCATACACCAATACTAAAGCCAAAATTCATAATAAATTAATTAAACAATATCCAAGAACATATCACAAAATCACGTCTCGTTACCCGATATGATATTACACTTTATGAGAAAATATTTAAAATTAAAACAGTCCAAATTGATTACAAAGTCATATTTCAAATAGATGTACCTTATTTGACAAATCAGATTGTACGTATACCAACTACACACATTACCTGTTCCTAAAAGTCCTGGCGTATTCACAATGATTATACCCAGAACCAAGTACCTTATCCTAAGTAGCAAACAATATGCATATAGAAACAACAAATGCAGAAACTTAAAAGACCAGCTATACTTTTGTAAAGATGACAGCTCAGAAGAATCAATGAAAACAACCCTTGTAAAATCAAACTCATTAAATTTCAAAAACCAATCAATAATTGTAACCAAGAATTTGCCAAAATTAATAAAACAACTATTTCAAGATATTGGAATAACCAGTATATAATTGTAGCACCTAAAGAAACCAAACGTAAAATAAGCTGCGAGCAGCAGGGAGAAACCAAAATAATAACTGGCACAAAGTTAGTAACTTTAAAACCAAAATGTTAAAATAATCAATTCAATACAAATGACTTTTTCCGAATTGGATATTAAAACTCAAAAAGAACCTGTGCTTCCATATAAACTGCCAGAACTCAAATTAGAAAATGTGCCATTACACGATCTTAACAACATTATACAAGAACTTCAATCAATAAAACGTAGAATTCCAGGAGTAATAAATCTTCCAATTTATCATACCAGCATTTGGACAATATTGCTATATATCATACTAATATCAGTCACAGCAGCAGTAACAATCAAGAAGATTAGAAGAAAATCGAAGAACACCACTCAAACCTGATTTCCAAATAAAAAGCCAGAACGAACCTATTTATTTCTCTATAGGGGAGATGAGACATCAGCCTAGGGAACAATATCAGTCACAGCAGCAGTAACAATCAAGATTATAAGAAGAAAATCGAAGAAAACCAAGACAGTAGCTACAGAAAGCACTCAAACCAGATTTCCCACCAAAATCTGGAACGAACCATAAGCTTCGTTTCTATATAGGGAGGAGGACATACCAGCCTCGGGAACAATAGCCTATTATTACCTCATAGTGAGACATTGTAAGAACAATAGACAGTAAAACAGCAAAAGTAGCGTTCTCATGGCAATACAACGAAGCTGATCCAACTAAAACATCAATGAACAATGGAATAGCTGATGCAGAAATAGACACATGCATCTGAGAACAATTAATGCCTCATACATAATTATATAAAAGGGCATAGCACAAAGACTTGTCTTTCACTTCTCTTCGCAGTTTGGGCTGAATAACTTCATATTACGTCATGTTATATCAGATTTATGTTGATATCAGTATTTTATTATTTGTATTTTATATAATTGTCTTAGGGTATTTTGTAATAGTTAAATAAAATTGTTTTAAAAAGCCAATCGTGTTAATCTGAAAGTTAACTCGCGCTTTTACAAAAGCAAGCAGTGAAAGCTTAATTAAGTACAGGGATTTTCGACTAGACAGTAAAGGTATGTCTGTATACCTTCATAGAGGACGCTGTTCACAATTGCTTGTTAACTAACATATAAATAGTAGTCCTGGTTTTGTTCGCTTAGTTTATTCATCCCTCTGATGATGCTAACTTTGTTAGTGAAACGGTCGTCAGGTCTGAAAACAGTATTGTGATGAATTGGGTTCGCCAAATTGTACTTGCCTGTGTTCATCACAGGTTCAAATCTCCACTCATTAATTTAGCAATAACAGTAAAAATGTTGCTTTCATAACAGAGTAGTTGTGAAGCAGCATTGGTGAACTTCATCCTTTTGACCTTTATTGTATTTGGTACATCGTGTGTTCATAAAGATATATTTATAATTAAAAAAAAAAAAGTTAATAATCTGTCATAAGTATGGACCTAATGAAATGCTTACAATTAAAGGTCTAAACACACGGTGATTGTTAGTTATAAGAACCTATTGGGTTTTTATATTAAATACTATTTTATATCCTTTTTTTTTCAACAGCCTGTGTTTATGAATTCCTCTGCAGACTCTCAGTCACCTCTACCCCCTGGCTGGGAAGAACGTCAAGATGCAAATGGAAGAACTTACTATGTGAATCATATTGCTAGAACAACACAATGGGAAAGACCAACATTAAGGTAAGTGTTTAAATGAATTGGCATTATGGACAGATTATTAATTCTGCTTCTAAAACTCTTGAGTTTCTAGTAAGAAACAGCAAAAATATCTCGCTGGTGGACACATTTTCGGCCCTCTACTGCTCTCTGGTTAGATCCTGACTTGACCATGTTTTACTTGTTTCGAGGCTACATCCAGCCCCGGGTTCGGTTATGGGACTAAAAACAGCTAATAAGAATTTGACTGTGGGTGGAACCTTAAAATCGGCGGCGCCATGAATTTGACATTTAACCTAACCTATTCAAAAAGAAGGTAGAAGTTCACAGTTTATGTGTAAACCGAGGCATTAGAGAATTTGAAGTAGTCAATACAAAGCTTTTTACTTTCACATCATCAGTACGTGTGGAAGTATGGCATCGGCGACAAACATTTCAATTTTTTTTCGCTTAAGCGTCGCAAAAAGTGTCAAAACATATAAAAAACATGATTTGGGAACAAAATATTTTGTGTCTGTCTGTTTGTAGCCACAATAACTTTAGAGAAATTGAGATATCGTCTCCAAATTTGCTGTACAGTTAGCACCCGACAAACAAGCAGTTCGGATTGTTTTTGGGTAAAATCGTTCCAGGAGGTAGGGGATGAATGGGGGATGATTTGCTGAAAATTGACATTTTTTCATTAAAACTAGAGTAATATAAGGTTTTAGGATGTTTATTAGAAAACTTTCAGTTTCATCAGAGATTTGGGATTCTGTGCTGAAATTAAATTAGAAGTTGAACTTGTGGCGGTGGCATATCGGTGAGAGAAATTTCGAATTTTTGTTGTTGCTAAAACGGCGTAAAAAGTCTCAAAAAATATAAAAAAACTTGATTCTGAAATGAAAATTTGTTTGTCTGTTAGTCGGTCGGTCTATCGGCCTGTACATCTGTCTGTTAGTAGGCGAAATAACTTTCAAACGAATTAAGATATCATCTTCAAATTTGGTATCCATTTAGCACCTGACAAAGGAACGATTCCGATTGTTTTTGGGTAAACTCGCTTCAGGGGGTAGGGGATTAATTTGGTGAAAATTTACATTTTTTCATTAAAACTCGAGTAATACAACATTTTAGAAGTTTATGGGTACAGGAATACAAATATTTTCTTTCTGGTCAAGTCATGTACCCTAAATTCATTTCATGAGAATGTCTTTCTGAGGAGAGTAGATTAGCACAGCTACGTGGAAGTTTTGATTAAATTTGCAGCACTATTTTTACTGGCATCTATTATAATAATTTTTATTAATTATGTAGTATTTTGTAGCAGTGTAAATAAATTTTGTTTTAAGGAAGAATCTTCTCAAAATGGTGTATTTTAAAATGATCGAATAAGTATTCATTTGTCAGTTACTAATATTTACTCGTGTGATTTAAAATACTATTTTGTGTCACACATTATCCATGTTAGTAGTAGCTATCATTGCTGTTCATTAATTATGAAATTATAGATTTGTCCTGGCAGGAATTATGGAATATGGAATTAATCTGATTGACTGTTATTCAATATGTTACATATATATAATTTCAGCATCTTATTATACTATCTGGGTAGAGTTGTATCACTATGGCTGAATGCAGCTCTTTTGATCATGTCTTAAAACGGTTTATTTGCAAACATGTGGCCGATTTCAGAAAGATTTGTTAAATCTCCGATTGGTAAACAGACTGTTAAGTTGGAAATGAGCTAATGATATTTGAGTATTTCCTAGTGTTTCCATGAAAAGTTCGGGACACAGCAAGTGCATTATGGTAGTGAATTTTCATAAGAATAATATATAATATATTAGTGATTTAGCCTTATATAAAAAGTTATAAAAATTACTTTATTTAATTAGGAACAGTAAAAATAAGGTAAAGAGCAAGCGAAAACAGAATAAATATTTATACTATAATTCGGATACAAAACTTAAACAAAGAAATTGATAAACAGGAAATATACTCAACAAAAAATACACTACAAAGCTGAACATAAAAAAGTCATCTGCTTCATGCATTGATAGTGATTGTATGCATGCAGAAGGGGAAGAAGAAGGAACCCCCAGGACAAAGAGGGTTTCAGTTTCTGCCTCCTCACCCAAAAACACTGGGTGTTCTCCTTTCCCTTGTGCATGCTTATAACCACATTCAAAGCATAAAACACAAGAAAATTTCTTGTGAGCAACTCGGGACCTGGAGCGAATATGGGTGTTGTGCGGGGTAGACAGGAATTAAAGGAGGTCTTGCTGCAAAATGTGAAAAACACATGTTGTCAAAGTCCGACAAACTTTTCTTTTTTAGCATTTTCTGCTCATCCCAGCACCCAAATTAACATTGTGGCAACACAAACTTGTAAAGTATAGAAGTTATTTAGAGCGTGTAAGCAGTCATAAATTCTCATAATAAAAAATTACTTCTAACTGTATGCACACAAAAATCAGTAAAATACATTTATAAAATCTAATAAATTTTAATTTGTTAAGAGCTTATGAGATGCGATGAAACGTCAAACTCACTGTACCGCAGCACCCAAATTAACATTGTGGCAACACAAACTTGTAAAGTATAGAAGTTATTTAGAGCGTGTAAGCAGTCATAAATTCTCATAATAAAAAATTACTTCTAACTGTATGCACACAAAAATCAGTAAAATACATTTATAAAATCTAATAAATTTTAATTTGTTAAGAGCTTATGAGATGCGATGAAACGTCAAACTCACTGTACCGCAGCATTAGCATAATATTATTATGTTGCGACTATACTCACCCCATGTCGCATACACGTCGCTTATGAGGTCACACTGTTAACCTTAAATACAAAGAAAATTCCTAAACTTTTGGTACTCAGGAGAATGGTCGATATCTTCCTGTTAATTTTTCCCAGGAGAGTTTGCTTGTTCACTTTAATTTTCAGAGTCTAGAGAAATGCACGCAGTGCATGTGCATTATTTTTCTGTATAAATTAATTCATTATGTGTTTGATTGTCCAAGCCTGCCTTAACAATTTAATTTCAGTTTGTCTCGTGTTAGTGCTTGTTTACCTAGGTCATTTTGTCTTCTCACGGCTTGTATACATTTCCAAGCCAGCATTATTGGGTCTATCATTTGTATAGTTTATATGATAGATGTTGAGACTTCGAGTCTGGCTTCACATTGCTTGTTTTCTTTTATGTAACTGGTTTCACCCTTTTATGCTTACAGAGAAGAAAACAGGCAATTATAAAGCCAGAGAAGAAGTCTACATGTATATTTAGTAGGGAACAGTTTCACCAAGTAAG
Organism: Tillus elongatus; assembly: GCA_964006375.1. Classification (NCBI taxonomy): domain Eukaryota; kingdom Metazoa; phylum Arthropoda; class Insecta; order Coleoptera; family Cleridae; genus Tillus; species Tillus elongatus. The sequence continues at coordinate 108,023,377 of OZ023264.1, forward strand.
AGCAACAACAATCTAGAAGAGTTTATATGATGTTCGCTGTATCATTTCTAACTTCATGTTAAATATTGTTGAATGCATTAAACTTATGTTTAAATTTATTTTTGTAGTCTTAATGTGGATGACCACCTACAGGAGCAAAGAGTTCTTGAACAAGCAGCCGTTTTTGAACGCCGCTACCACATAAGTGTTGAGGATGACAGCGGACAAGGGGATTCTACCAATACTAGTCAGGTAGGTTTTGTTTTACCTAACATTAATTGCAAGCCTCTTGTGTCTCTATCTGTAACAATTAGTTGTAACCTAAGTAATCAAGAATACTGTTTTAGTAAGTTTTCAAAAAAGTCAGTTTAATGCAAGTCGTTTTGACTAGCCTGAGGTCTGTTTATTCTTTATAAACAATTCACATTATTTATAAACCATTAGCAGCCATTAAATTGGACATACCTGTGGATGGATACTTGTTTTAATTTCAAAATTATAAGTAATTTATTGAACAGACTTAAATATAAAATTTGGTTGTGATATATGAGCCCTAGTGCTGTACCGGTCAGAAAGCTAAGCTTTGGATAAACGAGGTATGGAGATTTCGTTCCCAGATTATGTTTTCTATGTGTTTTGGCACTTTTTATGACATTTAAGCCAATTTTTTTTTTTTTTTTCGTCGCCGATGTCATACTTCCACTCTGTATTGACGATGTGAAAGTAAAAAGCATATTAATAGTATGCGTTGAAACCATTGTGACGAAAAAAAAGACGAGTGTCAATTCTGACAAAATCAATTGTATTGACATATTAGCATTATTCTTTCCACGCTTCCCAAAGTCTTATCATATTTTACAATGGAGGGAGGTAGTTTTACAAACGCAGAAAATTTTGATATGCTGTCCTGCTACATTTTATGCCAAAGACCTTGTGCAGAAGCCAAAGAGATGTATTTGAACAAATATCTGGAACAGGGACAACCTGGCGAGTCCATTTTTAAGTGTATAGTATTCAATCTAAAATAATACGGTACATTTCAAAAACCTGTGCTGTTTTGACAAAATCATTCCAGTGAAGGAAAACAAGACCAAGTCTTACAATCTGCCATTGAAAATCGAGAAACATCAACTAGAAGAATTAAAAACCGGACTGAAATCTATAGTTCATTTCATTTTTAGGAAGAATCAATTTAAACCTTATAAATTTCAAATTTATCAAGTACTAACTCCAGGTGTTGATGAACGGTATAGACACTTTTGCTAGTGGTATTCCAGGATGTCTGAGAACAACGTAAATGTTCATTCTAAAGTGATTTGTTGGGATGAGAGTATGGTAACAAATAATGGTATTCTTAACAGGCGCAACACACACACTATTGCTCTACGTTTAAACAGAATATACAGATATCAATATCTGCTGTAGAATTTTTGACACAAGGATTATAGGTCCTTATATCTATCATAATTCCCTAACTTCTGAGCTTTACCATAACCTTTTGCAGCACAATCTGGAAGATGCATTAGATAATTTACTATTAGGTTCTTACATGACTACTGGTTCTAACAAGATGGTGCACTGGTACATCACTGCAGAGATGTACGTCAATATTTATCTAATTGTTTTCTAAAGAAATTTATTAGTGGTTATAGTGAAACACCCTGGCCTGCAAAATCACCAAACTCAACCCACTTATATATTTTTGTGGGGTAATATTAAAAATGAAGTATTCTAGGAATGTTTTGGAAACGAGGCACACTAACTTTTGTCAGTATGAGGAGTATTTGATAGAATTACTCCTGAAATGTTACATCATATTTCAGATTCTACAGTGAGACAAGCATACTCCTGTATATAAAATGGAAGTAATTTATTTGAACATTTATTGTAGGAATGTTTTTTTAATTGTCGAAAGTTTTTCTTTAAAATGTATTTTGCTGCATTTGGGATAGTTAGATGAACACAACAATTCTCATACTATATTAGCAAAATGGTTGTTTTAAATAATGACTGATCCTCAGCATATCATTGAGAGTTTTGCTGATTACTTTTCTAGAACCTATCAATCAACTGTTTTTTCTTATTCAGCTGAAATGTCTGAAATTTCCTCTGAAGAAGTTTCACTAACCATTCGAAAGATCAAGGCAAATATGACCGCTGGTCCAGATAACATTTCAGATTTTGTATTGAAAGATGGTTCCCCGCACTTGTGATACCACTAACCATCATTTTCAATCTCATTACTCGGCATGTTTCTTTCACTAGCCTTTGGAAGTTATCACGTTCTGTATCTGTGTTCAAGGATGGGGGCCGAGCTAGTATAGAAAACTACAGACAAATCATGATCTGTTTTAAGTTTTCAAAAGTGTTTGAACTATTCTTACTTCCTTATATTCAGACTCACATTAAACACCTAATTTCTGATAATCAACATGGGTTTATGAATGGTAGGTCAACAGTCACCATTCTACTGTGTATTACTCAATACTTGTTGGGTGCTTTGGATGTGGCTAAACAGGCTGATGTAATATATCTTGATTTCAGCAATGCCTTTGACAGTATACCTCATGGCATTCTTCTACATAAGCTTTGATATGATGAATTTTCTAACCATCTTATTGAGCTGTTTGCTTCTTATTTTTCTGATAAGGTGGCTTTTGTAGTGTGCCGTGGTTTTAAGTCAGATAAGTTTTTCATCAGTTCTGGCGTGCCTCAGGGTTCGGTTCTTAGGCCTGTGTTTATCAACATTTTTATTAATGACATTGTGCAGTTACTTGATATTCCATGTCTTCTCTACGCTGATGACTTGAAGATTTACTCATCCATTGATTCTATAGACGGCTGTATTTGTTTGCAAAAGAATCTGGGTTATATATTTTATTGATGTTCTTATAATTGTTGAAACCTCAATGTAGATAAGTGCTGTGTTCTTTTTTACAGCCGTCGACATTCTATTGTTGAGTTTAATTATTCTCTACAAGATACTCTTTTGACAAAGAAACCTGTCTTCAGAGACCTCAATGTTCTATGCGATAACAAACTTAGTTTTAACTTGCATATTGAGAGTTCGGTAGCAGCATCACTCTGAATTTTAGGATTTGTAATAAGATCTACCAGAGAATTTGTTTGATGCACAAGCGCTATAGGTGCTTTTTGATTCTTTGGTCAGAAGTAGACTCGAGTATGCATCAATTGTGTGGTTGCCTAACTATTATATGCATGTCTTAAACCTTGAGAAGGTGGAGAGAAGATTTTTAAAGTACCTTATGCTTAAACAGAGACATCTATCCTGAAATTGGCTATCCCCATGGTGTCTTGTTGTCCGTGACAGGTTATTGCTTGCTCACTGCCAGACGCAGCCATTACATGCTGCTCTTTCTTTATAAGCTGCTAAATAACGTTGTTGACTCTCCAGCGCTTCTCTCTGCTTTGTCGCTGCATGGTCCTAGGTTGAGTAGCCGTGGGGTTGGCTTGTCTATTGAGTATTCATGTAGATATATTTTCGTATACCTGTAAGGATTTTAAAACAGTGTGTTACCAGCATTTGATGTCTGCCTAGCAAATTTCTTATGTTTTTGTTTTGTTATATATATATATATATATATATATATATATATATATATATATATATATATATATATATATATATATATATATATATATATATATATATATATATATATATATATATATATATATATATATATTGAAATTTTTTTGTTTTGTATCCTATCTAATTGGATTTCCTGTAGGATGGTTGTCAATAAATAAATAAAGATAATTTGTAAATATTTAACAAAAATTCTTGTCAGGTTATTTTTAGTTATTATTCTTGAGTACCTATTCTGGGTTGAAACTTAGGTAATAAGTAACTGATAATTGTCACAATCTTGTGTTAAACGCACTGTCTAAAATTTACTATCATTCTTTTCCTTTTTCAAATAACTTCAGAAACAATAAAAAGTAAGTCGCAAAATTTCTGTTTGTTCGAATATCTTCAGAAGTGTGGAATTTTTGAGTTTGTCCACATCATAATATCGATTGGGCACACTGTATATGTATACACACACACACGCACACCCACACAGTGTAACAAGAAGGAAGCTGTGAAAAGAAAATTAGTGGGCAAAAACAACTACTGAGCTGGCTAATGCCACAATGGGTGTTGAATCACATCACTCGCTAGCCATCATTACTTCAGTCCTGCTGAGACTTTCAGTAAGATGTTAGAAGGAGACATGGACCGGTTTCGTCCTATTTTGGACTTTCTAGTATGCCATACATATCCTCCAACAAGTCGGCCTTAAAGCAGGCACTGCCGTATAATGCAGTGGAGAATAGCGCAAAGCATTATCTATTGTTTTGTGACGGTTCTAGGATTCTAGAGCAGCCTTCACGTACACAGTACAATAAGAGGGAAGCTGTGGGAAGAAAACTATTCAGCGATACAACGCCCATCATGGTATTAGCCCAGAGGAGGAATTGTTTTCGCTCGCTAGTTTTCTTCCCACGGCTTTCTTCTTGCTATATTATGTGTACATGGTAGCCCCGAACCTTCATAACACCAGAGATGATGCTTCATGCTATTCTCCACTGCATTATATAGCAGTGCCTGGCTGAAGGCCGACTTGTTTGATCATAGGTATGGCATACTGAAAAGTCTAATATATGCTGAAATTGGTCTGTCTCCTACTATATACTGTGTGTGTGTGCGTGCGTGCGTGCGTGCGTGATTGTGCGCGCGTGTGTGTGTGTGTGTGTCACACCGATAACTCAAAAAATAATGGGACGGTTTTGATCCAATTTTGTGAGTACCTTCCTTTTGCAAGTGGCTTAGATAAGTTCGTTAGCCAGGAATATATATATATATATATATATATATATATATATATATATATATATATATATATATATATATATATATATATATATATATATATATGACATGCTTGGTTAAACCGCGTCCAGAATTTATGGAAACTCGACGTTTCGGCTCCTGTTTTGGAGCCATTTTCAAGAGGTAAAGGAAATATGTAAGGACACTCTAAGGCCTCAATCTGCCTACTCCTTAGAGTGATGGACAAAGGTGGGTAAAGGAAATATGTAAGGACACTCTAAGGCCTCAATCTGCCTACTCCTTAGAGTGATGGACAAAGGTGGGTAAAGGAAATATGTAAGGACACTCTAAGGCCTCAATCTGCCTACTCCTTAGAGTGGTGGATAAAGGTAGGTTGGGTTGTTGTAGCTCGATTACGGGGCCTCAATCTGCCTACTCCCCAAATCTCGCTGGAGATCGTCTGTGAGGTCTCAGTGTGTTCAACCCTAGGCCTCAGAGAGATCTCATGTTTTCGGTGGCGTTTAATTGTGTATTATGGTGATAATTGGATATTATGTTTTTATTTTGATGTTGCTTGTTTGTAACATTACTTGTTGGTCTGGTGTTGTGTGTATTGCAACATTTCTATTACACTAAGTATACACAGTTATTTTTCAATGTTTACCAGAAAGTTATTATATAGAGTGATCCACATAAGTTGTTATCTCTTCTTAACTTTTTCAAGCCCAAAAAAATAAGTTTTTCCTTATTGTCAAGGCATGTATATCATAGTGGCCTCACCTATTCTTAATGTATTGAACTTTGAATTTGATCAGAACCAAGCAACAGTTGACCTTTTATGAGTCCATTGTGGTCAATAAATAAATAAATATCCTCTTTATTAACTAATCATTACAATTCTTATTAGAACCCCACAACCACTATTAGGAAAGCGGAAGTCTAGCAGAGCTATTCACTCAAAACTAACCGTCAGTGGAAACAGTGCACATTAAAAGAAACTGAATCATAAGCAAAACAGCAGTGAAAGAAACATATCAAGAAAAAAATGAAAAAAAAAAATCTGGACAAACATAAAATTAAAAAAAAAAGCCTAGATCTCTAAGGAGTCGCAACTAAAAGCCAAGAGTTAAAACAAAAACTAAGAATTCAACCACTCAAACACCCCAGCATCGATGCCTACCAAATGGGAAACAACCTTCCTATTGGTTGTTAAGCAAAAACAATTTCAATTTATACTTAAATTTCTTAATACTAAACATTTTAAATTCTTGAGTTATACGTTTATGCAAAGAAATAGATTGATACATAAAACAAACAGTAAACATGCTTGTCCGATGACGTGGTAAAACAAAGTGTTCGTTTAATGTAGTTGATTTAGAGTGTTCCCGTTTATGAGGTGTACACTTCTGTCTAAAAGATGAAGATGCTGCAAGGTCATTCACAATTTTATGTGTAAAAGCTCCCAAATGTAGTAGTCATCTAGAGTTCATAGTCAGACATATGTCCTCTTGTATTTTAAATGTAATTGGATCATGCTTTCTGACCCCATATATTAAACGGTGGCAGCCTTTTTGAACTTTCTGCAATCTATACTCATTAAATTGGGTAAGACAAGACCCATAAATAAAATCACAAAAGTTGAAGTGTGACTGGCAAGAGATTCGCATAACAATTTCTCACTTCCTAGTCTAATAATAATCTGTTAGAGTGTAGAACCCTCAGGGTAGAGTAGGCTCTCGCGAGTATGAGCTTTGGATGATATTCAAACCTTAAGCCATCATCAAAAATTAAGTCCCAGAGTCCTCGCCTTGTTCATAAAATGAATTAGAAGATTGTCATATGAATTTTTAAATTTGGACATCAAACTGTTTGTTGTTTTTATTTGAAAAACACACAGGTTGTAATTTGCTGGCATTTAACATCAAATTATGTTTCCAGGACTGATCCTGAACAATTACCAGATCTTCATTGATGTGTTCACAAGCTTTTAAATAGCTTTTTTTTTGGAAAGTATCGTCTGTATAGACTCGCTGAACTTCATATTTCAGCTGTATATATTATAAAAGCAAAGGCGCCAATATGGATCCCTGATGTATTCCAGAGAGGACATCTGTATAGGTTGAAAACTGTTTTTAACCACAACTTGCATTGTTCTATCAGCCAAATATGATTCGACCAGCAACCTTGATGACTCATCCCAACTAACAAAAATGTTTTATAATTTTTAAATAATGGTGCAGATGGTTTTGTTATTCTTATATAACTTCTCGTCAAAGGCGGTTATGTTCTATTAAGACTGCTATAGTGGGTATTTAGCTTCTCACGACAAAATTCTTGTTTAAATTTATTCTAAGAATGTTCTTTGAGTAAAATTATAAAACATTTTAGAGATTTCGTTTTGCATTGTTTTGTAAATGTCTATACAACAATTGTTAAAGCATATATTAGCTTACAGAACAAAATTGCTTAGTAATGGCTTTATAACATCGATCTTCCAAACATATTTGTCAACTTGCAAACATTTATAAAACTATTTTTTAGGTGTTCATATGAGCATTTATAAAACTGTTTTATTAATATTTTCAACAATGTAATATTGCTGCAAAGACCATACTCTAGTTGATCGCAAGTGTTAAAAAAAATATTATGGTTGCATGGAACACTACTGTAATAGAAGACTTAGAAAACAAGTATAGTACAAAATTATTTCTTTGTGTTAAAGTGCGTTCCCTGAGATCTTTATAAAACATATAGCATTTTTTGTACTTATGTATAAAAAATATACCGTAACATAGGAATTTTCTTAAAGAGAGATAGTTAGATAGTTACACTTATTTAACCACTTTTTACAATTAAAAATACAATAATTGTGGCAAGTCAAAATACACTAGTAAAAAACCCCAGTTTTTGAAAAAGTACAGAGCAAAAAACACACACACACACACACATAAAAATTAGTTACCATTAACTATACAATAAATAAACTTTGCCAAATACCAATTACTACATGTGGACATACGGAACAAGCCACATAAAAATGAAAACAACTAACAACAAAAATACAAATCTATATATACACACATCCATATACAGCATTATCTAAAATTCACACAAACGGCGAGACACAAACACTATAGTACTATGGCGGCATCAATGTACTCACATACCAAATAGTAAGCGTAAATGCTTTATAACATTTTAAAATTTCTCATCTAAGGACTATGTGAACTGTTAGCTTATTATATAAGGCGATATGCAAAGAATTGTTCACTGATTTTTTTAGTCTAAATCTCTGCGGTTGTATTAAACTAGCCGATCTTCTGTACCGTAACGTAATTGGGCTAAGTGTTCTTTGAATCTAATTCCAATCGATCTTTTTGTTTGTCCAACGTATTTAAGATTACAATCTTTACAACTCATTTCATAAATTCCCGACATATTGTCCGTGCTATCCTTGTCTTTTGGGATAGATAGATAAATCTTCCGCCGCTTAACATATTTGGGATAATAATCACCACGTTAATAAAGATAATCTGAAATTAATAAAAAATGTTAGACAACCAGGACAGCTAAACACGTTCAAAAGTGTATATATTGCGAAATATAGTTACAACAAAAAATGTATGAACGCTTCACCACCACCAATTACGAGTCACCTGATCGATTTCTTTGTTAAATAAAATTGCCACGTTTCAGCACGTCTTAAAGATAACATAAGTATCCAGATATTTCCGCCAAAGGAATCTATGTTAATTTAGCTGTCGTTGAACCTTCCCACAACTATTAGAGATGGACACCTTTTAGATAAGTTAGTAGGGACAGTGCAAAGACCTTGTCCGGCGATAAAAATACAATACACTGTGGAATTTGCCTGCGACTAGTTTCCCATCTCAGTTCGGTCTCTTTACCTAAGATCCGGTATATAAGTTGATGTTAGTTTTTTAAGTAGTTAGAATTTTTCATCCTCTGATAACGCTAACTTGGTTAGTGAAACGATCGTCAGGTCTTTTTAAAATGTGTTGTGGTGATTTGGGTTCTCCAAGTGTACTTATCAGTGCTCATCGCAGGTTCCAATCTTCACTTAGTGAATCATACAATAGCTTATCTAGCATACTTAGGAAAATCTCAACGTCACCCAAGTATGATCTGTGCAAACAGATTACCATTATTTTTTGGCTCACCAATTCAACTGCACTAAATTCACAGTCAATCTCTCTTGAGTACCTTTCAACATTAAGTACATTACAATTCAAATCAGCCCACACATATACACATACACCTTCATGTATATGACTTATTCTAGAAAATTCAGTCATCAACTTATATTTACTTACATTTAAGCATTTTAAGTCATCTGTCTTGCACTAATGTTCACTTATACCAACAAGTGCATAGTCACAATCACTAAGGTAGTTAGGTAAAATGATATGTCATCAGTTTTATTACTTAAACCCTGTATATTAATGTGAAGCACATTCAGAAAACTTACATTAACATCACATTTTGATACCAAATAGAAGAATCCTAGAGTTTATCACCACTCTCCCTAAGGACCCCAACCTTGAAAGATGAATAAATATCTGGATGCTTTGAGTCAAGTTAGGAGCATGCAACTTCAGGAAACACTGTACCCAAATTGTCCTTAAGATTATGTTCAGTCGTCTCAGGGTGCAATCTAGAAACATGGAAATACGAAAAACTAGGAATCACCTTTAACTTGTATGTTTTCTGGTCCCAATGTAGACAGTTTAGCAGCAACCCAGTCCTACATTTTCATACGCTGTTGGCTTTCGGTATTATCACTACTTACTACAGAATCAAGCAAAGTACTATCGTCCTTCATTTCATTTAATGTGGATGGGGACGAGAAATGAGCATTGTCATGATCTCTTAATTGCATTATATTGTATAACATTTGAGTCTGTTCTATTAAACAGTCAATTGTCAACTGCTGATTCTTTATCACCATGTCTTTTTGACTGCATAACTTGTTAATAAGTTCAAATTTAGATGAACGATTACTTACAGCATCTACAACAGTATCCATACATTCACCCGACGAAATCGAGGAGTCAAATCTTTCTGAACACAATTCACACTTATTATAGATCCACTATTGTCATAGCTTTTTATAAACTGCACCAGCACATCACTACCTAGTGTTTCAGGCAAAGTACACTTTATTATTACATCAATTAACTCATTTTTTCTGAGCGTATCAAGCTCGGCTATAAAAACGCCTCTGGTTACATCCGCCATGTTGTCGATGATATAATATAAAGTTATATATATATATATATATATATATATATATATATATATATATATATATATATATATATATATATATATATATATATATATATATATATATATATATATATATATATATATAAACAAACATCATTTTCTTCAAAATCAGCATCATTTGCATCCTCTTTCTGTTACGGTTATCTCTTTCCTGTTTTTTCGCTAACTTTTTTGGGACCCAAATTTTTTTGTCTGTATGGAACTTTGTCCATATCAGCTCGCCATTCGATTCTCAGCCCGTGGGAACAATTGTCAGCTTTTTGGACCCCTTTTCGACTATTTCTACGATTTTGAACATCCTAAAGTTGTAAGTGTGTGCCTATAAAAACTTGATCACCATAGCAATATCTCAATCAGGTAATATAATATTTATAAAAAAGTTATCATTTTTTACTTAACCGTACATACCTGAATAAAGGTCAAACCGAATATTATAATTTTAAAATCAAAACCAAAAATAATTTGAGTTTGAGGTTAAGGTTCATTGTTACATTTATTTTGCATAAATATTGCAGCTATGGAGAGTTTAGCACTATACTGATGTGTACCAAAAATGCTTTTATAGAAACACTAAGTCCACCATATTATGTATTATCTATAGAGCTACACCACATCTTACTCAGCACAGCAAATGAGAAACATGTTATTTTAAAGCTCTATAGAAGCTTACTCTCATTTGAAATTCTACAGTTCAATTCGCTGTGGGAAAAACAGGTGATACTGTCGTTACCGACATTAGAGTCTTAAAATACAGTGGATCAGACCTTGCCATCGATTATAAATTAAGAATAATGACAGATGATTGGAAACATATCCCTCACAGACCTACAAAATTTAACACAAAAAAACGAAAAGTTTTGTACTTCAGTGCTCTTGGTATTGAGAAGGATAAATTTGATCACTTACAGCTACCACTGAAAGTCCTGAAACAAGATTATCATACTTTTTATAATAACCTTAAATATTTATTAACTATAATTAATAATTTGTTTATTTTTTTTAATATTTTTGTTTAGTTTGAATAAAATAATTACGATTCTTTCCTTGTAATACCTTAACAAACTTCATGTATTGCCCATTACTAGAAACCGAACCATGTAAGTTGAGTTTAATACTGCAACATTCACACTGAGAATCATTATGTTTATTTGTAGCCATCCTCATACATAAAATAAATGATGTTGTTAATTTACTTGAGTTATACAAAGATAATAATAGGATTATAAGCCCGTGAAACATGTTACACACCATGTTTTTCTCTTCCTGAGTCAAATACCTTCTTTGTGTTTTACCACTCAATACTTCTGCAGTTGCTTTTATTCTGCGTACAGTTCTTGATACATATATACAGTACTATATACTGTAATGAAGCGTTATTTATTTACATAATGATTAGAAAAATGCACCATATAAATAAATAATAAACTGTTTTTAATTTAACTAATATAAATATATATAAAAATATTTTACCAGAAAATTATTTTTAAGCAAATAATATTTAGTTAAAACGTGTGTATTTCATATTATCTTATCGGGCTCAGATTTCTTTGTCACCGCTCCATCGCCATTGTTCGTAAGTTACCATTGCAGCTCAGCATAAACACTTTCATCTTGTTGAGAGTTAAATAGTCTGCATCATTAGAATTGTAAGCCGATTTTAGACATGAGTCGCATCATTTATTTTAGAACCCAAGTATATTATCTAATTAAAATGTAAACATGTAACTTTCCATCTATGAAAATAAACTTTTGGGAATTCCTGCAAACTAATACAATAAAAGGGCTACAATTCATACAAAAGTTAGCTTTCACAGTACACCCATCTGTAACAATAAATTATACAAAGGTATTTCAACAAGAACTATTGATTAGTTGGATTGATTAGTCCTGTACTGTAGACTGTAGTTTTTGAGATTATTAACACTGTCTCTTGTTTTTCTACCAAATGTCATTTTTATAAGAAGCTAATTGTTTTTTTAACGCAATGAGATTATGCTATTGAGAGTTGCTTGGATGGAGATCAGTTCGGATTTAGGTCTAAACGCGGAACTATAGAAGCAACACTAGCACTTAAACAACATGAGAAAGGAGGCTAGATAAAATATAGAAGTATGTTTATTGCTTTTGTAGACGTGGAAAAGCATTCAATGATGTAGATTGGAAAACATTATTTCATGTAATATAAAGTGGGGTGGGTTGGATTAGATTGGAGGGGAGGTACACTATTCTTAATCTACAAAAGTACCATAATAGCTAATAACATACAGGCTGGGCCAAACACGATGGTATATTAGAAGTATATAGTGAACCAGAAGAGATAGAACTATGAAATTTGGTTTATGTTCATAGGTGGTCATGACCTTCATTTTCAAAATATTTTTGACTCGGCGGCATTACAACATTCATTCTTACCAGATACCAACCTTGTTTTTTCGAATGAAACAGCCTGTATATTGTGACATTTTCAGATTCCTGGAACATTTCAAAAACAAGTTTTTTATATTATGACTATTTCATGTATCTCAAGCTGTTAGGAGATAAAAATTATTATTTAGGAAATCTGGCAACCATCAAGTTTGGCCGACCCTGTATATGAAATTTAATCTGAAATAAGGAAAGGTTTACAGCAAGGATTATCACCATATTTTTTCAGTTTATTAGCGAATTTTTCGTAAAACGAAAAATTCACTAATGGGGAGGTCTGTGTTATATATATATATATATATATATATATATATATATATATATATATATATATATATATATATATATATATATATATATATATATATATATATATATATATATATATGTAAAAGCGTTAATTGCTGGACATCGGTTTTTATATGTCCATGCGTCATTAGCTGGACACAAACTCCATATATTTAAGCGCAAATTGCTGGACAGTGTTGATTCAACGTTGCCAATAATACATGTTTCATTTCAAAGGGAGAGAAATTTGTAACCTTACGCAGTATTTCGAATTTTACCTGCTTAGATATAATTTACTTTCTATGTAATAACTTCCTACGCTAATTAAACCTACACTCCTAAAAAAATTTATCTTACTATTAATAATTTTCGTTTATTTTTTCTTTGAATCGAACTGTCAACATTTTATTTTCTATCAACTAGCGTGATACCGTAAAAAGAATTGTGTAAATAAAACAGATAAAACCGATGATTTCTATTATTAAAGTTTGAATAGAAATAAATAGCGTGATTAGGTTTTCTATAAAAACATTAAAATATGGTGTGTGTAATTTAAAAATATGTAAAGCTGAAAAGGTTTAATAGTCCCTTAGTTGACATATATACAGGGTGATATAATAACACAATTGATTTATTTTGGCTGTATAATATTGATTTTAAATTATCAGGTTGCCCTCTATCGGCCGGAGGACCTAATAACAAAATTGGCTGAAAGTAACTACATAATATTAATCCTAAACTTCAGAAATATATAATATATATTACCTACCTAAGTAGGTGTGTGTGTTTTGTTTACTTAACGTTGGCCTATTTCCGCGACTATGGCCAATCACCGACGCCAGGGAGCAGTTTCACCTCACCATCCTGGAAAATTTGCCGAACCCCTGCCTTTCTTTAAGGACAGTAGGGATATTTAACGTGCCCAACATCGCATGGACACGGGACCGACGGCTTTACGCCCCCTCTGAAGGCTGGAACGTGCAGACATTCAACTTGCTTAAATATAATGCCACAACATCGGTTGATGTTAATGTTACAATATGTACTAAAAAAGTGAAAGGAGAACCCTGGGATCGAACCCAGTACCCTTCGGTTCAGAGGCACACGTTCTTACCTCTGAACCATCGATGCTCTACCTAAGTAGGTGTGCAATAGAAAATGGTCACCTATACTATTTTATTGTAGTTACATTACTGTAACTTCAATAACAAAGTTTAAATTCATTTCTTCAAATTAAGCGGAATATGAAAATTCAAAATGTGTCTACTGTGCATTATTTTTATTCCTTGTCTATATATTAGTCAATAGTCAATCTGCCTTGTTGGAGAAGTTATTTATTTCACATTGTTCATTAATTAAATGAATTTTGTACAGATTTGTGTTTAATTGATTTAGTCATTCAATAGGGTACGTAAACTGTTTAAATATAGCTTGCAAAGAAGATGCATCTTTCACGAAAGCGAGTATCTACCTAATTTAAAAGAAATCAGCAATAACTTGATTTCTAATTTCTAGTAAAGTAGCATACAGAAAACCCGTATAAATTAAATTTAAAGGAATCTACAAAGCTTTGCATTTATGTAAAAATCTACCGATTTTGTGCGCCATCTACCAAAAAGTAGCTAATGTAAAATCTACCGATTTTATGCGCCATCTACCGAAAAAACGGGTACTTTCTACCGAAAAAGAGACCGACGGACTTAACATCACAATCTGCCATTTATCAAAATAATTTATTAGTTGAATGTTGAATATGATATGTACTGTCGCCGTGGACTATTATGGAGTATTGTATTACGCCTTATAACAATCTTGTTTTTTTTTTTTTTTGAAATACAAAAGCATATTTTACTGTTTAAACATTTTTCGATGCCTCAACCTGAAATGGTTTTCGTCTCATTGAACGTTGTTTCATTATAGAGTCACAGTAGGTTTTAGAATCTAGAAATTATTCTATTTTGTGTGACATCCCTAGAACAAGTTTTATTTTCCTTTAATTATAAGTGACAATTTTATGTAAATTCCTATATTTTCTGTGCCCAATGTGTTGAACGGATGTGAAACGGGAGAAGGAAATTTCATTTGAAGTTAAAATGACGAAGAGAACTTTATTCTAGGTAGGAGCGTTGTTTCCATTTTTTTTAATATTAATAGCATTTATATGTAAATTAGCAGCTTAGCGTATTGTTCGTTTTTTTGAAAAAAATAAATAATTCAGAAACATGCTAAGAGAACCCCTTTATGCATTAACCATCGGACAAATGCTGTGCTAGGTAAACATGCTACAACGGAGCTAGAAATGCAAACTGTAAGAAATTCACCTTACAAAAGTCCATAGAAAGGAGAAACTAGTGACCAACACCGTTTCTCCATAAAAAAATTACTTTGCCCAATTGAAGAAAAAAAAAACGGTAAATAATAAGCGTAACCAGATTCCTGAAAATTAAATAAATAACTGAAACTGCTACCAAAGCATCACATAATGGCCTATTTTAAATTAATTTTCTGCAAATAATTTAATAAAATAAAGAACAATGAAGATTGTAGCTGAAACTTAAGGCTTTTTAGTTTCTTACGATATTTATGCCGCGTAGCCGTTCATGTAGATTCTCTATCTAGAATATGTCAATTGTGACGTTTTGAATCGCGATTTTGTTGACGTTTTAAGAATAAAAAATAAAAAGCTTATAACTTCTTTTTTATTTTAACGTAGTGATTCAAATTTTGGTGCATGGTTTTATAATATAAACCCTCGCACCCAATATGGTTGCCCTAAATCTGTTATTTCCGGAGATATAAAAATGTTCCGAAAGAAAACGCAAAATTTTTCGGGAAAAACTTGTCAGTTTTCCCTGGCTAACGAACTTATCCAAGCGACTCTCGAAAGGAAGGTATTCACCAAATTTTATAACAACTGGTCTATTATTTTTTGAGTTATTGGTGTGACATACACACACACACACTCACTCATATATATATATATATATATATATATATATATATATATATATATATATATATATATATATATATATATATATATATATATATATATATATATATATATATATATATATATATATATATATATATATATATATATATATATATATATATATATATATATATATATATATATATATATATATATATATATATATATATATATATAAAGTCTGAAACAGACCTCGGATTTGGATTCCAGGGGTCCCAAATAGCGCTCATTTGAATAAATTTTTTCAAAATTAAAAAATCGCGATCTCCTCATTAGTGAATTTTTTCTAAGAAAATTCACTAAAACCTTTAGTTTCCGAGATGTGTTTTAATTTTTTTATT
Organism: Tillus elongatus; assembly: GCA_964006375.1. Classification (NCBI taxonomy): domain Eukaryota; kingdom Metazoa; phylum Arthropoda; class Insecta; order Coleoptera; family Cleridae; genus Tillus; species Tillus elongatus. The sequence continues at coordinate 108,039,551 of OZ023264.1, forward strand.
GTTTTTCCCTAATATCTCGAAAACGCGTTAGTATTTGAAAACCAAATTTTACATATTTGCTACTACCCAAAGACTGCTTTTTTATGTTCTTATATAAACAGTTTCCGAAACATATCAGTGACGTAGAATTTGAGTCCGTCATAGATTATATGCCCTGAAATTTCTACGTCACTGTAAAAATTAAGGTTTTTATACATTTTTTAGAATGAGCAGGGTCTTTTACATGTAAAAAAGCTAGGGCAAGGAAAACACATTAAAATGCATCCCTACATAAATTCGCCCAATTTAAAAGCTAGTGGAAAGAAAAACCACATAACAATATACAATTTACATCTTGCTACGCCCGCTCTTTTGTCCCAAGGACTTCCAAGTTGTGGAATTCCTTGCTGGCACACGTTTTTGCTTCTACTCCGAACCTCCAAACCTTCAAGTCCAGAATTAACAAGTTGCCTCTTTCCTCCTTGTCGACACACACGGCACGATAGTATTTAGGCCGTAAACCCTCGTGGTGTGTTGTTGAAATAAAAATAAAATGTCCGCAGAAGTTAAGGGGAAGGAGAAATTTGCCCGCCAACCGCCCCCACTACCGACCAACCACTTTATTATTCTTGCGAAGACAATTTTGTAACTACAAAAATTACAAACATATTTTCATTCTGTATCCATTTATGCCATTGAAAAAAACACAGCTACATGTTCTTCATTGTACGAGTCATCAGGATTAACCTCAATGGATCAAATATCTGCGATAAACCAGATATTCAATTCACTTAACCTTGATCAACTTTTGAAATATTACTCCCAAGCTCGAAAAATTCAGAACAAAAAATATATTGTAGCAATAATATATAGGTATTATGCGCCCATGCCGATTTCGAGGCACTGCTCAGCACTAATTTATATCAATACTCTTATTTCTTCAAAAATTTGTTTACAACATGGCAAGAAATAACCAGGCCAGTCAACAAGAAGTTGACCTTCTCTGGCAAATTGGAATAAGTTAATAAAGATTGAGTAAAATTATACCAATGGCCAAGTGGATGCCATAGGCATTAAAAATAAAAACAATATCTATGGTTTTACGTCAAACTTTTTATTAATTCAAGCTGAGCACCACTCATACAGTCAATGGACCTGGATGAGTTAACCGGTTGGGTGTCGGTGATGTCACTCCGAGTGATAAATTTTAAGTATCCTTAACACAGCTTGCAATTTTTGTATTCTGAGACTTCAAGAAAACGAATATGTAACAGGTGTCAAAACTAAACGTTACGTGTCTCATTGAACAGTTGTAGATTGCACATAAAATCGGTAGATCTTACATTAGCTACTTTTCGGTAGATGGCGCACAAAATCGGTAGATTTTTACATAAATGCAGAGTTTTGTAGATTCCTCTCAAATTAATATATACGGATTTTCTGTATGCTACTTTACTAGAAATTAGAAATCAAATTATTGCTGATTTCTTCTAAATTATGTAGATAGTCGCTTTCGTGAAAGATGCATCTTCTTTGCAAGCTATATTTAAACAGTTTACGTACTCCATTCAATGACTAAATCAATTAAATACAAATCTGTACAAAATTCATTTAATTAATGAACAATGTGAAATAAATAACTTCTCCAACAAGGCAGATTTACTATTGACTAATATATAGACAAGGAATAAAAATAATGCACATTTTAAATTTTCATATTCGGCTTAATTTGAATGAAATGGATTTAAACTTTGGTATTGAAGTTACAATATTCTAACTATAATAAAGCAAATAAAAAAGATGTATTGATAAAAAAACTGAATTCATAACTTATTATTTATTGTCCATTGTCTCGTTACCACAGTGAAATAGTGCCTGAGTTTACAGCCGAAAGGCCTAAATGGTACAGGTTTAAACTTGGACGGGAAAGACATGCTTTTTGGAAAAGAAAAATGGTACACACCGTTTAAATGGACGTTAGTCGCGGCTATAGCATTGTGTTCGAGCAAGCTGAACGTTTACACCGACCGCCCTTTAAAGCGGCTTTAAAGATCCGTATACCCCTTAAAGAAAAATAAGGTTTTTTTTTTATTTATTTTTTATTTATTTATTTAACGGATCAACCATTTACAATAATAATAAGAACATCTAAAACTACATTAGTCTTAAATAATCACAATATGAGAACATAAAAAAAAAGCAAAACATAACCTGTACACCATATGTATGACAATTCAATCAACAACACCTCTCAAAATTCCTCTAATTACACGGTCAGAATCATTAAACATGTCCAAGAGCTCCGAATACTCATTTGCAGTTCTCGCCACTCTCGACATCGGACTGAAAAAGCCATAATTGGTTCGATGGAAGGGAACCACAAAAACCTCCCTCGCTCTCGTGCGGTCCGGAATCCTTAGAGAGACTAACTCAAGCAAAGAAGGACTATCAATTTTATTCACTAATAATTTGTGAAAAAACAAACATCACTGACAATCCTTCTACCTCTCAGTGACTGCAAGTGCAGCCGATTCCGCAAATAAGAAAGGTTAAGATCATTTCTCTGCAAGCCCATTCTGTAAGCACAAATTCTTAAGAATCTATTTTGTACGGCCTCAATCTGATTGATATAAATATTGTAATTCGGGCTCCAGACTACAGAAGAGCATTCCAACAAAGAGCGAACCAGACCACAATACAGCCTTCTCAAGCTATTGCATGAAAAATCCAGAGTTGATCTATGAATAAATCCTAACATTTTATATGCTTTAGATACTATGTACTCCATGTGATCCTTAAAAGATAATTCCCTATCCAATACAATGCCCAAGTCTTTAATCATTTCCTTCCTCTGTAAAGCACCAGAGCCCATGGAGTACACAAAGTCAATGGGAAACTGAGCTCTAGTGAATGTAATGCAGAAACACTTATCAACATTCAGAGTCAGAAGATTGTCACCACACCACCGAGCAAAACGATTTAAGTCTTCCTGTAAAAGTAAAGCGTCCTGTCTGGAACGAACAATCTTGAAAATTTTGATATCATCAGCAAACATCAAAATCTGACTATGCTTAAGTGAATGTATGACATCATTGATAAAAAGATTAAAGAGGACTGGTCCACAATGTGAACCCTGAGGAACTCCTGAAGAAACAGTAATACTACCAGAAATGAAGTTTCTGATCTTTACACTCTGGGACCTACCCGTAAGGAAGCTGCGCACCCAAGACAACAAATTGGCATTAAAACCCAACAATGCAAGTTTTGACAATAATAAGACGTGATTTACCTTATCAAACGCTTTGGAGAAATCTGTATACACCGAATCAATCTGTAACCTATCCTCCAAAGCTGAGACCAATACATTCTGGTAAAGAAGAAGGTTGGTCGTTGTAGATCTTCCCTTAAGAAAACCATGCTGCTGTTCGGCGAAAACATGTCTGCATTCCCAAGTTATATGTCTAGAGACAAAAAAGTCCAGAAGTTTGGGTATCTCTGACTGAATACAAACAGCTCTGTAATTAGTAACCAAGTGCTTTGGTCCCTGCTTATGAACGGGCATCAAATAAGAATGTTTCCAAACATGTGGAAACTCACCAGACAACAAGGACATGTTAAAGAGAATCCTCAGTGGAATTGCCAAGGTGAAGCCACAAGATTTTAACAGATGGGAGGGGATTCCATCTGGGCCATAACTAAGTTTATCTTTCAAACTACAGATACGATCAATAATATCAGCAGAAGTAACACTAGGCACAGTCATATTTACCGACTCACGCAAAAAAGGATCGGGACCGACACCGCCAGTCTGTACCTCATACACAGATGAGAAAAAACTAGCAAAAAGACCCACCGAATCATGCAAAGAATCACTCCTAACATCATCATAATACATAGCCTCAGGAAGATCATAAATCCTCCTCAACTTGTTAATATAAGACCAGAAAGAACCCGGATTGTTTTCAAAATTATTCTCAGTATAAGCAATAAAATTTCTGTAACAAGTATCACGAAGATTCCTACATTCCTCTCGGAGACCAGAAAACCTAATATAATCATCTATTCTACCATATTTCTTATACTGACTGTGTACCCTCTTCTTCTCAGTTATCATGCCTCTAAGCTCGACACTAAACCAAGGAGGGAAACATGATTTTTTACATCTCTTAACTGGAACAAACCGATCCACAGCATTAAACAGAATGTCATAAAAGCACTTCACAGCATCATTTATCTCCAATGACTCAAGATATTCCCAGTCAAATTCGGAAAGAAAATAATTCATGGCACAATAATCAGCATTACGAAAGTCATAAAAATACTCTTCATAGGGTTCAGTTGGGGGAGTCTCAAGTGAAAAAGAAATGTCTAGGGGCACATGATGTGCAGTAGCAGGAAAAACCGGATCCAAAGATGCATCAACACATATGTTATCTATATTACTAAAAACTAAATCTAAAGTTCTATTCAATCTATTAAGTACAAATTTTTTTTGGAACAAGCCCCAAAAGCCAAAACTGTTAGAAACAAGTGAGGCTGATGGACTGTAACCACTAATAACTGGAGCACTCTCAGCACTGCTTGTCCAGGTAACGTTTGGGAGGTTGTAGTCCCCACAGACAACGACCTCAGAATTGGGATGATCAGACAACACACGGTCGACTGAATCACAATGGTGTTCATATATAGCAACTTCTGAATTGGGTGGAATGTAACAAACACCAAAAATGAGGCTCCGCCTTCCTATCCTCACCATCACATAAACTTCATTAAGTGAAATATCACCAGCAATCCTAGTAGAATCAAGGTCTTTATGCACAGCTATCAGCACACCACCCCCCCGATCCCTGATATTGCCCGGAATACTGTCACGATCACTACGGTAAATATAGTTTTCAATAGTAAAGTCGTAAGATGAAATTCTTGCCTGGCGCAGATTTTTGGCCATAGTCGCGGATAGGCCCACTTTAAATGAGCGAAACAACAATAATTTACAACACCGGAGGTACTGGCACAGCATAATCAAATATGCTGTGGTACTGGCTTCAATCTACTGCCGAGTGGGGTCGGTAATGGTCTGGGATGTTCGTTTAAAAAAAATGGAGGCTGTTACAAAATTCAATGCAAATATTTTAAGTGCGTATTCCCAGGGTCAAAATAAGACATAAGTTTATGACCTAAAGTCTGTAGTCTTTATCGTTTTTCGCTAATATCTCAAAAACTATTCGGTATTAAAAAACCAAATTTTACATATCGGTTACTACTAAAAAACTGCTTCTTTCGATTATAGTCATCAGTTTCCAAAACATGCTAGTGGCGTAGAATTAGAGCCCGTCATAGGTTCTACGCCCTGAAATTTTTATTCCACTGAAAAAAATGCGGTTTTATGCATTTTTTAGAATAAGCAACATCTTTTACATGTAAAAGGTACTAATATTCTTCTTATTTCTTTTAAAACTTGAGTTTAATTTGGATCTGAAGGGAGAGGTTAATCAAGTCATACGTATAGAGTGTTATAATGATGGGGCGGACGTCAACTAAACAGGATACCAAGGGAATAGAAGCTTTTGAAATGTGGACATTGAGCAAAATAACAAAGAGTATATAATAAGTATACGTAGTAAGTATAATAAGTATAAGTATATAATAAGGTACACCGATAGAAAGACGCATAAAAAGTGTGCTAGAAGAATAAAAATGCTTGCTGAAAGAAATTAATAGGAGGAAGGCAAAATTAGGTCATATTTTAAAACATATTTCAGATAGTTTTATTTGAAAGATACATACCTAGACAAAAAGAAAGAGGTAGATCAAAAGGAAAACTTCTGGACAACATGGTACAATAGTGATTAAGGGCGGACGCTACACTGAATTAAAATGGGCAGTTGCAGACGGAGACCCACGATTGCGACAGGTGGTATCGCCTCATGATTATTTATTTATAAGAACCTCGGTAGTTCAGTCATAAGAACGTGTACCGAAGGGTACTGGGTTCGATCTCAGGGTTTTCCATTCACTTTTTCAGTACATACTGTAGCACTGTAGCACTAACATCAACCGAGGTTGTGGCATTGTATTTGAGCAAGTTGAATGTCTGCACGTTTCGCCCTTTGGAGGGAACGTAAGGCCATCGGTCCCGTGCCCATGGGATGTTGGGCATGTAGAATATCCCTACTATGCTTGCAGAACGGCAGGGTTCGGCAAAATTTCTAGGATAGTGAAGTGAAACTACTCCCTGGCGTCGGTGGTTGGCCATAGTCGCGGAAGTAGACCGACGTTAAACAAACAAAAACATACACATATTTATCTGCTTCTAAGGCTGGCCCAACATTAATTGAGCTAAAACTTCCATGGCCATAATGTTGAATACAACATTTTTAAACAGCAATATATAGTTGTATATTTATACGACGACTTACGTACATAATTAATAAGATCATTATATAAGCACCTATTCACTATGCATTATTCTAAGTGAGATGTAATACACGAAACACCTGCCGCCATCTCGTTGCAGAACTAGATAGCCTACCTGGTTCCGCAACGAGATGGCGGCACGTGTTTCGTGTCTTACATCTAACTTAGTTTTGGGAGGCTAGCTACTATAGCCGTATTACTTTATAGGTGTATTTTGGCTGCAATTAGTATACCGTACTGACGAGCTCTAATTACAGCAAAACCGGTCTACGGTTCTAATTGTGGTAAGAATGTATCTAGCCTTACATGTATTATTCTATTAACACCAGGAGAATCATAGTCAATAAACCAATTTTCTTACCTTTGAGTTTGTAAACACCATCAACTAACTCTAAAACTGGTACAGGTAGAGCTACCTACCTAATTACATATCAATAGTCAATAGGTAAACGTTTTGCAAGTGGCACTACCTGGCCCCTTCGTATAAAACTCTCGAATAATTCTGACTTTTTGCATCAGAATTCTTACTTTTTTATCTCAGAATTCTGACTTTTTATGTCACAATTTTAACTTCTTTATCTCAGAATGTCTAATTGAATTTTTTCTTATTATATTTAAGAAGTGTGCTAATTTCTGCTCCTCGGCTGTTTCCTAAGTTGAGAACAAAAATATTTTTAACGCAAAACTTTAATTTATTATCTGCAGGTTCTTGAAAAACTATGTGCATAGAAAATACTTATTACAAGCTCTTTTTTATTTCATTCTGAAAATACAGTTTGATTATAATTTTATTAGGTATTATAATAGTTATAATATTCAATACATATGTTTAAAGTTTAAAACTATTTGTTTTATATTTACAATAATTACAAAACTGTAGGAATGCGAAGGAAACAAAGAATACTGAAGCATAACATATTTGGCAACGTAGCTAAAACTCATGTTTTCGCTTGTGTCCAGCCATTTACGCTAGTACTTATAAAGAAGTAGTGTTCATAGCTGGACGTCCAGCTATGATGCGGTTTGTCCAGCAACTTACGCATAGTCATATGATTTGGTCCAGCAAATTGCGCATTGACATATATATATATATATATATATATATATATATATATATATATATATATATATATATATATATATATATATATATATTCAGGAATATTTCCGTGGTCTTTAATGTGAGACATACTTGATTCTCGGGTTGAACCGCGTCCAGAATTTATGAAAACTCGATGTTTCGGCTCCTGTTTTGGGGCCATTTTCAAGAGGTAAAGGAAATACGTAAGGACACTCTAAGGCCTCAATATGCCTACTCCTTAGAGTGGTGGACAGAGGTGGGTAAAGGAAATATGTAAGGACACTCTAAGGCCTCAATCTGCCTACTCCTTAGAGTGGTGGACAAAGGTGGGTAAAGGAAATATGTAAGGACACTCTAAGGCCTCAATCTGCCTACTCCTCAGAGTGGTGGACAAAGGTGGGTAATGGAAATATGTAAGGATACTCTAAGGCCTCAATCTGCCTACTCCTTAGAGTGGTGGACAAAGGTGGGTAAGGGAAATATGTAAGGACCCTCTAAGGCCTCAATCTGCCTACTCCTTAGAGCGGTGGACAAAGGTGGGTTGGGTTGTTGTAGCTCGATTACGGGGCCTCAACCTACCTACTCCCCACATCTCGCCGGAGATCGTCTGTGAGGTCTCAGTGTGTTCAACCCTAGTCCTCAGAGAGATCTGGCAGTTCGTTGCAAGTCTTATCTTATATATGTCATTCCATCTACCTGCTTCGTTATCAGTGAAAGTAGTGGGGTCACCGTCAATTAAGTGGGGGGCTTTGGTCACTTAGAGGATGAGGAGGATTAAGAGATTTGGGGAGTAGGCAGATTAGGGCCCCGTAATCGAGCTACAACAACCCAACCCACCTTTGTCTACCACTCTAAGAAGTAGACAGATTGAGGCCTTAGAGTGTCCTTACATATTTCCTTTACCTCTTGAAAATGGCTCCAAAACAGGAGCCGAAACGTCAAGTTTTCATAAATTCTGGACGCGGTTCAACCCGAGAACCAAGTATGTCTCATATATATATATATATATATATATATATATATATATATATATATATATATATATATATATATATATATATATATATATATATATATATATATATATATATATATATATGTTCAAAAAGATTTCCGCAGTCTTTAATGTGAGACATGCTTGGTTCTCGGGTTGAGGCCCCGTAATCGAGCTACAACAACCCAACCTACCTTTATCCACCGCTCTAAGGAGTAGGCAGATTGAGGTCTTAGAGTGTCCTTACATATTTCCTTTACCTACCTTTGTCCATCACTCTAAGGAGTAGGCAGATTGAGGCCTTAGAGTGTCCTTACATATTTCCTTTACCCACCTTTGTCCACCACTCTGAGGAGTAGGCAGATTGAGGCCTTAGAGTGTCCCTACATATTTCCTTTACCCACCTTTGTCCATCACTCTAAGGAGTAGGCAGATTGAGGCCTTAGAGTGTCCTTACATATTTCCTTTACCTCTTGAAAATGGCTCCAAAACAGGAGCTGAAACGTCGAGTTTCCATAAATTCTGGACGCGGTTTAACCCGAGAACCAAGCATATCTCATATATATATATATATATATATATATATATATATATATATATATATATATATATATATATATATATATATATATATATATATATATATATATATATATATATATATATATATATATATATATATATCATATCGATATGTCAAAAAATAATGGACCGATTTTAATGAAATTTGGTACGTACCTTCCTTTAGCCAGGAAAATCGGACCAGTTTTTCCGGGAAAATTTTGGGTTTTCCCTCGGAAAGTTTTTGGATCTCTGAAAATAACAGAGCTATGACAACCAAATTTGACATATACATTTCTACCATCTAACTTACCCTACGTGCCAAAATTCAGATCTCTAAGTTAAAAAAAAGTTATAGGCATTTAAAACAACATTTGGGTGCCACTCGTGATCAGAGGAAAGCACAAGAACAAAATATTTTGTGTGATTAACAAAGCCAATTGAATGTTACATACAACGGTTAAGTTTTCTAGACGCAAAAACGTCAAGAAGTAGCAGAAAAAATATTTTGAAAATTTGATAATTTTTCTTCTTGAAACGTCAAAGTCGCGATATGAAACGTTAAAATTTGCAATTTTCAGACAACCAATTTGAAGCAAATACGGATTATGTCAAAAATATGTCGTAATAAATGTGTTACAAAGACTTGAGTGTCAGCTTCAACCATCATTGTCCTGCATTTTACTAAAATATTTTCAGAAAATGCATTTCAAATAGACCCTCTTTCTGATGCTTCGGCAGTAGTTTCAGCTATAGAGTTTATGTCTATATTTTAGCAAATTTTCGTAGAAAAAATTCGTTATTGAGAAGACCACGACATGAATTTTAAAAAGATTTCTTCAAATGAACGCAAACTAGAACCCCAAAAACCCATATACGAGGTCAGTTTCAGTTTTTGTCTGTTTACATATATACAGGGTGACGCTTTTCTATGGCAATGCTCAATATATCCGTTATTATACAAGATATGACAAAAAAGTATATACGTTAATTATAGAGTATCTCGAGCTGCATCTTACAAACTTATTTTGACAATCACAGCCTGGCCCATAAGTCGTTGGTGATACACACTTTCTTTTTTTTTAATAGAACACCCCCTTATTTTATTGGATTTTTGTGTTTTCCATTGAATTATAATGCATCTTTGTGAGAAAACAAAATTGATATCGTTCATCGTTTTTGAGTTATTTCAATTGTTTTGCAACTTTTCACGTTTTTGGCACCTATTTCAAACACTCATCACAAATTGTGAAACGGCGTTTTTATCAATAGTTAGCGGAGCCCCATGGAAATAACGCATTTATAGAGCTTTTGGTTTGTATTACTCGTTGAAAAAATCGAGCTGCCGTATTCGGACACGCTCAAATAATGGCTGAATTTAAAAGTGTTCGCAGAAATGTTTTTAGTGTTTCTGTCGAACTTATTTTTGTGATATGTTGGTAATTAATAATAAATATTTAGTACATTATTGTAAAAAAAAGTTTCGAATTTTTGTCAAAAATAAAATTTAGTGTAACATTACTGAAAGCAATTTCTGTAAAAGAAATTTCTGCAAATTTTCAGATTTTTTTTTTCAATTTGGTCCTAAAGTTGTTTGTGAATAATTATATCCTGGCAGGAGTGTAAACAGCTTAAAGAAGTTCGTTGGCCAGGAGAATCGAACCAGTTTTTTTCTGGAAAATGTTTGTACTTTTTGAAACAATAAAGCTATTTTAATGAAATATGGTACATTGTTATTACTATATAGGTTATACTGCTAACCAAATGTTCATTTAAAAACAATACATATTTGACATTAAAAACATTTTTACGAAAATTCGCTACCATAAGGCACTTTCTGCGTCCAGACTTTTTATTTATAGAAGCTACAATGAATAAGCTGAAGGAAAGACGTGATCATTGCCTTTTTAAGATACAGTGAGTTACTTTATTAAAGCGGGGGCTATTGCTACGTTTGCTGCGCCCATAACATTAGACATTAATTAAATGTTCCATATGCAGTTCATACACAGCATTAGATAGCAAGTAAATGTTGTGAAGTCTCGTAAGATTATACATCAGATAAATGTTAACATGCAGTGTGTCCGTAGCTTCAGTTGTAAAATATTCTTTATGCGCAATGATGTTGAATTATTCAATAAAATTTACACATTTATCTGAAATTATTTACTTTAAGCAACTCATTAAGTGTGGATACAAAATTAGATGTTCATACTGAGTTATTTAAATAATTTCAGATGTGTAGGTGATTTTCTTTTGTAGGTATAAGTCTGATAAGTACAATTTGGAGAACTCAATTCATCACAATACAGTTTTTTTACCCGACGATTGTTTCGCTAACAAAGTTAGCGTCATCAAGGGGATGAGTAAACTAAGTGAATAAAGACTACAACTACTATTTATATGTTAGTTGCTAATCAGTTGCGAACAGCGTCCTCTAGGAAGGTATACAGACAGATCCCGACTGTAGAGTCTTCAATCCCTGTGATTAAAACTACATACCTGCCTTTGTGATGCCGTGCGTCGTTATTAAATATTCCTTCTAAGAAGGAGACACTGGTTATGAAGATAACAGTTCGAACAATGGACTGCATAGAACCGGACCTACTCTATTCATCGAAACATTTTTGTTCAAATTTCTAACGATATATATATATATATATATATATATATATATATATATATATATATATATATATATATATATATATATATATATACAGGGTGATTGCTGAGAATTGCTCATTAGAAGTTTATGACCTTCTCATCCGATTTGACAGCTGAAAATTTGGATTCGGACATTATACGATATTCCCGTTCTGATTAAAATAGCTTCACTACTCTAGCACTTCCGGTTATACCGGAAGTCGCTACCAACTTCGTTATTTTAAATGAGACACCCTGTATATTTTTGCATTTTCAGAAAGACGATCCAATTTGGGATAGATTTTATATAATACTTTCTGCACTTAGCGATATTAGTTTTTGAAATATTGGCGATTTTTGAAAAATATTTGTTATCACAGCTCTTTTTATAATTTGATATATCCTTGTAAGGTGTAAATCTAGAAAATTTATTTTTGGACAACAGATTGCTGGTAACTATGTCTTGCAAAATTATTGGAATGAAAATCTATTTTTTATACAGGGTGTGCGATAACAGCCTGACAAAATATCGAAATTCAAGCGGGTATAACTTGATTTTTTCAAATGGAACACCCTATATATTTCTATTCCAAAGCATTTTACAGACATAACTCTGCAACTTTTATAAACTATGTCCTATACCTAAATAGCATAATCTCTGAGATATCCACCACTCTAACGGGGAATCTATATTGGAATTTATACATGAGTTCGTTTATGGAAATAGGAGGCTTTTGTTGCAATGTCAGGCGAGAAAACTGAAATTTGACACATAGTTTAATTTAGTGACAGCAGTAAAATTAGTGGCTTGGTTTTTATATAAGTCGCGATGGGACGTAGAATACGCTTCACTAATGAAGATATCATGAATATATTCATTATTCACGGTGACTGCAATAGAATTATTGAAAGAACATGTACATTCAATGAAAAGTTTCCTAACTCGGCACCTTTGGACAGACACCGGTTCAAGAGGCTTCAATCAAAGTTTTCAAGGTATGGAAGTATAACATCAAGACGAGTAATTTGTAGAGGCAAACTTGAAGATGAGGAAACATGCCAAGTCACAGTTATTGCATACTTTCATGCAATGCCAACAAATTCTATAAGAAATGCGTCTAGTGACTTAGACATGCCTTACTGGATCATTCAACGAATATTGAAGAAGCACAAAATGCATAATTTCTCTTTTATTCCCATGCAACACTTCCGTGTTAGCGACTACGAGATGCGGATAAATTATTGCGAACACCTACTGATACGAGTGCAGGAAGATCCTACATTCTTGAGCAAAATAATCTGGACTGATGAGTCTAACTTTGGCAGAGAGGGTTTGCGAAATATGAAAAATCAGCATTACTGGGCAGCTGAAAATCTGCATATGACACGAACTAGGAATTTCCAGCAGAGATTCAGTTGTAATGTTTTCTGCATGATAATGGACGACCGAGTGTGTTTTCATATTTACGATGGCACGCTCACGTCTGAGAAGTATATTCAGATCCTGAGAACAGTGGTGATGCCATTTGTGGAGAGCCTGTCTGTAAATTCATCACTCAATTGTTGGTACCAGATGGACGGGGCTCCAGCGCACAATACCATAGGTGTGTATCATCAGTTGAATGCTATATTTGATGACAGATGGATAGGCAGAAACGGCCCTTGGCACTGGCCAGCAAGATCGCCGGACTTGACACCTTGTGATTTTTATATGTGGGGTATAATAAAGTCCAAGGTTTATGAGGTGCATGTCCAATCTAAAGAGGAACTAATCTAACGCATAACGCAAGCTTTTACCGAGTTAGATCCAGACGAGATACGAAGAACGACCACCGCTGGAGTACATTCAAGAATTTCAGAGTGTTTGAACCACAACGGAAGTCACATTGAACAATTACTTTGAATTTTTCAGCTCTGGTTCCATCACAAGTTGTTTTCTTTTCCCCGTTCGCTGTATATAATCTAATCTAGCGTAACTTTACTCTATAAATAAGAATTAAATTCATTCAATGTTAGTGTATGATTGTCATGTTACTTTAATAGTTCTGCTATTACATTTTTACAATGATAAGGCCATAATAAGTTGACGTTCTTTTTTTAACAGAACTTGCTTAATGTTTGAGCTAGGAGGAAGCTGACAAGTGCGTTGGACTCTGGAGGACAAATTACACAAGGGTGGGTGGTTTTTAATAAGGGTCGTTGGCCAGGAAAGTGGTTTTTTTTTTTGGGAACATTTTAAGTTAATTGCGAAAATTTTTTGTACATTTTCAAACAATAAAGTTATTTTGATGATATATGGTATATTGTTTCTACTATATAGGTCATACTTGTACCCAAATTTAATGCTTGCTTTCTTTTAAAAAACACATATTTGTTATTTAAAATATTTTTATGAAAACTCACTACCATAACGCACTTACTACGTCCAGACTTTTTAATATTGATCTCAGATTGTCAGCGTGTCATCATGAATATAAAAAGAAACTGGATAATCCAACGCCATGTAAACATTGGAATTAAAATTATCTGCTGCGATATTAAATATATCACTTCAGGAAACTGACAATATCTCAGAGATTATGCTATTTAGGTATAGGACATAGTTAATAAAAGTTTCAGAGTTATGTCTGTAAAATGCTTTGGAATAGAAATATATAGGGTGTTCCATTTGAAAAAATCAAGTTATACCCGCTTCAATTGCGATATTTTGTTAGGCTGTTATCGCACACCCTGTATAAAAAATAGATTTTGATTCCAATAATTTTGCAAGACATAGTTACCAGCAATCTGTTGTCCAAAAATAAATTTTCTAGATTTACACTTTACAAGGATATATCAAATTATAAAAAGAGCTGTGATAACAAATATTTTTCAAAAATCGCCAATATTTCAAAAACTAATATCGCTAGGTGCAGAAAGTATTATATAAAATCTATCCCAAATTGGATCGTCTTTCTGAAAATGCAAAAATATATAGGGTGTCTCATTTAAAATAACGAAGTTGGTAGCGACTTCCGGTATAACCGGAAGTGCTAGAGTAGTGCAACTATTTTAATCAGAATGGAAATATCGTATAATGGCCGAATCCAAATTTTCAGCTGTCAAATCGGATGAGAAGGTCATAAATTTCTAATGAGCACTTCTCAGCAATCACCCTGTATATATATATATATATATATATATATATATATATATATATATATATATATATATATATATATATACTTTCATAAGCATCTAGCTGACGTGACTGCCTGACATTTTTTATTACCTTGAGATTTTCTTTATCTACATGATAATTATTATCCTAGCTGAGCAATACATGATAGTACCATATCTCAGTTGTGCTAAATGTTCTTTAAATCTAGTTTCAGTGGTTCTTTTAGTTTATTTAAGTTCACAATCCTTACAACCTACTTCAAAGATTCCCGACACATCTGTGGTTTTATCTTTATCCTTTGGGTGAGTGATGGTTGTCACCTGTGATAAGTCAAGAGGATGAATAAATTTTCACCCACTTGATGACACTAACTTTGTTAGCGAAACGATCGTCGGGTCAAAAAACCGTATAGTGATAAATTGGGTTCTCCAAATTGTACTTATCTTTTTGGTTACCTAGCAAATTTTTAATGTATTTTTTGTAGAAAATGTTAGCAACAAATTGCCTTTCTTAAAAATGCTATTAAAACCTCTCGTAATTCGCGGTTGAAATGGTAAACAGACAACGCTTTTGTCTGGTTTATCTTTTCTGAAAGTCGTAGATTCCGCTAACATTTTCTTTGTTTTATGTTTATTAACTAGTTTCTCCACTAAGCAGACAAAGTAACCATTATACTTAGCTACATTTTTAGTATATTCAAGTTGTCTGTTGTATCTTTATTTATTTAAGGGAAACTGTATTAATCTATGAACTAGAAAATTCAAACTAGCTATTTTTTATGGAAAACTATGGTGTAAGTCAATCGAAATGTAATTCACGGCAGTGGTTTCCTTTCTGTGAATGTCAAATTCTAAAGTGTCTTTTTTTTAATGACTAATACATCATAAAAGGTAATTTGTTATTAATTTCTATTTCATGCGTGAATTTAATGGAGTCAAATTTACTGGTTAAATTGTCAATAAAATCGTCTACTTGCATACGTTTGTATTAAATACTGCAAAAAGATCGTTCACATAACAAAAGCATACTCTAGGAAAATAGTCATTTTCGTTTGCTAGGTCTGTTTCAAATCTACTCATGAAAAATGTCAGGCAGTCGCGTCAGCTTGATGCTTACGAAAGTATATATATTGTTAGAAATTTGAACAAAAATGTTTTGATGAATAGAATAGGTCCGGTTCTATGTAGTCCATTGTAGTCCAACCAGCGTCGCCTTCTTAGAAGGAATATTTGATAACGACACACAGCATAACAGCTAACTTTGTTAGCGAAACGATCGTCTGGTCAAAAAACTGTATTTTGATGAATTGGGTTCTCCAAATTGTACTTATCAGTGCTCATCAGAGGTTTCAATCTTCACTCATTGAAGTATAAATCTTTATATATATATATATATATATATATATATATATATATATATATATATATATATAATAAATTTCTTGAAATTTATAATTTCACTGTTTAAATTTGAATGTTCTAGTGTATATAACTCTAAAGTCACTGAAACCTCCAAATATGAGATTTCTATTTTATTTAGATTTTGAAATATGACAACAGCGTCTTCATTAAAAAGTCCTCGAATGGTCTTGTATTTCAAAAACTACTTCATGAAAAGAATTAAAATTAGCTACAGTATCGAGTACAGTATTGAGTATATATTGAAGATCGCCCATTCAGTGATAACATCGGCAAGGCTGCCAAAGTTACCCGTTTTTTGTTTAGATACCTGATTCAACGATAATGTGTGTTGCCATATTTCAAAATCCAAAGAAAATAGAGATATGATATTTGGAGGTTTCAGTGACAGCAGAGGATGGAAGTCATTGCAATAAAAATAAGGTGGGTATTGCATTTCAAAAAACAAAGTTACATAAATTATCTGAAAATTTGTAAATTTGGCAACATTGTCAATGCCATTATTGAATCGGCCATCATCAATAACCCTTCCTTATTTACTTTTTTTTTCCCGTTAAGTTTCTCAAATAGAAGTCCATTCAGTGACTTTTGAATGAAAACACTGTGTTGTCATATTTTAAAAACCTAATAAAATAGAGATCTGATATTTGGCGGTTTCATAACATTAGACCTCTGAATCCATTGCAATAAATATAAGGTGGATGTTGTATTTAAAAAAATTATCTTATCTGAGGTAAATTTTAATTTCTGGATAAAGCAGTTTCTGAAATAGAAGACTGTTTGTTCCCAGATTTTTGAAACACAGTGTATAATGCCTTTAGCAAGGTGTGACATAATGTAAAGATGTTTCTGCTGTTTTGTCATGGAAGGATTGATTTGTTGTAACAATTTGTGTTTTAATGAGATTTTGCGATTTATAATTTATTTTCACCTGTGATTTGTGGTCATTTTAGTGAATTTTCGTAGAAAAAAATCACTAATGGGGAGATCCCGACTTTTGAATTATGAAAACTTTTTGCAAATGAGCGCGAACTAGGACCCCTAGAACCCATATCCAGGGTCAGTTTCAATTTTTATATGTATATATATATATATATATATATATATATATATATATATATATATATATATATATATATATATATATATATATATATATATATATATATAGATATATATCACACTGATAACTCAAAAATGATGGGCCGATTTTGATAAAATTTGGCACGTACCTTCCTTTTGTAAATGGCTTGGATAAGTTCGTTAGGAAAATCGTACGAGGTATTCCGGGAAAATTATGAGTTTTCATTCGAAAAAAAATTGTGTTGCAAAAAATAAAAAAGCTATGATAATCAAATTTAGTAGGTAGGTTTGCGATATAAAAAGTAAACTATACACCAAAATCTAGATTTCTATGTTGCAAGAAAAAAAGTTATAATAAAATATTTTGTGCCAGATCTTTTCTATGAAAATTCACTACCATAACGCACTTGCTGCGTCCAGGCTTGTTTATATAATGTTTTGGTGACTACACCGGCATGTATTTTATAACTTTAGGTTACTTGTTCTTTAAGAATACTATTGCTGTATCACAGGGTTGTCACATATTTCAAACATTTAAAAATTATTACTTAACACAGCAGTAGATTTGCATGAGGGTTTTGTTTGCATGCTATCAGGCAAACAGCTCCAACTCATCCCCTAAAGAAGAACATGATCAACCACCCCCAATACCTGAAATACACGTAGGCCCTGTCCATGATGAAGACGTAAATGATCTCAACATCGCACGCCCTAGCATCATGACAGATGCTAATGATTCTGAATACAATGGATCTGCTGAAAGTAATGCAAGTAGCCGTAGAAGTTCAGTAAGCCATCCTGAATATGAATTGAGAATGGCAAATGATAATCGACGTATGTTTGAGACAAGAGTTGCACGTAATACAAGCGATGATGATTTCGAGTATATCGTTTCTGAGGTTTGTAGGTTTCTATGTGTGTATGTTTGTCTTTGTTTCTCTGCTTTTTGTCAGTGACTTTTCTTGCTTAGTTGTGTTGTCTTTTTACATAAAAGATTTATGTTTATATAATCTGATAGTGTAGATTGATTTTGCTTGATGTTTATGTATGTAGACATGGATATTTAAGAGTGACACACTTTAAAGCTATTAGATATTTTCTAATGTGATCAGTTCTTTATGTTTCATAAGTAGAAACCAAAAAACTAGTGCCATCACTCGTGGTTAGATTTCTCACGACAAAATAAACCTTTTTTTCATATCAACGTAGGTCTAATTTGGCTTTGTTTCATAGCTACAGGATGATGAGATCCAAATGAGAATTTGTAGGGTGAAAGATATTTAAACTAGTACATATTTTAAAAGTGTGGACAACTTCACCAGGGCCATGCGTATGTGTTATCACTGCAATAATGTGATTGAAAAAAGACCTGTACGCCACTGACTTTTTTTTTCTTTCTTTAGCACAGTTATGTAGGTCGTTTAGTGCCTGTTAAAAGTTACCTCTTGATATCTTTGTGTTGTAAAAGTTCTTCAAATGTTTGTACATATGTCTTATAAACAAGCTCCTTTATGAGCCCCCGTAGATAAAAATCTAAAGGATCAGGGGATCTTGGTAGCCATGCTACTGGACCATGTTTCCGAGAGGGAGTACCCCTAACATCAACCGCAAAATGCGTCGCTGCGCCATCGTGTTGAAACCACATTCTACTTCTCACTAACACAGGAAATAGTTAATTGGACCAATAATTTCATTTACACTAATACCAGCCCAGTTTTTACAGAAAACTGATACTGCGAGTTTGCTACTCTTAGTAAATAAGGATTTACCTCTGACGAGTTATGCAAGTTATGAAAATTTATAAATCCCTTTCTTGTAAATCATGCTTCGTCTGTATAAAGAACACAATGAGAGAAATGTTACTCGTTTTCCAACTTATTTAAAAACTACATGTGTAGGGGTACGGCTTTATTTGTTGCTCTTGCCAGATACAGACGATACAGAAATAATTTTAATTTCGTTAGATACGATTCTGGTACTTGTAGTGGGGTTACGTTCCACTGCATTGAGAACTGACTCTTCAACTTGAACAGTTAATCAGTATCTTCTGCGTGCCGAATTAGATTTAAAGCAATTGAAGTCACCAGTTCCACATAAACATCTACAGATATGTTAAGAAAAATTTGCTGGGTACTATTCGTCCAGGAAACCTATCATGATAAATTCTCGCTGCTTCTCTTTTATTTTGTCTCTCTTCACCATAAACTAATAACATCGGTTAATTCAGCCAAGGTATAATTTAAAAATGGCAAAGAGGTAACTTTTAACAAGCACTAAATGACCTACCTCAATTTTGCTAACCAAAGAAAAAAAGTCGGAGGCACACAGGTTTTTTTTTTTTTAGAAGAGTATTGCAATCATAGCACATACGCACGGCCCTGGTGAAGCTCTCCACACTTTTTTAGCAGTAAAATATGTACTAGTTTAAATAACATTCACCCTCCAAATTTAATACAGATTTACAGTAGTTTTGGAGAAGTTTTGGATAAACCAACAAAAAAAATCTTTAACACCCTCTGGCTACGAAACGAAGCAAAATCGGACCAAATGTTGATAAAAAAGAAGTCTTATTTTGACGTGAGAAATCTAAACACATGTTTTTTTTAAAACACCTGTATAAAATATAATAGTTCTAAGAAATCATGAAGCAATTTAAACGTGTTTACTTTTTTTTTAAATAGTTAAAAAAACTGTATTAGTAATTCTCCAAGGAAACTTTCTTGAAAAGCTAAGAAATAAAGTAAAACACTTAATTCTTACTTTGTGAAGCTTGGAATGGTGGTGAATACCTATAAGTACAGCATGGTTCAAATAAGATTTTTATCTTCCTCATATTTTTCTAGGTTTCGAATAAAAATTGTTTAAGAGAAAAGTTGTATTATGTATATTGTAAAATTGGTAGGTAGTTGGGTTTTCTTACCTTATAAGGCTGTATTATAATGATTGGTGTATTATTCATCACACTCACTCTCATTATTATTATTTATTTATTTTTTTTTCAAGGCGAGCTTGTAGTTTTATACAATTTGATGACTAAATCATCTTTTTATAAAATTGTATTTTTTATAAACTATTAACTATATGTGCTATAATTTATTTGCATACAATGTTGGCCATTTTAGATTCATATACAAACCATGTATTGAGTGACAACTATCAAGCAAGTAAGAACGCTTCGCTTCTGTGGCATACAGAAACCTTTACAGTGAATGTAAATAAACTAAGATTAACATAGGATCTGTTTATAAACGGCTCATATCATGATAAAGAATAGAGAAAAAATTGTGGAAGATTCTAAAAAGTTCTGTTTCGTATTTGTGGTGCAAAAACTGAAACTCATGATGGCATTATGTATTATTGAATATAACAGTCAATATAACTTATACAAGATAATATTTTTTATAAATCATAGGAATTCATTGATTGTTGTTGCCCTTACTTGGTGAAACTTGTCTATACTACATACAGACTTGGAGACGACTACTTCTCTGGCTTCACAGTGAAGCCAGAGAAGTAGTCTCCAAGTCTGTATGTAAATCATAGGAAGTTAATATATATATATATATATATATATATATATATATATATATATATATATATATATATATATATATATATATATATATATATATATATATTTACGTTACCTATTTATGGTACACATTGAAATAAGGTAAACACATTTCTGGTGCAGCCTCGTTGGTCCAGGGGTAAGAATGTGTGCCTCTGCGCTGAAAGATCCTGGGTTCAATCCCCAGTAAAAACAACAAATGATTTTTCAGTAGATACTGTAAATTAACACCAACCGAGGTTGTGGCATTGTGTTTGAGCAAGTTCAATGTCTGCACATTCCGCACTTCGGAGGGGCGTTAAGCCGTCGGTTCCATGTACCATGCGATGTTGGGCACGTTAAATATTCATTCCTTATAGAAATGAATAGATCCGGCAAAATTTTCAGGATAATTAGGTGAAACTGCTCCCTGGCGTCGGTGATTGGCCATAGTCGCGGAAATAGACCGACGTTAAAGAAACAAAATACAATAAATTCCTGGATTACCATCACAACTATTACAAAATGAGATAACTCTAGTGATATTTTTATTTGCTTCTATACTGGAGATTGTGTGTTGCAACTTCTTGTTACACTTGTGGAATTTTCATCTCCTTTTTGCTCGCTAAATCTTGTGATTTCATTAATATCTTTATATTTATTAATTTCAAGAGCTTCTCATAAATGTAATTTTCTCCATATATCAGATAGAGGGTTGAAATAAAATGTATGGGAAGTGGGCTCAAACTTCCTTATTGTAAATGGAACACCTGGTATATTTTTACATTCTTGAATCCATCCGGTAATTTTAGGTTAATTTCCCCTAACCACTTGTTTTTTGTTATGCAGGGTGTTGTTCATACCATCAACGTAGTTTCTGTAAAAAATAAGCAACAATAATTTAATTTTTTTAATGAAAAGCTATGTTTTTAACGTTTTTTTTAACAAAATGTGAAGAAAAAAAACTTCTAAAAACCCTCTGTGTGGTAAACTGCAAATTTACCAAAATTACATTCCACTTCGTCGCATATAATGTCTTTTTCAGATAATATGGGGGGGGGGGGGGGGGGGGTGCGCTTAATTAACATTGTGGCAGCACAAACTTGAAAGGTGGAGAAGTTATTTAGAGTGTGTTAACAGTCATAAACTTGATTTAATCATCATGTCACAGTAGTATTTTGATCATATAAAATTACTTCTAACTGTATGCACACAAAAATTAGTAAAAATACATTTATTAACTCTAATAAATAAACAACAGTTTACCAATTTGTTAAGAGGTTGTGAGATGTGATGAAACGTCAAAGTCACTGTACCGCAGCAAAATGTTATTATGTTGTGACTGTACTCACCCCATGTCGCATGCATGTGACAGTGCCAAAATTTGAAGCCGCACTATTGTACCCTTCTACTAATTGTATCATCTCTAAAACCTAATTTGAGACTAAATTTTCAATTTGATATTGACAATTGACAATGAATGACATTACCACAGAATGACAAATGACAGCAGAGCTCCAGCATGAACGCACTCTAACAATGTTGTCAGATAGAGTAAATTAGCTAATTAATTTAATTAATTTAAATACAGCTACGGATTACAGTATTTTTTAACTAATTGATAAAATTAAATTTCATAAAATATTTTCTTTTTATCAGAAGTTGTGAAAATTTGAGATGTTTATACACTGACTAAGGATTGGAACCTGTGCTGAGCACTGATAAGTACCTACACTTGGAGAAACCCAAATCACCACACCACAATTGCATTACAGAATTGAAGTGATGTCGGGGATTATTTTATTATTAATTTCGAATAACTTTATTTTTCTTTGATCAAAAGACTTGAAAATCGGTACACAACCACTTCTATCTATGTTTTTTTTACTTTATAAATTTTCGTTTCAATCACGCAAACAATTTTAATGATATTGCGTTTTAAAACATATTTTTTTATTATTTTTTTTTAAGAACAATTGGGTTTTAAGATCTCATAAACAAACTCATCCAAGCATTACAAAATAAGGGTTATTCCCAAATTTGGTCCAAATCAGTGAAGTATTTTTTGCGTTATCAGTTGGATACACACACACACACACACACACACACACACACACACACACACACACACACACACACACACACACACACACACACACACACACACACACACACACACACACACACACACACACACACACACACACACACACAAATATATATATATATATATATATATATATATATATATATATATATATATATATATATATATATATATATATATAATGTGTAACACACTTATGGAATAAAATTCATTATTCAGCAAAAAAGTAGTTTTTGTGGAAAACGCTGAGACACATGAAGTTTAATTTGTCGAACGTATCTTATAATCATAGTTAAAAAACTAAACTCCCACCATTTTTCCCACACCACTTTATCCATTTTTTTTAATAGCAACCCTACATTTTTTCATCACAATTCAATGGATCACATTTTTCAGAATGCGGAGATACCCCATATGTATGGTCAAATATTACAGTTTTCAATACACAGTGGAAATTTAATACTGGAATATTAAAACTAAACAGTTTACCCTGAAATTCAAATTTCGAAAATAGACTTAATAAAAACGTCCCTTTCTTATAATAAATGTTCAAAATGTTCTCCATTCACTTGCACACAATGAAATAATGTGCTCTGGAATTCTTCACTGACTCTTATCTTAAATGTCTTATCTTGTATTTTATCTAAAACGTACTTGGTATCATTAATCCTTTCTTATTAACTACCAATTTTTGCAGTGTGAAAAGTGAAATTTAACAGTTCTGTTTTATTTTGTTGTGTATTGTGTTGAATGCACGGTCTCCTAATAAATTGGTCGTAATTTTGTTCCGATAATTTCAATTAATTTTTGGTCTAATAATGTGATACCTAACTCAAACTATGCGAACAGAAATATTAATAATGATTCGGTATGGTGATATGTGTAG
Organism: Tillus elongatus; assembly: GCA_964006375.1. Taxonomy (NCBI): domain Eukaryota; kingdom Metazoa; phylum Arthropoda; class Insecta; order Coleoptera; family Cleridae; genus Tillus; species Tillus elongatus. The sequence continues at coordinate 108,063,433 of OZ023264.1, forward strand.
AACACAGGCACAAGTTGTTAACCTATTTAATGAAAATCATCCAGATTTGCCCCCACTAACCCAGGGAACTGTGTCTATGATATATTCACAGTTTCGTGATTATGGACACGTTAAACCACTGCCTAGGAGACCCAAGTTTGTTGAAGAAGATGTAAAACACAATATTTTATTGGCTTTTCAAGAAGCACCAACAACTTCTACCTGTCAAGTTGCACCATGAAAATGATGTTAGTCAATCAACAGTTTTAAGGTGTCTCAAAAACGAAAAAATGCATCCCTATAAACTACAACACGTTCAAGAGTTGATTGACGGTGATTCTGATAGAAGACTGCAATTTTGTGAACTTATGGACATGTTATATTGAAATGTTATTTCTTCTGCTGGCGTTCTGTTTTCCGTTGAAGCAACAAATCTTTTGTCTGGCGATGTAAACAGGCAAAATTGCAGATACTGGGCTGCCGAAAACCCCCACTGGATATGACAAACACATACTTAGCGTCCTCAAAAGTTGAACGTTTGGGCTGGTATCATTGGTGATCACGTAGTTGGATCTGTTTTTATAGAAAATCTAAAAGATATTTAGAAATGCTAAGAGAACAGGTTGACCCAATGTTAGCAGAATTGTATCCAAATGTAATGGAACCTAATATTCCCCATGAAAGGATATGGTTTCAACAAGACGGTGCACCGCCCCACTTTGCTCTTCAAGTACGGGAGTATTTACACGAAGTCTTTCCACAAAGATGGATTGGACGAAGAGGTTTCTTAGAATGGCCTACTAGATCACCAGATATTAAACCTTTTGATTTCTTTTTATGGGAATACCCTAAAAACAGAGTGTATAAAACGCAACCTGCTGATTTAGATGATTTGAAAATGAAAATAACAACAGAAATTAGGAACGTAACACCTGACGTGTTGAACAGAGTTAGGGAAGAATTCCAAAGCAGATTATTTCGTTGTGTGCAAGTGAATGGAGAACATTTTGAACATTTATTATAAGAAAGGGACATTTTTATTAAGTTTATTTTCGAAATTTGAATTTCAGGGTAAACTGCTTAGTTTTAATATTCCAGTATTAAATTTCCACCCTGTATTGATAACTGTAATATTAGACCATACATATGGGGTATCTCTGCATTCAGAAAAATGTGATCCATCGAATTGTGATGAAAAATGTAGGGTTGCTTTGTAAAAAAAAATAGATAAAGTGGTGGGGGTAAAATGGTGGGAGTTTAAGTTTTTTAACAATGATTATAAGATAATGTTCGACAAATTAAACTTCACGTGTCTCAGCGTTTTCCACAAAAACTATTTTTTGCTGTATAATGAATTTTATTCCATAAGTGTGTTTCACACTGTATATATATTACACAGGTGTCCCAGGAAGGTACACTAATACCTATTGATTTAACCCTCATGTATGTTATGTGATAATTTGTAGTTTTCGAGATATGAATTTTATTTTCAGATTTTGTTACATTGTAAGCTATTACAAGTTAGAATTTGGGTTTCTTGTATTTTTACAGACGAGTACACATTCTGGCAATAATACTGACAAAGATAAACTCAAAGAGGCTCACTTAGAAAAAGTTTTAACTAAAACGGTCAACAATGTTACATAATCTGAAAATAAAAGAAAAAAATGATATCTCAAAGACTACAAAGAATCACATAACATACATGGGGGTTAAATCGGTAGGTATTAGTCTCCCCTAACCCCAGACTTTTGCTGGTACACCTTTCCAGGTACACCTGTGTATATATATATATATATATATATATATAAACATTTTAACTGACCCTGGATATGGGTTCCAGGGGCCCTAATTCGCGTACATTTGAAGAAATTATCTGAAAGTCTTACGGTACCTCTCTCTTAGTGAATTTTCTTAATGAAAAATCACCCTAAAAACATATTACTGTCAGTTATTAAGTTAAATATAATAAACGAAGATGAATGCATTGAACGATTTGGTCATTGTCAGTGTTTATAACTTATGGAATGTCACATGACTTGTGTTTCTTTTCATATTGAATTAATCGAAAAAATGCAGATGCTTTGGAGTGAATTGTTTCTAAAAAAATCAGCTACTTAAATTGAACACAAATAAGTTTAAATATTATGCTTAGCAGATAAAGTAAGTTGCCTTGTGCATTAGAAAAGTTTTGAAAATTCGCTACTATAATGCACTTGCATCTCGACTTTTGAAATTACTAAATGTTTAACTAATAATTTTTTTTTGAGAAACATTTTTATGAAAATTCGCCACCATAACGCACTTGCTACATTAGAAAATTTTTATAAATAAAGAAAATAGTATTAAATTATATTTCTTTTTCCATATAAGAAAATAAAAATCGGATCCAAAAAGTATATATACTATATGTATAAATTTATGGTGTACCAAATTTTCAAATTTTTCTCTCTTCTGAATCAAATTCTGCGATCATGTTTATTGTGAATAAGCTTTGCAAAATAAATTCACAGTTAAAAGTTTTTTAAATTTATTATAAATCACTTATAACATTTGTTTGTACTACATATTATTACTATTACTATTACTATCATTGTAAGTACTCACTTTATAATAATATTATTTTTGTACTCTGTTACAATCTTTAACTTCATACTAAATTGCTAAGATTATTAATACTTATCTTAAAATTTTTATATTTGTCTTTAGTCTAGATACTCTAAGGTACAGTTTGGTACCTTTTTGTCCCCACCAAATTCTATCCAGTCGATCATAATGTTCTTACAAAGATTTCTGTCAATTTCTTCCAAAGGGTTGCCATCGACTCTTAAAATCCTAACTTTGACCAAATCTTCTAACATCTTATTTTCTAGTTTTCTTAATTTATTGCTCCCAAGATGGATAAATTTAACCTTATCCTTGATTGCAGGAGTATATTTGACATGCTTAAAAGCATTATCTGGCAATTCTTCTATGTAGTTGTGACTGACATATAAATCAGTTACAGGTGAACCTATTAACCAGTTGGAATTCCATTGTTTCAGTCTGTTGAAGCTCAATCTCAGGAGGGTTAGATCAGTCATGTTGTTAAACGCATTTTCATGTATACTAGAAATTTTATTGTGTCCCAAGAGTAAAATAATCACACCTTTTAGATTTGTAAAAACATCATTTTCAATTTCTTCTAAATCGTTATGTTCAAGGTTGATGGTAAGATTGTACAGGTTTCCAAAGGCATTTGGCTCTATTTTTCTTAAGTGCACTTGATTTATAAATATTACTCTTGTATCTGGTAAATTCACTATCGAGTTGCTGTGCAAAACTGGAATGTTAACTTGATAAAATCTTAAAGCATATATGTTCTTTTTAGGTATAATTTCTGCAATACTGTTCGCATTTATAACTTTACAAAAGTCAGTTTTTTCATCAATCTCTTCCAGGAAACACAGGTTAACATTTTCAAAGGTATGATTCTGTATTGCCACTATTTTCTGTACACACAGACAAAACACAATTATGCCAAAGTTAAACACCATCTCAAAGAAATACACTGTTAGATTGATACTGTATGTGTTCTTACAAGTAATTCAATTTTTATCTAAAACTATATATTATGAATCATTATATTATGATTTGATAAATGCTTCAAAGGGTTACTAAATTTATGGTAGTGATACAAGTTGTGAAGTATAAAGGTTATTGATTCATATATTTACTCCTGTGTTTATTTATCAGACACATCCATTTTTAAGATTTATGTCTTTCCAATTTGCTTATCATTTTAATTCATGAAGTTATGTCTTACAATTTTGTTATCAAAAATGATTTATCATTTATGACAACACATGTCTTTTGTATATATCATTAATGAATAGTTTTTACGCAACTTATATGTTTTTATAGAAATGTGAGGCGACGTATTTTTGTTAGGGTTCAGTAAAATGCTTAATTATCTTTAATAGTGTTTTCAAATACATAATTTAATATTTGACTCATAAATAGGTAGTTATTATGGAGAGAAAAGCTCTTGTCTTTATTGCTTACAGCTTTTTTCACCCTGTGAAACTGTCAGTGATAAATACAGATGTAATATATTTTCTTTTGATTTTAGCTCATTTACATTTAAAACTTAGCTATTCGACAGGTCACAACTTCACTTTCAAAAATTTGTTTTAATGATTTCCTTTTAGGGTACCCTAGAATCTATATTTAAGGTGCGTTAAAATTGATATGGTAATAATAATATACATTGTGCACACAAATTATACAGAGTGATTCACGCAATGGTTGGTTAGAAACTTTCGAACTTGCAATGGGAATTTCGATCTGACATTTTTAGCATAGACCTAGTCAATGTATATTTTTCGGATGAAAACACTTTAAAGATGGCGGAAAATCCAGTTATAGCGGAAACCGCAACCAACTCATTTATTTGAAATAGAACATCATATATATTATTGTTTATTTGAATTCGTCATTAAATTTCAAGTCAATTTTCTCTGAAGCATCATGTTCTAATTTACAACCCTTTCCGACATATTCCTGAATGTACGTTATTTTTGACATATCAACAACTTCATAGAGACCACGGTATCTACCAAATGATAATTGCTATAAATCTAAAACTTGCTAACATTATTAGAAAAACAGCAAAGTATCTAGCCGAATGGCAATTTTTCCAAGGATATATACAGGTGTTCATAAATTGACCTTGAATTTGGTATTAGAAAATCTGATAATTCTCAAATGAAACACACTGTATTTTATAACATTATTTGATGGTAAAATGAAATGTCTATTGAACTGTATTAGGTTTCCCTATACCTATCTAGCATAGTTTTTGAATGAATCATGCTTTTATAAATTCCACCAAATTAATTAAGTACTTTACTTAAGTTTCGCAAAGTTTTTCTATAAATAGAGTTTGTGTAAATTTCACTACTTAACTTTACGGATTATCTGAAGAACATCCCTTGAATATGATATTCCCTAATTCAGAAGGGAGAAATGGCACAATAGTTTGAAAATTAGCGCTTGGAATACTGAACGAATCTACAATACTGGTATTTCTTCGGTATCACAATTTCAAATACCGGTATCCAAACACTAGTGAAAATGATAAATAAAGAAGCTTATTAGTTACGAATCAAACTCTAATATGTTATTGAAATGTGAAAACAGACACGCTTGCTTAAATACTATGTTCAATGTGATTACCATTATGTTCTAAACACTTTAGAATTCTGTAAGGAACTGTGTCGTCACTTTCTTTAACTGATTGACAGGCAAGCTATTTGTACAGACAACTATCTGTACATTAATTTTTATGTAAGCCCCCTCCCCCACCCCATCTATTGGAGTCAGATCAGGCGACATTGATGGCCATCTCCAATGACCATTACACCCCAACCAGCGATCCTCAAACATACCTGACGGTTACTCATGTACCAAAGTATTTGAATGCGAAGGAGTCCCATGCATTTGGTATCAGCAATCTCTGAAAGCTCTGAGTGGCAAACTTTCCAAAAAAGTCATTACAGTACCCCTTAGTATGTGCATATATCCTTCACTGTTTAATGTCCAAAATTCACTTGAAAATGTGGATTTCGTGTGATATGAGGATTTTTATCTACCCAGTGGTGTATATTCCTTCGGTTATAAACTCCATGACGTGTGAATTTTGGCTCATCTGTCCGTATCATTTTGAAGAGGAAAGTCCGGTCTTCCTGGAGTTGAGTGACTACGAACTCACACAAGTCCATACGCTTCTCATTATGACCTGCATGAAGTTCTTATACAGGTATGTACGAGTATGGATGATATTTATGCCTACTTAGGATCCTCTGTATTGGCAAATAGCTTATTCCTAAGTCGGGGTAGGCTGCTCGTACTGATGATTGCGGATGAGCCTCACAATAAGCTAGAACATTGACTACACTGGTTTCATCTTCGGTCACTGGATGTAGAACTTTGCTTCAATACGTTTGAATTTAGTCTCGTTAATTTTACCACATTCACCACGAATATAAAATAAATATAAAATTACTGAATTTGTATAAATATACAACTGACTATTCATTTTCGACAAGAATACTTTCACACCAACTGTATAGTAATTTGACAATCAGAATTTTATATATAAATGTAATTATTTGACAGTTTCTTCATAATTTTTACACAGCAATCGCATCTGAAGTTTTTATTGAAGATAATAAAGTTATTTGTTCAAAACTAAATTAGGTAGGTATACGTAGTAGGGAATATCTTGTAAGGAAGGTCCGTCTGATAATTTGATCTCTGTGAGAAACTCGTATAGTAAAGTAATAAGTGGTGAAATTTACACAAACTGTATTTATAGAAAAACTTTGGGAAACTTAAGGCAAGTACGTAATTAATTCGGTGAAATTTATAAAAGCATGATTCTTCATTCAAAAACTATTCTAGATAGGTATAGGGAAACCTAATACAGCTCAATAGACATTTCATTTTACCATCAAACAATGTTATAAAATACAGGCTGTTCCATTTGAGAATGTGAGATTTCTGGATTTTCTAATACCAAATTCAAAGTCAATTTATGAACACGCTATATACAGGGTGTTTCAAAAATGATGGTCTATGTTACGGTGCACATTCAGCACAAAAAAATAAGACTATTTTTTCATATAAATAGGGTCCACAAATGCTTAGTTTTTTAAATACAGCGTGTTGAAGTTATTTATTTTTGTCAGTTTTTTCACAAATAAGTCTGAGTCAAATTAAAATTTTGGCGTGAAAGTTGGCATGCGGGGGTTTTTGAGGACAAGAAATTTAAATATGTTATTGTTAATAACACTGCTGGTAGAGGATGCCACCTGTAGGACTATGCTTGCATTCAATTGGCTATAATTTTTTGACACCCAGTAATATCGACCTACCGTATAGCTACATTACAGCCCTTATCAATTGTAAGCAAAAAATGTATATTTGATCCAAATCTCTCAGACACACCATTTTCGAGATATTTCAATTTTTGTATGTCCATGTCGCTCAAAAATTAATTTTTCTCAAGTAATTAATTGAATTGTCTGCAAATTTTAACAACAAATAAAAATATTTATAACATTTTATGATACCTGACTACAATAAATGTTCAAAATGGCCACCCTCCACTTCAATACACTTTCGTAATCTGCGGAGCATACAGCGTCGTACTCTGTGAAATATTTCTGGTGTATTTCTAATTTGTTTGCATCCAAGTACAATTCTTTGCTGCAGATCATCAACATTTTCAACATTTGCTTTATAAACAATACTTTTGAGATGGCCCCATAAATAAAAGTCCATAGGATTTAAATCAGGGGATCGAGCCGGCCATGGCTGAGGTCCACCGCGTCCATCTGCGTCCAAAAGTATTGCTTAGGTAATTTCTGACATTTGGGCGAAATGTGGGGGGCTCCGTCATGCATAAACCACAGGTTATGTTTTATGTCAAGAGGTACATTTTCTAATAACCCATTTAGTTGGTTTTGCAGGAATTCAAGATAAGTTGTAGCATTAAGTCTGTGAGGTAAAAAAATTAGTCCTATAAAATTACACCCTACAATTCCAGCCCATACATTTAAGGAAAATTGCTGTTGATGATGCCTTTCAAAAACAGCTCAAATATGGCTGTTACGAAAATTGACGATCCCGTCGTGCCCAAATCCAGACTCGTCAGTGAACAATACACGATTCAACAAGTTCTCTGCATTATTATGTTGAAGAAACCATTGACAAAATTGTAGGCGAGGTATAAAATCTCTTTCAGGCGGTAGTGCCACAATTGGACACAATTGGATACAATTGTTGCTCGTGAAGAAGTCGCCATATCGTTGCATTGGATGCTCCCAGATGATTGGCCATTTCCCTAGTACTTATTTTTGGGTTTTGTTCAATTTCATCCAGAACAGCCTCTTCAAAATCAGGATTTCGTACACTTCGTGGTCTGCCTCGATCAGCAGTAACTTTATTAAGGGTACTTGGTAATATATATATATATATATATATATATATATATATATATATATATATATATATATATATATATATATATATATATATATATATATATTGAAAGAGACAGATGGATGTATTAGATAATGTAAGTATGTACCTGTTTCTCGCAGACGGATGTCAATCTGTTGAAACATCCTTTTGTCTGGAATTCTTCGATTTGGGAAGGCTTTTTCATACAGTCGTTTCGCCTTATAACAGTTACCAAAAGCCCGTGAATACATAACATGCATGTCTGTTAGTTCATTGTTGGTAAAGACTTCCATATTAATTAGAAAAATTACGGCAATACAATTAATTACTTACAGACAGTGAGTAGTCTCAAACGTAAAAATAAAATGTAGTATATGTCACGACAAAAACGCAAAAGTGAAGTCCCAACGATGGAAACCACTTTTTTAAATGGTTTGTTCATAGTTTGTTATCATGGCTTTTTATTTTATCTTCATGATTGTGTCTTGTCAGTTCTTTTTTCTGGTAAGATTTTTATTTTTAACTAGAGAATATGAAAATTAAGTTTATACATACTGATAGCTATTAAAAGGTGAAAAATAAAATTGGTTAATTGTGTTAATGGCAACTGATGCCACAGCCATTAATAAATTTAAAAAAAAAACCTCTCACACAATAATTTATTGCTAATTTGCATAATGCCCTGGAAATGAACAATTACACAAACGAAGAAACAGTTTTTATGGTAAAAACTTTTACAGTGGCGTTAGTTTGTTGTTTGTTTACCGTAAAGTTTGATAACAGACCAATACCTTCTAGTTCAAGGCACAGTGATTTTGGAATGGATGGAGTAAGACTAAGGGTATGCACAATCAACCAAAGGTTGCAGTGTTATCGGGGCGGCAAGGCCGCGAACGAGCCCTGAGGGAAAAAATACCTTCTATAAGTACCATCCAAAAGTATGTACATAAATTTGGAAAATGTACAAATAATTATGTATAACAAGAAGTTAGGGGTGGTGAGTAAGTAAATTTTAGATTTCTACAACAGAATATTGAAAAATATTATTATATCATAGGTAATCAATAGATAGCTGACAGGTTGTAAGTGTAAGGCAAATGTCTTTTGAGGTGGGTTTGTCCAAATGACGGGTGTGAAAGTTACTCAAGGAGTTCAAGTAAGTATCATCCCTATAAGCCCCAGTGTCCTCAAGATGTATCTGCTGTTGATGAGGAAAAAAAGGAGCGCAGCATGTTACAAAATCCAACAGCGTGAGAGCAACGATCGTCGCTTTCTGTCATCAATATGCTTTACCAATGAGTGCACATTTACCTTCAATAGTGAACCAAATGTCCAAAATACACGACATTGGGCACAGAAAAATCCGAGAAGTACTACCCCTTCCAGAACCCAGTAAAATATTTAATAACTAAATTATTGGTCTATTTGAAAATGAGGGAAACTTGAATGCAGACAAGTATGTAGATTTATTAACAACTAAGGTAGGACCTGCCCTAGATGAAGTTACATCTACTTAAGAAACAGTCTGTATAAGAGTAAACATGTTTGTGATTAAAAATTAGATTTCTGTTAGAACTATAGTGAAGGGACTGCAATAGTTAACAGTTGAAAGTGTTTTACAAAGGGTAACAGTAAAAATGAAGATAATGCAGAATATGAAGTAGAAAGGAAGATATTGACAAAATTCGGAAATTGATAATGAGACAAATACTTTGCAATTTAATTTAGATAAATAACTTAATAAAATTGTGTTATTTACCAGCAAAAAATATGTGATTCTACGCAAAATTAGATGCAGACATAAAAAATAATGATAATGATAATGATAATAATAATGATAATAATAATGATTATAAAAACTCTGGACGCAGCAAGTGCGTTATGGTAGTGAATTTTCATAAAAATGTTTTTAATTGCAAATATGTGTGTTTCCTTTTTAAGAAAGCAGGCATCAATTTTGGTTACCAGTATAACCTATATAGTAAAAACAATGTGCCATGTTTCATAAAAATAACTTTATTGTGTGAAAATGTACAAAAATTTCCAAAAGTAAACTTAAAGTGTTCCCGGAAAAACTCGTTTCTTGGTCAACCTTATAGGTTAATAGCAAATTGAGCTATTCAAATTTGGAGCATTTAATGAAAATTCGCTACCATAACGCACTTGCTGCGTCCCGAATTTCTTTTCTTACAAACATGCATCGCTGAAAAATTCAAAAATGCAATAACATAAGGCGTGTTTGATTAAAAAAAAAAGATAATTTGTATCACCAACGACTTATGGGCCATCCTGTGATTGTAGAAATATTTTTTTAAGATGTAGCTCAAGACACCCTATAATTAATATATACAAATTTTCTTCATATCTTGTATAATAACGGATATATTGAGCTTTATTGATTTTTTACGAAAATTCGACAAAAATTATATACCATTAAACGATAAACTCTAAAGCTAAGGCTACTGCCAAGCATCAGAGAAAGGGTCTATTTGAAATGAATTTCCTGGAAACATTTTAGTAAAATGAAGGACAATGACGGTTGAAACTAAGACTTCAGAGTTTGTAAAAGTTCCTTCTTGAGACATTTGATTTCCACATCCCGTATTAGATTCAAGTTCTTTGCCTAAATGTTGCCGATTTTGACGTTTTAAATCGCAACTTTGACGTTTTGAGGAAAACCCCAATTTATTTTTCTTTAAATGCCTATAACTTTTTTGTCTTTTGACCTACATAGCTAAATTTTGGTAGGTGGCTTACCTATAAGGATATTAACTAGCGTACCAAATTTGGTTGCCCTTACTTTGTTAATTCCGGAGATATAAATTTTTTTCGAAAGAAAACACAAAATTTTCCGGGAAAACCTGGGCAGATTTTCCTGGCTAACGAACTTATCCAAGCCATTTGCAAAAAGAATTTTTCCACCAAATTTAGTCAAAATCGGCCTATTATTTTTTGAGTTATCGGTGTGATACATATATATATATATATATATATATATATATATATATATATATATATATATATATATATATATATATATATATATATATATATATATATATATATATATATATATATAAACATATAAAAATTGAAACGGACCCCGGATATGTGTTCTAGGGGGCCTAGTTCGCGGTCATTTGAAGAAATTTTTTCAAAATTCAAAAGTCGAGATCTCCTCTTTAGTGAATTTTTTTTAAGAAAATTCACTAATAATAATGCCAAATTTGTTAGAATAACTTTCTTGTTATGCAATATGCAAAAATTTCCGAAACAGTCTTAGAATGTTTCCAGAAAAACAAGTTTTCTTGGCTACCACTTATACAATGCCTATAACTTTTTTGTCTTTTGACCTACATAGCTAAATTTTGGTAGGTGGCTTACCTATAAGGATATTAACTAGCGTACCAAATTTGGTTGCCCTTACTTTGTTAATTTTGGAGATATAAATTTTTTTCGAAAGAAAACACAAAATTTTCCGGGAAAACCTGGGCAGATTTTCCTGGCTAACGAACTTATCCAAGCCATTTGCAAAAGGAATTTTTCCACCAAATTTAGTCAAAATCGGCCTATTATTTTTTGAGTTATCGGTGTGATACATACATATATATATATATATATATATATATATATATATATATATATATATATATATATATATATATATATATATATATATATATATATAAACATATAAAAATTGAAAGGGTCCCCGGATATGTGTTCTAGGGGGCCTAGTTCGCGGTCATTTGAAGAAATTTTTTCAAAATTCAAAAGTCGAGATCTCCTCTTTAGTGAATTTTTTTTAAGAAAATTCACTAATAATAATGCCAAATTTGTTAGAATAACTTTCTTGTTATGCAATATGCAAAAATTTCCGAAACAGTCTTAGAATGTTTCCAGAAAAACAAGTTTTCTTGGCTACCACTTATACAAGCCATTTACCGAAGAAACACAGGTGCTGTGCCCCAAGTTTCATTAAAATTCGTCCATTATTTTGTCTTATCATGGTGATATATCCTGTCTTGCGAACTTGGAGTGTTAGCCAGTAACTACTCTGATTTGAAATCTCAAAATTTCTAGAGGTATGATTACTATAATTATCCCTTCAAAGAAAATAGTTATAGCTTCAGATTGTTTCCAGTTATTCCTTATTTCAAATAGAACACTTAGTGCCTCGATGGTCCAGGAGTAAGAACGTGTGCCTCTGGACCAAAGGGTACTGAGTTCGATTCTCAGGGTTCCCCTTTCACTTTTTCGGTACATACTGTAGAATTAACATCAACTGAGGTTGTGGTATTGTATTTGAGCAAGTTGAATGTCTGCACATACCGCCCTTCGGAGGGGGCATAAAGCTGTCAGTCCGTGTCCATGCGATGTTGGGCACGTTAAAGATCACAACCCTCCTTACACACCGACGTTAAAGTAAAAAAAAAGAATACCCTATATATCATTACATTTTTAGATTCGTTGTCAAATTTTAATATGACTTTATGTACCATAGTTGGTACGTACCTCTAATAGTTTCTAAAATATGGCGACCTGAAGACAAAGATTGACATCTGAAGAGGTTTGATAAAAAATTTTTGTTAACAGAGTTTTATCTCTTCAGCTGCATTTTCTTTTATCTTAATGCTGAAATATTGCTTGATCTCAGACAGTTGATAGTTCCTGAGAAATTATACACGGTATATATTAATGCTGAAATAATGCTTGATTTCAAGCAGTTGACAGTTCCTGAGAAATTGTCCAGGCTATTCCTAAAACATTATTATTTTTTAGAAACTTCAAACAACCGTAACTTGACTTTTTCAAATTAAACAACCTGTATATTATTGCTTATTTAAGTTCTGCGTTTAATTCTCGGCGGAAATATTTTATATTGTTTTATATTATTTTTGCGTCAACCAAAATATTTCATTATTTTGTGAATTTGAGTCACTTTTTGAAGTTTCTCTAAGATTTGATACTATAAAATAAATTCTAGGTGAGAAAATGTACGAACTTTTTAGAACATGACTTTCATTATTATTTATTTAAAAAAATTTCACAAAATATGCAGAAAATTGTATAACGTAAAATAAACCATTTTTAGTGTTATGTGTCCAGAACTGTCAAGTTTTGCCTTCAGCAAGGTTGCTATAAAACAAACATCAGTTGTCAGATTTGACAGATTCTAAGTAACAGTACTGTTCTTTGTTGCTCCCAGTTCAGTGAAAATCATTATGGCTTTGTCATTTGGAAGATATAGTGATGATGACATGCTAAATTTGATTATCATTTATGGTGAATATTGTAGAATTGCAGACAGGGCGGGTCCCATATTTGCAGAACGCTTTTCAAGTCGGCTTCAAATTTGGTATACAGTTAGCACTTGACAAACGAAGGGTTCACATTGTTTTTGCGTAAAATCGCTTTAGGGGGTAGGGGATGAATAGGGTGATTTGGTGAAAAATCAAATTTTGTCATTAAAAGGCGAGTAATATAACGTTTTAGGGTTTATTTATTAGAAAACTTTTAATTTCATCAAACATCTGATGTTGTGTACTGAAATTCAATTAGGGGTTGAATGTCTGGGGGTGGAATGTTGTTGACAAAAATTTCGAAATTGTATTTGCTGAAACGGCGTAAAAAACCTCAAAACATATAGAAAACTTGATTCTGGAGCGAAAATGTTTTTGTCCGTCGGCCTGTCAGCATGTACGTCTGTATGTTAATAGGCGCAATAACTTTCGAATGAATTGAGATATCATCTTCAAATTTGGTATTTACTTAGCACCCGACAAAGGAACACTCCGAATTGTGTTTGGGTAAGATCGCTTCAGGTGGTAAGAGATAAATAAGGGGTGATTTGGTGAAAATTGAAATTTTTTCAAAAAAACTCGAGTAACAACATTTCAAAATTGTATGGGTACAGGAATACAAATATGTTCTTTGTGGTCAAGTCATAGGCCCTAAATTCATTCCATGAGAATGTCTTTCTGAAGAGAATAAATTACCACAGCTATGTGGAAGTTATGATTCAATTTGCAGCACTATTCTTAAAATTCTAAAAAAGTATAAATGGAAAGCTGATAAGCCAACTCCTGTCCAACACCTGTTGAATGAAGACTTCAATCGTCATGTTGAGTTCTGTCAATGCTTCTTGTTACGAACACAAGACGATAATACTTTTACCAGCAAAATAATATGGACTGGTGAAGCAGAATTTACCAAGAACAGTATAAAAAACTGCCATAACAGTCACTACTGGAGCTCTGAAAATACCCATATCGTGCAGCAAAGAAACCTTAAGGCACTTGGAGTTTTAAAATATTTTGCACCGTCAAAGGAAATAGAATTCTGGCATTATGTTTTTACAACAAGCATTTTGATAGTAGTAGATATTGTACAAGTTGCGTTGCAGAGTCTTCCAGGCCAGGGTGCTGCTGCTGCATGGTATCAGTGAGATGGGACGCCACCGCACTCGAAATGTTGGAGACATTTTAGAGTATATGTTTGAAGATAGTTGTACTGGCCAGCAAGATCAGCTGATCTAACTCCTCTGGATTTTTTGTCTAGGGTTGTATCAAACACAAGGTATATATGATCTCTCTGACCACAAAAGAAAATATGTGATCTGGAGTAAGAGAGGCATTTATCTTTAACAAATGCTGAAATAGAGCAAGCCTCTGGGAATAATTTATGAAAAAGAATAAACAAATGCCTCGAAGAATGTTATGTTTAAATATTTTGGCCTGTTATATTATTGTTCAATATTTAGTTTATTTTAGTCATCCCTTTATTAGTTTCATTATCTGTGATAAGTTTAGACACATGATTTCTTAGATTTTCTAATAAAGCCAATTCACTGTCTTTCTTATTTTTTACTTCTATCTGACGCTTCAATGAATGAACACGCCTTTAATTTCGGCATTTCATTACTAATTTGATTTTTTTTTTAATTTGGTACATTGGTTCATTAAAAGCTCTCATTGGCTTATTAACTTTCAATGTCAGTATAAACATAAGATAAATGTATTGTGTGGTATTTTGAATAAAATAATGATTGGTCATATATTTTGAGGGAAATTTGAATGCGGAATGTTTTCTTCTATTTTTACAAAATTGGAAACTTGCTTTTAATTGCGTATAAAAATCTAATATTTCAATTGGATGGTGCCCTCCTTGACAATGGATTTATAGTATGGAATTGGCTAAACACCCAATTTCCCCAGAAGTTGATTTGATTGAAAGCCCTTTCATTTATTTGCCTCCGACGACATCTGATCTCATACCCTTGGACTGTTTTTAATGAGGTTTATGAAAAATAAGATTTACAAAACATAGCGCCAAATTTTCCACATTTAGAAAATGTGATAAGGCAAGCTTTCAATGAGATTTCTCCTTTAACCCTCCTAAACATGATGAAGAACAACAAAAAGTGAATCGATGTAGGCATAGCAAGTGTATGTGGATGTGTGATGTTATTGCTGGCTTTCTCGTCATCCACAAAATGTAAGGTAACATCATGCCGCTTTCTGAATTGTTGCTTCATTATAGCTTATATTGCTAAAACACATAGGAACTAATAGAGGATTGATAGAGCAGAGCATTTAATCATTTTGCGCCGTATTTAGTAATTCACAAATTAGGAATTTTGTAATTTGATTAATCAAAATTGTATCGGCAAATTTTAATGAATCTTTGCATTTAAGCCTTTATAGGAATTCTACTAATTTTTTGATAAAAAAAATACCCGTGTTTTTTAATATTTTTGTAGATTTATTTTGGGATCACAGGTGGCTTTGCATTTGAAGTGGGGGCAATGACTTTTGGTCATAAGTAGACCATACTTATAAGTACAATTTGGAGAACCCAATTCATCACAATACAGTTTTTAGACCTGACGATCGTTCCTCTAACAAAGTTAGCGTCATCACAGGGCTGAATAAACTGTTTATGTCTATTTATTCATACCTCTGATGACGCTAACTTTGTTAGAGAAACGATGGTCAGGTCTAAGAACTGTATTGTGATTAATTGGGCTCCCCAAATTGTACTTATCAGTGCTCATTACAGGTTCCAAACTTAACTCATTACACCGTACTTACTGTATTCTATAATTTAAGATCAGTTTGGTTTAAATCAAATAAGAACTTAAGAAAATATTGAATACACTCTTAAATGGGACATACTGTAAATGGCAAATAATAATAATAATAATAATTATTATTATTATTATTATTAGTTGGATAGCAGTTAATTTATTACTTCCTGTGATTCTTAACAAGGCATATGATTGAGTATGATTTTATTGTTTTCATAAAGACAGCTGTAATTTTATCTTAAAAACATTTGTAGATATCACAAGTAAATATAGACGTTGTAGTTTAATAACAATTGTTCATTATCACATATATATTATGTGCTAACATGTGTAGATAAGTAAATTTTAATATATAAGATTCATTATAGTTCTCTGTCAAAACAAAAAGAGCATAATATCTTACATAATATTCTTTCGAAATTCCATTATGTCAGTGTTTGTATTTTGGTTCCTGTGTTTGTGAAATGCACCTTTGTTAGTCACAAAATTATTTAATATAAGCATTCCCTATCAAATATACACGCGAATAATAATAATATGTACTGTTGTGTCTCTATTTCTGCCCTGTATTCATCTGCACACAAACACGGATTGTAAGATATGTGATAATTGTATAATTTACAAGAAATGTTTTTAAGTAAATTGTATGTGGCACTGCTAAAAATATCAATATGTTTAGAAGACTTTCATGATTATATCCTCAGTAGTCGAGTTGAGTATGTCATTAATCTGTAAAAAAAAAAAATTCGTTATAACGAAGTTTAAATTAATTACCTTAACAGCGTGGCTTAAATTGTTTTATTTGATGAAAAAAGAAAAAGCTTAGGTACAATAATAATTTTATTAGGTACATACTTTAAAATATACTTGAATTGTTGAATTACAGCTATAAGAAGGAAAATATAATTACATATTATTTATTACTTATTTAAATATGGTAAAAGTTTACTTAGGAGGCCACGCCGATTTTAATCTAATTTTGTGTACAACTATTTTTTTTACGTAGATTATGGAAATTGTAGTGAAAAAGTGCAACAACAAAAATTACTTCCATAGTCACGACTCTTGAGACATTTAAGAAACTTCTTCAGATGAATATATTTGAATCAGAAATTCTTCTGTAACTGATAAGTAAGGTCCGTTTTAAAGTGTGTGTGCGTTTGTAGCTGATTTTGTAACTTGCTAGGTGTCCCCTTTTACTAATAGCTTGGATAATTTTGTTGGCAGGTCAATTCGATTAGGTTTTCCACCGTAACTTCGATTTTTCTGCATGCAATTTTTGCATTTATAAATTTATCAAAATTATTTTGATACAACTCAAGTTTCTAGGTTTGAAAAAATTAACTTTTATAGATTTTATGCAAAATACCATATTTATATTTTGCTTTGCATACAAGAAAGTAAAGTCTGATCCAAAAAGTATATAATATAAATTTATGTGATGTGTGAAAATGTAGCTAATATTTTTATTATGATTCATATCTAATATAGTTTTTATTCGTGCGATCATAATATCTCAATCTGACATATAGAGTTTTTTGTTCGATATGAAAGGAAAACAAATTTCATGAAGTCGGATGTGATAAAACTGTGTGAAACAGAATTTTATAAATCAAAACACGCAAGACAAACCTGAGAAAAATGTTCTGCACTAGAGTTGCATTTTTTGCATGTCAACAATTTAGCCTGGTGCTGCAAGAAATTGAGAAGTGTAGCAACTCTGCTGACGGCTTTATTAGGTCACTTTTTTTTATGAAGTTTTCATTTATGATTTCATACTTTACATGTTCCATATAGGGAGTGTTATTTTTGCTCTGGCACTAAATGAAAGAAAATTGCTAATTCGACCCTGGAATAGAGACTTCATTCAGTCACTTTTAGAATCAGCTCGATGTCACCAGTCAACCATTAGAGTGTGTCGGCTACAAGGTGAAACAGCCTGTATACACTAAATGCAACGTTTGTGCATAAAGTAAATTAACAATATTGTTTGTCTAGTATGCACAGTTAATGCCCTTATCATAATTTGAGCAAGGTGACTGGAAAAATCTAGCAAACCATTTAAAAGATTTATGTCCAGTTTCACAAAGCTCAATCAAACATTTAACGGCCGGTTAGTTATTCAATGCTTCAGACGACCAATCACAACCAAATATTTGGTTGTCATGGCACAAATCCACATCATAGTCAATGATTGGTCTTCTGAAGCCTTGATTAACTAAGTAACCAGCCGTTAAATATTTAATCGGGCTCTGTGAAACTGGGCTAGAATGTCAAACAAGAAAATTTAAGACTATGTACTAAAATTAAATAAATCCAACAGTAAAGTATATTGAATACTCTGTGAAGGATATGCATTCTTTATTTTAAGTCCCACCAGTGATTGCTACAAAACTTGTTAAGTCCTGAGCATTTCACAACATTCTGAATAAAATACCTAAGAGTTTACATACTTGATGATGGCATAGGTTCATCAAAGGAAAAGTTGTCTTTAAACATTACTCATAAATGTTTTACAATATATATGATTATTATTATGGCCTCAGTCTAAAGAGCTTTTACGCTCCCTCAAGGGGGAACACTCATTCTTCCCAGGCCGCTCAGTTACCAAAGGGGGATTGAGCTCAGATGGAGCCCTTTCCAAGTTATCGGGCCCTGAACAATAACGTGATACATCCTCATTTCCCAGAAATCTGCTTCCGGTGTGGGCAGTTGCGAGTATTACCGCTTTCTGCATAACCCTATAAAGGTTCTCTCCAAGGCCGAGTTCTTAATGTTCTCTCGAAGATTCTTATGAACCACACCAGTTGACGAGATGACTATCGGGATCACTCGAACACTATTTGTCCTCCACTGTCACTTTACTTGCATCTCAAGGCCTCTGTACTTATTGATTTTTTCTTGTACTCTATCTCTAGGATAATTGGTATTCGGAATGGCCACATCAATCAGCGTCTCTTGTTTGCAGGACTTATCCACTATTATTATATCTGGCCTGTTGTGGGCAACTCGTTGGTCTGTTAGCACAGTCTGATCCCAGTACAACCTGTATTCTGAGTTTTAGAGCAGTGTCAAGAGTGTATCTGTAGTAGGGCACCTTACTAAGATTAAAGAGTCCCATTTTCAGAGCCAGTTCTTGATGAAGTATTCTCGAACTGCCTCATGCCTTTTTTTGTACTTTGTTGAAGCAGACGCTCGACATCCTCCGGTGACGTGCTGGATAGTATCTGATGACTGAGACCCAAATCTACATTTGTCTTCTTGGACCGAATAATCTCTACGTATCTACTTCAAGTAGTTTCTTGTTGAAATGACCTGATCCTGTATGGCCAGCAAAAACCCATGTCCTCTGGAAATATCTGTACAGACACCAAACACTAGTTCACGCTGATTTGTCGAAATGTGCCTGGGGATGTAGCCCATGGAGAGGCTTCTGCATCCAAGATTGCAGCTTGTCCTGAACGGTCCGATGGTGCCTTTGTATTTCACTTTCTCTTAATTGTAGGGGTGTTGAATCATCTACCTCGCATATGGCATTGTGTAGTTCAGAAGTAAGCGCCTGCTATGGAAATATGTATGCAGATTCAATATCTGCTGGTCCAACTGTTTACCAATATCCAACACTTCTTTTCCACCATGAGGAGCAGGTAGGGCTACACATTCGATGGCACTACGGGGGTGATGCTTTTTAGATTTTGTTAGTAGTGTTCATACCTTCCGTTGTAGATATCTGCATTCTGTACATACATACATGTGATAAAGAGAGTTGAACAAGATTATCTGAAAAGTCAAGTGTCACAAATTTATGTAGAAAAAAGAACATCGTTTACTCTGTCAAAAGTCTTTGTGAAATATCTTTAGATAACATTAGCTTGTAGAGGATCATTAATGCATTTGGCAAAATATTTGGTAAGACGAGCTAAATTAGTAGCATAAGAAAAGATGATTCCAGTTAGCAGCATATTGGATATTTCTTTTAGTGAATTTTTATTTAAAAAAATTCACTATTAGAGAGGTATCGGTGGTGAGACTTTGCAAAAAAAAATTCAAATGAACGCGAACTAGGACCCCTAGAACCCATATCCGGGTCAGTTTCAATATTTATATGTATATATATATATATATATATATATATATATATATATATATATATATATATATATATATATATATATATATATATATATATATATATATATATATATATATATATATATATGTATATATGCATGCATGTATGTATCCATCCGATAACTCAAAAAATAATTAACCGATTTCGATTAAACTCGGCAAGTGCCTTTGTTTTATTAATGGCTTGGATGAGTTCGTTAGCCAGGAAAATCGGACGGGGATTTTCCAGAAAAATTTGGAGTTTCCTTTCGAAAAAAAATTTTTTCTTCGAAAATTACAAAGCTGTTTTAATGAAATTTAATGGATATGTTGTCTTGGGAGGGACCTTACTACATACCAAAATTCAACTTTCTAAGTTTATAGAAAATTGAATTACTGAAATTTTGAATTTTCTTTGGAAAAAAAATTTACAAAGTTATTTTAATTTAATTTGGTGGTTATATTGCCTTAGGAAAGACCTTACTACATACCAAAATTAAACTTTTTAAGTTAATAGAAAATTGAGTTATTCAAATTTGGAGAATTTAATAAAAATTCACTACCATAACGCACTTGCCGTGTCCCAAACTTTTTTGAATATGGCAAAGCAAGAGAAAGGTGAAAGAGAAACCAGTGAAGTTAACTCAGATGCTGGATTCCCAGTGGAGAAGCTAAACTACAAGGTAAACTCCAAAATTTCCCAGCCTGGCTATGAAATAAACGGTGTAGGCTCACCAATTTATTTTATTTTTCAATATTTTTGCCTCCTGCCAAATAGATAACTAGATATAAGTTTATGCGCAATGCCACATATTTCCATATGATCCCGTTTGTTTAATAGAATGCTATGATCAACCGTGTCAAATGCTTTTTTTAAATCTACAAACATTGCCAGCACATATTTATTCTGGTCAAGATTTGTAGTAATAAACTCCATGACTTCAACAGCTGCCATTTGTGTGCTAGCTACTACTTTTTTGAAATCCAAACTGATGCTCATCAAATTTAAATGTTTTAGTCACAAAATCAACTATTCTAGACTTCAAAACCCTTTCGAATATTTTTAAATAAATCATAATTAGTGATATAGGTCTTTTATTTCCAGGGTGATGGTAATCTCCTGATTTGTGAATCTGTGTTACCAGTGTCTGCTTCAATACTTCTGGATAATCACCACTTTCTAACACTTCATTCATTAATTTAGTAATGGTTGGTAATGTAAATTCTAAAGTACATTTTCAATCTCTTGTAGTAATATTATCTATCCCAGGATCTGTATTATAATTTAGGTCATTTATAATTCTAAGGATTTCTTCCTCATCACAAGGTTTGAGATATATAGTTTTTTCTTCGCCCTGATTATTAAATTGTACACTTTTACCAGTTTTTTCCTTTTCAACTACTTGGCCAATCTTGTACCCCACCTCTATAAAATAGTCATTTAACTTATCGGCAATTTCTTGATCATCCGAGATTTTGTTACCGTCCTTTAATATATAGTCAAGTTTCTTATTATTTTCATTACTAAATTTGTTTGTTAAAACATGGTTTATTATTTGCCAAGTTTTTCGTTCATCTTCAATTTTACCCTCCAAAGTATTTTGAACAAATTTTTTCTTCAAAGATTTCCTCATATAATTGTCTTATTTTTTTTAAATTCTTTCGCTATATCCACATTATTTGGATTTCTTAAAAATTAAACATATAACTTATCTCTTTCATTAACAAGATTCACTATTGATCCAATTATTATTTTTTGTATTCAAGACTTTTACTTTTGTGGCTAATTCTTTTTGTTTTTGCATAACTTCAATTAATTGTGAAAAATTATATATGTTTCTTTTCAACAATGCTTCTTTTACTCCATCCCTAAACTTTTCAATATTTAAATGCTTCAACTCTTTTGCAGTTTTCTTATAATTTAATTTAGTGTCATAAAATTTTATTTCCTGAGTTGCATGATCAGTGATGCTGGATACAGAGAATTTTATGTTGATCTGTTTATTTTGATTATTTATGATGACATGATCGATGAGTGTAGCAGTGTTTTCTGTCTTTCTTGGTGGTTATGTTTTATTAATAATCTGATATCCATAAGTGCTTAACAATTCACATAATCAGCTTTTTCTTTGTTATTATTTAATAAATTTATGTTTACGCCTCCAATTATGCATACTACATCTCATTTTTTACTTGCTGTGTCGTATTTTCCAGGTCATTGATAAAAACATTAAAATTCACATTTGGTGGTCTATAAACAGCAATTAATTTCATATTGATGTTATGAAATTTTAAAATTAACCAGTTACATTTATTTATTACTTTATTTAATTGAACTGTATATGAAAACGTTTCATCAACGTTAACAGATATACCACCTTTGCGAGTTTCTCTCTAAGAGTGTGCAGCTTTGTAATTATCAAGATTATAGTATTTTGTTTCATTTGCATAAAGCCAAGATTATTTACAATGAATTCTATATCATCTATTTTGCTTCTTGAACTTCGAATATTTGTATAAAGGATATTAAATTTAAACTCTTTGAACATGAATTTAGTTAAATACTTCGTCTGTAATGGGGTCGTAACACATAATCAAAAATCACAGTTTTAACATATAGAAATTAATAATTGGTGGTTATAAATGAACTCTATGAAAAACCTATGAGGATTTTCCTTATAATAAATAATTTATAAACAAATGAAAATTGGCCCGCTAAAATGCTAAATAATATGCCGGTACCTTCTGACGTACTAACCCCAAAGATACTGATTGGTCCTCCTCTTCTTTGTAAATAAGCTTAAAAGTGTTGATAACTGGAATTACTGGATTACCAAGAACAACAAAGTGTTTCTGACATTGCGTTTGAAATGGCTGCTGTCAGCTGTCAGTTCGTACATAAACAAAACACCAAACAATATCGATTCTGAAAGTTGGAACTGTGTGTGTTAAAATCGTGTTTTTATTGTAATATTGGTGTTGTAGTCTTCTGTTCGATGCTCATTTATATACAGAAAATATGAAAAGTGTTTCTGAAAAAGCAAATCGTGTATTAGTCTACCTAGGCATCAATACCATTAACTGTATTTATTTAACTCATCCCGATTTGTTACCCTGTGAATAGAGGTAAGTTAAAAGCATGTTTTTTATATTAGAATACTGCAATTATCTAAATCAAACCTAAAAAGGCCTTATATTATTAGTTTTGTACAGTGGTAAACACAAGTCAAGGTGACATCATGATGTTTCATATTCATGTGATGTGTACATTGTTGTCGGATTTATGTCCAACAATGTTATCTAAAAAAAAAAGAAAATTACAATGTGTACAAATGTAATTTTGTCTGCTTTATAATTAATTCCTTTCCCCAGTATTTTAGATATCAAAGCAAAAAACATTAGGAAAAAAAGCATGAAAACCTAACTGGTTGCAAAGCAGTCTACCTCAGATGTCACTGCATAATGAAGGATTATTATAATGCTGTTTATCAAATGTTATTAACTTGTATTTATATTATGATTATTATCTTCACCATCACAGTCAAAAGGCGATGCCGTGTTTTCATCGCAATCATGATTGGCATGGTTGCTGTTTTGGGAAAGGGTGCAACACATTTTGTGTCCAATTTACATGCAATCTTTGGTTTCTATATTACTTTTTTATACTTTATTAACGCAGGAGAACAAAAAATTAGAGGGGTAATCCAAAACAAAACATTGTCATCATTTAAGAGACACCAGAGAAATGTTAAAAATATATTATCTTTTTTCAAGGATTATTCGCAAATGACAAACTCACCTTCTACTTCCAGGGCTATGAAGGATTCTTATGGAGACAATGCAATGTAGTGTGTGCACTGCAGTTTAGAAGAGACGTGAACACCTGTACTGTTAGGGCTAAAATTACTTCCGAGCCTAACATAAAGTTCTCTACAATCTGACAGTCATCATTGATGAAGAGGAACAATTGTGTTTCTGAAGATTGCACAGCATCAGAAGGTATTATGTTTATTATTTTAATTACCTTTATTTTGAGTCACCCAAGTGTTATTCATTAAACTTAATTATTTTAGTATCTTTTGTTATTTGGAGATGTTACCAATTCAATATGCCTTTGTTGGAGTTTTTTAAGATGTAATGCAAAATCTCATATATCAATATTATGCAAGCAATTACGCATATACAAATGCACATAAGCTCACATAAAAATATAGAAATTATAGGATCTGAAAATTTAATGTCTGACAACAGTGTCTAAGATTGTCAGAGCACGATTTGGTGTTATTAATCACCAACATGTTATATATCAAATATATATATATATATATATATATATATATATATATATATATATATATATATATATATATATATATATATATATATATATATATATATATATATATATATATATATATATATATATATAAGAATAAATCTATTAAGCGGGAATTAATTATCTCTGTGGTTACATTGAGCAGGTTATTGAAAATTTTATGTCTATTTATTTCCAGTGTTTCCCAGATGTTCAATCTCAGTCATCTAGTACAGTTGTAAAGAATATTTCTTTACAGCGGTACCAGAGGATTAAAATTAAATATTTTGCATGCCTTTTCTTACATATATAAGCAGATTTTGTTGTTACTTTTAAAAATATATTTATCTTTCCATTGAAGCAAGAGTGATTGCTAAAGTGCTGTCAAAATTATTTAATGTGCAAGTGAAAATATAGTTATATTTTTGTTATTTATTATATATGAAATATTGCCGTTTACATCAAGTTTCAAGTCATTGCAATGTTACAATACACCTAGATTTACTGTAATATTAAATAACAGCAATAAATCAACATTCTGTTTCTAAGAAGAAGTTATGACTATCTATCACTTCTAACAAGAAGAAGTTATGAAAGGTCATTGTTTCACACAGATCTTGCTATTGGTTATCTTGACTTAACTTTTTTTTTAATTTTCAGAGGGCTGCAAACATTCTATTGCATTGCTCTTTTGGCTAAAGCGACACAGTGAAGAGCCTTCTGTAACTGAAACTGAAAATTACTTGAAAGCCACTCTTTCATCCAAAGCTACGAGGTCAGTGGAGTTTATGAACCTTTCAGCATTAATAGGAAAAAATATACCAGCCTTTTAACCCAAGGACTTCATATTTATTGAAACTTTTATAGGTCTTATTAAAGACTAAGCAGGAGGTATTTGCGACATAATCAAGAAACCAAAGTTTTTGAACGTCTCCCTTCATCAGCTATAAATATCCTGTAAAGAAACAGTTTCTTTGGAAGACAGAAATGTATGTGAGTTCTTGGAATTAATTCCATCTAAGTTAATCGATTATCCATGCAGTAGAATTTAATATTTTACCTGGGAGCAGTAAAGATCTCCTGCTTGGTATGAGCATCGATATAGGAGATTAACAGTTTCAGTAATCTATGAAGCCCCAACATGTCATACTCAAGATAGCTCATTAGTGGAAGCCATAATGGGTGATGTAGCATTGCCAGAAACTCAAGTCATACAGAGCCGCTGTTTACGTGAAGATGAAGTCATTAAAATAATAAAACAGAGATGAGATAAGAAAATAAAAAAAATTGGTATATTTTTGAGCAGCAAATATCGAATGTTTGGTGCTTCACCAGATGGAAACACTGACATATTTGTCATTATCCCTCTAAAGAAAACATAGTTAAAAACTATATCCTGTTGCCAAACAACTGTATGGTCAATTTTGCATGGGAAATCAAGATTTTGATGCTACAAGTAGCAGTATATGAAGTTACTGTGGATGAACATTTATGTCGGGACTTATTACATGACGCTTCTGTATTTAGAGTAAAGTAATATTATATTCTATTGAGTGAATAAAATAAGAAACAAACCAGTTTTTGCATTTTTTTCGTATGTAATAAGTTATCTTTTACATATTCAAGGATGTTTAAATAAAAATTCTGTGTGGAGGTTTTTCGAAAATATATGAGACCTAAATTACATCTAATTCATAATTTCAAAATTTGGTTTTACAAATTTTATACTACAGTTAGCAAATGTGCGATGTTGTTATAGGTGTTATTAAAATAAATCCATCTTTTTCTCTTATATGTATTGACAGATGCAGAGGTGAAAAGTATGTGTCAAGTCATAACAACAGTCATCAACAAAACCATGATTATAACTAACAAATAATAATATGCAGGACATGTAATAAAGGAATCAAAATAATTTTTTGATTGTATGGAAACAGCAAGAAAACAAACTGTTTTAAACATTGTATATCTAATATTGGTGGTATACTTGATCAGATTTCGTGATAAAATCCAGATCGATTTTATTATTTAAATGAAAGCTGGTTTTAATAAATAATAGTTTTGTTACATATTGGTCTGCCAGTGAAAAAACATTGCTTCTCTTCGTATTACATCTCAGGTACCTCTGTGATATTTTGTCAATTTTTTATCTTGCCAAATGCTATCTGATTGTTATTTCTGAAGCATGAAATTTTAACTAAATATACCTACATCTTTAATAACATTCAGAGTTATGAATACCTTCAAATTTAAATTCACAGGCGCTTTATTTTAGATATGATATATATATATATATATATATATATATATATATATATATATATATATATATATATATATATATATATATATATATATATATATATATATATATATATATATATGAAGTTTCAATAAAATCTGTAGATATTTGTGGGTAAATGTAGAGGGCTGCTAAAGAGTAGTGTTCCTCTAAGTTCTTATTCTACTGTTGATCATAATTCACTATAATTTTGACATAATTTTAGATCACTAAAGGAGTCAGATTTATATATGTATTTTTACATTATCCTAATAATGTATCTTTAAGAATATTCATCAATAATAAATCAAGATACTTAGTAAGAGAACATTTAGAACTCATTTCAGTTCAATATATATATATATATATATATATATATATATATATATATATATATATATATATATATATATATATATATTGCTATGGTATTTTACTTTACTTTATGGGTAGTATATACCTGCAAACATTTATTTTAGAGCTGAGAACATATGTCTTAATCATCAGGTTGGGTTCCTTATAATTACAGCTAGCTTCTACTAATTAAAATTCACTAATATGTGTTATTTAAATTCATTTATTGATTTTCACTTGATCAAAAATTAATTTCGCTCTGCACAGATGGCTATACAACAATTTTGCTGATTAATTATCAACCAAAAACAATACTTCCGTTAATTACAATCTGTTATACATTCCATTTAATTCATTACACAAATATTACGGTGTCTATTTGACACACATTAAATACAAACAGAAACGTTTAAAGCATTCATTACATAAACATAAATTGAAAAATCCTATTAAAACATTTAACTGTGCCGATATGACACTCGTTAAATACAAAGAGATATTTTAAAACATTCTTTACATAAATATAACTTGAAAAATCCTATTAAAACATTCTGGTAACATTATAACTAATTACACAATTAATTAAACATGGATACTACATAATCAATATACATCAACAATTCTACAGAGATCACTGTCTCTTTCCGGTTATTTCAAACAAAATTTTTCTTTTTGAAATTTATTAGCACAAAAATATTTGATTGGTGCTGTTAAAATGGTGAAATTCAACCCGCACTGGTCAATTTAGGAAAAGGTAACACTTACTGACATATTTTCCATTGGATTATTTATTGTTCTTCCATTAATGCGGCCCTTGATTAATTATTATTATCTTTCTAATTTGTCCATGCCATAATTTACTGTCCATTTATTGATTATTAACGGATTTACTTCGTTAACATATTGATATATTTATTCCATAGTCGTAGCACTCTGGAGGTGTTTTATACTCTCCCTTCGATGCACTCTGGAATCTCTTATGTCAACTTACATAATTATGACGATGATCACCTGGTCTGGTAAAGTGATGCTGATGAATTCACTGGATGGAAAAGACGCCGGACCCTCTCGGACCGTTGCTATTATTAACTCTTACAGGTGAAAAAACGCTATTGTTCGTCACACCACCTGTGTTTGAGTTTTCCGTCAAACCTTTAGTGTCTTTTTACGTTTTTTTCTTACGCGCACATTACCTTAATACTCCACAAACTTTTGTTTTTTACAAATGACCTCCGCTCTTTTACTACATTGAGTCTTTAGCTAGCTTGGTCATATCTATTTTTTACATACAATAGAATCAACAGAACTGCATTTATTATCTACAATCTCATTCTCCCTACAAAACTGAAGCATTGTTCTTGGTTTCTTTACGGATATTTCTAGTATATAATATAATTTTTTATTACTCGAATGTAACTTAACATCGAGGGTTGCTACACGGGTCACTGACATTCATGTCGGGCGTTGACATCTCCTGCCAAAACTCTTTCATTGCTACATTAGGGTGTATACATTTATTTTATACATACTAGTATGCATAAATTTCCCGTTTTCCCATTAAAATTTCGTAATCTTTCCTATCATTTGCTATCTATAGCAATATATATATATACATATAAAATGGAAGCAATTAATGAAAATTCGCTACCATAACACACTTGTTGCGTCCCGATTTTTTTTTTTAATGTAATTTCAGATTAAGCCCAGGTTATAATAATTTCCGTTGTTAAACAAATACTTTATAAATAAAGTATTTGGACAGTAAACTAGAGAAAAACTGTTTAACGAATTTTATGTTGTTATTTATGTAAGTATGTATATACTTGTACATGGATGTGTTATCTTCTATAGCCTAACTCCTAACTGGCTGGGATATCATTTGATTTGATTTCACTTTGTGCCTTATGAGGTTATCGACTTTGTACAAAGTTTGATTTGGTGAATGTTAATTGACATTTTGTCTACTTTTACAACAAAAATTTCCAAAGCTTATTAAGAATGGTATCAAATATCAAGGAAACCACGTAAACAACTCAATAAGTCTGGAATTAAGAGAATTCACTGACCTCCATTAGTAGTCTTTAAGTTAAATTTGATATATATATAAAAGGGGGTACTTGTTAAGAATTGTAATTCAAACTGTTGTTTAATTTTTACAAAACACTAAATATTTCAGAAACTAAGGTTTAAGTGAGGTAAACCTTCATAGAACTTTTATTTTGATTGTAGAAAGTGAAAAACAAAGAATACCAGAAATTGTTCATAAAAAAAACTACAGCTTTAATACATTTTATGTTTTTGGGGTATCTGTAGATAACGAAAAAAGCCTGGACGCAGCAAGTGTGTTATGGTAGTGAATTTTCATAGAAATGATCTGGCACAAAATATTTTATTATAACTTTTTTTCTTGTAACATAGAAATCTAAATTTTGGTGTATAGTTTACTTTTTATATCGTAAACCTACCTACCAAATTTGGTTATCATAGCTTTTTTATTTTTTGAGATAAAAATTTTTTTCGAATCAAAACTCAAAATTTTCCTGGAGAACCTCGTCCGATTTTCCTGACTAACGAACTTGTTCAAGCCATTTAGAAAAGGAAGGCACATGCCAAATTTTATCAAAATCGGCCCATTATTTTTTGAGTTATCGATGTGATACATATATATATATATATATATATATATATATATATATATATATATATATATATATATATATATATATATATATATATAACATATAAAAATTGAAACTGACCCCGGATATGGGTTCTAGGGGTCCTAGTTCGCACTCATTTGCAAAAAAATTTCAAAATTCAAAAGTCGGGATCTCCCCATTAGCGAATTTTTTCTACGAAAATTCACTAATAATTTTAAAATGTATTGCCAATAGGCACCCATCCACACCAAAAAATATTTTTTTAAACAAGTACTCTAGCCGTACCCTTTTGTGTTAAATAACATGAATAACCTAGTATAAATATAAGTTTGACAATTTATGTGAGCAACTGAAATTATTTTGTTCTATAATGAATCATTTTAAAGTTTACTCAAAGTGAAATATACTTTTTTTCAGAAGACTATAGAGGAAGGAAAAATAAAAAGAAAAAAATCTTTATCTATTTTATTATTAAATAATTTGTTAAATCTAGTAGCAGTGAACTGGTATATGCATGAGGTCCAAACATTCCAAATTCCTTTATTCTTTTTAAAAACCTTTCAATATGAATCCTTAAAACAGCTATTCTTTCATTTAATGCTGCCTATGCTTTTGAAAATTCCAATAAAACTACCATAATCCGTTTCATACAATTTTTCAAATCTTAGGTAAAAATTGAAAAGCGCCAATGTCGCAAGAAACCTCGCTTATGTGTCTCTTACGCCACGAAGGGCGCAAACCTGTCGCCGCCAGCGCCATCTTCTATTGCAAGCTCAAACTGTGTGATATTTTGTGACGTCTTAACCCTCTTTGAAATTCAAATTTATAAACTCAATTATTGCAATCTTTGCTATTTTTGTCTTGGATATTAGAAAACTTTAAAGAAAAATAAATGGTGTGTCAGACTCATATTCACACGAACATTCCAAATATGCAAAAAAAAAATTCTGTTACGACCCCATTGGCAATTTATAATTTATAATGAACTTTCGCTATCTAGTTTTTCCAGATCTCTAACAGAAAAAATTCGAATTCCCCTATCACCATCTTCTTTTTTTAAATAACATTTTCCATTCAT
Source organism: Tillus elongatus (assembly GCA_964006375.1). Taxonomy (NCBI): domain Eukaryota; kingdom Metazoa; phylum Arthropoda; class Insecta; order Coleoptera; family Cleridae; genus Tillus; species Tillus elongatus. The sequence continues at coordinate 108,094,306 of OZ023264.1, forward strand.
ACACTATGCATATTTATAGCTGTGATTCTACTTGAATTCTCTAATTTCGGTGAAAAGATCTTGATTAAACTTGGTGAGTTCATCATTTACATAAATAAATCTACTTTCCCCATTAAATCCACAATCGTTGGTTCAGATACTTTTGATTTTCTTTTTCTGAGCCAAGATTTTTTGCTATATTTCTTGCGATACACACGTAACAACAGTTGTTTCACTTGATTTACCTGTTTTTATTCTATAGCAGCTTGTTATTTCATTATCTTTTATGTCCAAATTTATTGCAGTAAATAGCTGCCCAACTGCTTCCCTTATCGTCCCTGTTTGTGGTGGTATCCCCGAAATCACAATATTGTTTCCTTTTTCATTCTGTTCCATGTGGTTAATTCTGGTCTCCACTCTTCCACTCTTATTTGCAGTTCGTTATTCATCTTCACTAGTTGTTTACTCGTTTTCACTAGTTCCGCGTAATGCTGACGTTAATCTTCAAAGTGGTCGGACATGTACTTCATGCTGACTTGTACGTCTTGCATTTGTTTGGTATAGTAACTTCGTAGCACTTCAAGTTCCTTTCTGATTATCTGCTGTATCTCAATTACATTTAGTTTGCTCATGTTTTCCACTGTATGAACCTCACTCTTTCCACCTAGACAACCAGTTACTTTATTTTCGTTGTTTGGCACTTTAGCTTGCAAACCACAACTTGTATAAAGCTGAATCACAGATATTGCACTTGTAGCAGTCTACTACTTTTTTTTTAATTTACAGCTATTTTCCATGTATTTTTAACAGACAAACTTGCGAACACTGCACACTAGCTAACCTCAAATTCTCCTATCAAATCAAATCTAAAAGCCCCGATGATAATTATTTAACTTTCAAACGTCGCTCGCTTAATATGATATGCTCAAAAGGGCAATCTTGTTTTCCGCCACCACTTCCACTGTCCTTCATGTTCTTGCGTCCTCTTCTAAGGATTCCTGTCCCATTCGAAACTATTTTGACCAATCGTTTACTACAGAATAAGATGGAGCATTTTCCCCATCAAACCGATTTTTGATGCTTTGAGATGAAAGATCTTCTCGGGTAAGGAATTTAATAACAGCTCTATACTTAATTTTTGTAATTTCTGACATCGTGATGAACAAGTATCAGTTATAAGAAAACTATATGACATAGAATCGATTTTTATTTTTTCCAAGGCTAATAAGACTTGAACCAAGGTCTTACCATAGTTTGACACGCTGCGATATCCTGGATCTTTGTCAGGCTGTGAAATGTTGGTGCTTACCTCGTATATCTCTTTTATAAAACAATGCTGCTTAGTTAGGTGGCAACAAGCTTCTACACTAACCTCTTTCCAAATAAAATTCATTACAAGAAGTTCAATACATTGAAAAATCTTGGGTTTGTAAATATTTAACTTAATAATATATATATATATATATATATATATATATATATATATATATATATATATATATATATATATATATATATATATATATATATATATATATATATATATATATATATATATATATATAATATATAATATAGCACACCTTGGTTGTTTTCCATCTAGTTGGACGAATGATTAGGTTAAAGATCATTGCATTTATAACTCCTGAAAGACTTTATGGTCAGTAGTGAACCTAATGAAATGGATGATTTTCATTTGACATGAGTTACTATTAGTTTGACAACTGGTCGAAATGCAACCTTTTACAAATGGTCACTCACATAAGAATGTCTAGTGATAACGAAGAGACGATTTTACTAAACTGAAGCACATTTTGTTCGTAAAACCTATTTCTATATAAATGTTATTGGTTATGTTTTTACTACAGTACTCATCATAGGGCTAGAAGATAAATCATAACAATTCAGGACCTGCAGTTGTTATAAGTACTTATCTAAGCAGTTAATTTGAATTGTAATAGTTGCAATTTAACTGATTAAACATTTCAGATAATTTTGATTTGCTTACTATACATATTTATTTAACTCTTTATAAAAGTGTAATATAAGTTTAGGTTTTGTTACAGAGTGATGACCAAACAGACACATCGAACACGTCCTCCCGTCGTGAATCCACAGTGTCGACAACGAGCAACAGCAACACTCAGCAAACCTCAAACTTGGATGGCCTGTCGGAGGGCCTACCTTCCGGGTGGAGTGTCCAGATAGCCCCCAATGGACGCCTGTTCTTCATCGACCACAATGAGCGGACTACCTCATGGGTGGACCCACGTACTGGCCGAGCCAGTCCTATGCCCAATCAAACCACCACTCCAGTAGTCAACAGAACACCTGACGATGATCTGGGACCTCTACCAGAAGGTTGGGAAGAAAGGGTTCATTCAGATGGAAGGATATTTTTCATAGATCATAACACAAGGACCACACAGTGGGAGGATCCTAGGTTGTCCAATCCTCAGATAGCTGGACCAGCGATACCATATTCTAGAGATTACAAGAGAAAATATGAGTATATGAAGACACAACTCAAGAAACCAGTAAGTTTAATTTTTTCTCACATTTCTTGTTTCAACTTTTTATTTGTGAGTGACAAAAATTAGGATTATAATGCCTGTATAGGTAACAGATTATCCGATTTTTCAGTTTGTTATTGTATCTACCAAGGTATTGGTTTATTACTTCTCAAAAATCCAAAGTTTTGCATACTATGACTTTTTAATAACTTCAAATTACTACTTAAAAATGCTCCAAACTGTTAAAAACATGGGACGTATTTAACTTTCACTTACAGTTACTAATTAAGAAATAGAGTTGTGTGATTACATAAAATTACTAGAAGGGTGAAATGTGTCAAACATGGATACCTGTACCCAGAATAAGGAACCTCTCCATCTATCAATTGCAGAAAAATTATCCTGTTTAATTTAAGCCTACAGAAGGAGCCACCAGAGGTGCCAGCAAGGAATGTCCTCATTTATAATTGACTACTGGAAACTTAGATGGTCCCTTACCATTGACTTCAGTCAAATTTATGCTATCGATTTTCACTATTAGTATCTAATTTTTTTAACTAATAATCAAACTTTTATCATATGACATTGAATGAAAATTAGAACCTGTAATGAGCACTGATAAGTACACTTGGAGAAACCCATATCACCACAACACATCTTTTAAAGACCTGACGATCGTTTTGTTAACAAAGTTTGCATCACCAGAGGATGCAAAATTCTAAACTACTTAACCCCTAAACATGACATTTATACTACGTCTTAGGTAAAAACCGATAGAGAGAGGGATGAATCACAGGCAAATTTTCTGTGTATTGTATTTTAATTGCCGAACGTCGTTTTTTAATTCCTGTTATAACTTTGCCAGCTGAGTTTCGGAATCTCTTCTATATCAAAGATAGAATACAAACAACGGGCTATCAATCAATGGAGAAGCTTGGTTTAAAGAACATTTGTTTTTTTAATGCCTTAGAGATATAAATACTTTCGTACACATTTAACTTTGTTGTTATACTGTTTCCTTTTTTTTTTAATGGTTCGCTGCATTTTGTTTTTTTAGTGAATTTTTATTGAAAAAAAATTCACTAATAGAGAGGTATTGATGGTGAGACTTTACAAAAATTTTAAGTTTATAGAAAATTGAGTTATTCAAATTTTGAATTTTCTTTCGAAAAAATTACTAAGTGTATAGAAAATTGAGTTATTCAAGTTTGAAGCATTTAATAAAAATTCACTACCATAACGCACTTGCTGCATCCCGAACTTTTCTTTATTTGTATACAAATGGACTGTCTCTAAATAAATAGGTAAATAAATGATGTTACAGAAATTAGGTTTCAATACCTTGTGCTTAAGTGTTTAACATCTTTATGAAATTAAGTGTTTAGCATTGTTATGAAATCATTTTATGCAGGGTGTTTCTAAAATGATGCAAAAAAATCAGATAGTACTTACTGAGGTCATTGCAAGAAAAAAATCCTATAATATGTGTTAAGTTGTGACCTACATGGTGTTAAAGTAGATATCTTTGTGAAATTTCTTTTACACCTCCTATGCATTAAGAGGCATTTTCTGATTTACAACAATTTTTTAAATTTCCACCAGTACCGTATGTGCGAAATTTCTGGAAAAAAATTGCACGTAACTGTTTATTTCTTGAAACGAAAATTATTTTTCAAACATACATTAATTTCTAATCAAATATGGTCTTTTGATTCTTTTTTTTTTTTTCGTCTGAAGGAAAGTTTTCACATAAACAATTAAAATCATGTGTTCAGGCTGCTGGTGACTTCTAGTGCTAGAGGAGTTTTGGGGAAACCCATAAATTGGATGAATTTTATTTTTACGCATTCAGTTTTTTATTTTTAGATTTGGACCCATGTTTTAAAATTATATTTAGCTTGAACACAAAAAAAAATCAGCATGAAAGTATTTAAGGAGAATTTTTAATTTGCCATGTTTCAGCGTTACATATATTTTAGCAGACTGTCATTGGTAAAAAGACACAATATGCACCACTCTTAGAACCATATGAGAAAATGAAAGGAGTATGCATGTATTTTGTTTCTTTAAGTGAACCTATTTCCATGACCGTGACCAATCACCGACGCCACGAAGCAGTTTTTCCTGGAAGTTTTCCCAAACCCCTTAATTTCTGTAGAAAAGATAGATGTTAATTTTACAGCATCTATTTAAAAGGCAAAATGACACCAAGCACCTACTGGGATTTAAAACCACATACATTGTGTCCAGGCACACGTTTTTAACACTGAGGCGTAAAGACCTTTCTTTAACAACTGTTAATTTTAATCCCTGTAAGTGCCAATCTAAACCTCATGCAGAGTGTCCCAGACTCATTTACCAAGTAATATCTTATAAACGGTTGTAAATAATTAAATGGAATAAAAGATTTGAAAATAATACTTAAATATCCTCAATATAACTGTACAATCATAACTCATGATTCAGCAATCCCCCAAGAAATATCGCTCAGATGTACACTGATGTTCTATCGAAACATACTTTGTTTTTTCAAATTGACTGACAAATGATAGAATCATGCTACAAGATGGAGCATTGCCACATGATGGCGATAATGTTATCTATTATCTTCAAAATCATTCTGAATTTTTTGTTGGTTTTGAGACATTACAGTTGAGAAAGATTTGTAGTTAGAAAAGTATTATGGAGAGATCAGTATCTATTGTAAATGGAGGTATCGGGTGAAACATTAGAAAAAAGATATGGAAGAGAAAATAAGTTTTTGTTGAATTTGGAGTGTTGTCGAGCAGTTTTGGATACAACTATATATATAAAATTATGTTAAGATTCAGCACAACTCTTAGACTTATTGAATGAACACTAAGTGAGTGGTAAGACACGAAGCAACGTGCCGGCACCTAGTTGCGGAACCAAGTAGTATGTTGTCACGCCAGCTCCAAATAACACAAAGAGTTAAAAAATAGAGACTGTATACAACCAACTAACAATTTAGTAAATTGTCAGCCCTGGCCCATTTCTACCCTAATATAGGGACAAAGTATGTAAGGCTAGATGTATTCTCACCACAATTAGAACCATAGACCGGTTTTGCTGTAATTAGAGCTATTCAGTACGGCATACTAATTGTAGCGAAAATACACCTATAAAGTACATACACCTATAAAGTATAACGCTATGGTAGCCAGCCTTCCAACACTAAGTGACTGTATACAACCAACTAACAAATTAGTAAATTGTCAGCTCTGGCCCATTTCTACCCTAATATAGGGACAAAGTATGTAAGGCTAGATGTATTCTTGCCACAATTAGAACCGTAGACCGGTTTCGCTCTAATTAGAGCTCTTCAGTATGGTACACCTATTCGCTACAATTAGTATGCCGTACTGAAGAGCTTTAATTAGAGTGAAACCGGTCTACGGTTCTAATTGTGGCGAGAATACATCTAGCCTTACATACTTTGTCCTTTTTTTTTTTTTTTTTTTTTTGTTCCCTCAGGGCTCGTCCGCGGCCTTGCCGCCCCGATAGCACCGCATACTTTGTCCTTATATTAGGGTAGAAATGGGCCAGGGCTGACAATCTACTAAATTATTAGTTGATTGTATACAGTCTTTATTTTTTAACACTTTGTGTTATTTGGAGCTGGTGTGACAACATACTACTTGATTTCGCAACTAGGTGGCGGCACGTTGCTTCATGTCTTACCACTCACTTAGTATTGGAAGGCTGGCTACCATAGCCATATTACTTTATAGGTGTATTTTTGGTACAATTAGTATGATGTACTGAAGAGCTCTAATTAGAGCGAAACCGGTCTACGGTTCTAATTGTGGCGAGAATACATCTAGCCTTGAATGAACATGTTGTATGATTTAAAGCAATAAAGGTAACAACAACAATAATTACCGAGTACACCCTGTCTTTTAGTGCATTAAAAGAAAAAATATTAGGTGACAAATCTGGTGATTAGATTAGGTTATATAGTGAGTGGACTATTTCTGTCCCTGTACTGTGGCGCACGCCTAATTGTTTAAAATGTTCACCCATCAAATCTAACTTCTTACCTCGATAATTTTTGAGGGTGAAAGTTGGTTACATGCACCGAATTGGTCTCGGTCACGAGACTGGGGGCCAGCTGTGTATGGCGAGTGACGCAACAGCAGAGCACGTGTTATGTTCCTGTCTGGCTGCGGACAGGACGAAACACCTGCTCTCTGGCAAGCCCAAGCTTGCACCAGAAGATCTGGGTTAACTTTCGCCCACAAATATTGTCGACCTCTGTAGGATGCTGGATTTGTTGGGCGAAATATAAGACAATTAGGCGTGAGCAACAATAGGCCTTAAGATCGCAGTGGAGGGACTGTTATGGCCCCATCATAATTTAACCTAAGCTAACCTAAAGTTGGTCCAGATCTCCTGGTGCTTCCTCTTGAGGTTCTCCTCTATAGGGGCCAGCTCTGAGGGCACATTTACCCTCCCTGTGGTGTCGTCTCCGGGCTTAGCGGGAGGATGTATTCATCCTTTGCTCCTGGAATGATCTGCTCTGGTCCCGGTGGGCTGCCTGGTGGTAGTGATATGTGTTGGTCAGAATAATATATGCCCAAAGCAACGTCTGATCTGAAACTGACTCCCTCCAAGGGTAACAATTGACACAATTCTTCTCAGCGTAGAATAGACCACCTCCAGGTGCTCAGGCCATCGCTTATTTTACTGAATCTGAAGAGTGGCTATCCAGACGTTAGTCATGTACCAACATTGCCTAGGATGTACGCCAGCAGTCCCAGTTGGTCATTATTTAATGCAGTGGTGGGCTGCTCTAAGTGGACGATACCCATTCTACCCCTCCAGCTACCGCACTAAATGTTGGTTGAGCAGGATCCTCCAAGAGATTGTCCCACTTCTGTTGAGGTGTACTGCCATCTGAGGAAGCTGTTTGCCCGTTTCAGTGCTTACAGCAGTGGCTTTAATCTCTTTTGGCCTTTCCACCTCCTTAGAGATTTCATCCTCTCTCTGAGATCATTTAGACCTGACATCAGCTAGTTTTCGCTCCAGTTACTCCCTCTTACAATATAGCAGGGTATACATTGCACATATTCTTTTTATTTCATCGCCACACCCACAGGGGATTATGTGATGATTATATTATTATTATCTTATAACTGGATATGTACTTGCTATAAAGTTGTCAGCATAATGGTTAAAAATTATGTGGTGTTGCTTTGACTTAAAAACAGTCAGTAGGAATGTGTCAATATGCTTACCTGGAATCATGGTTTCAATGTGGAATAATATGAGGTGCGTTTACAGAAGTGGAGAGAATGTTTTTCATTCAAAAAAGAGCTCTTCAGGGAGTTCTTAGACTATAACAAACAGAATCTTGTAAGTCACTTTAAAAATAATAACTATATATTTGTAAATCTATATGCTTTGTTAGAGAAAATTGACACCTGTTCATCGAAAATGTACACTGTTACTTTACAAAATTAAAACTGTTACTTTACAAAATTAAAAGATAAGTTAGTTCCTTCAACACCAAAGAGAAGTAAAATAAAAGATAATGTGCAGTATAGCTTGATAAAAATGTATAACCATATCCCGGATTAAGTAGAACAAACTGAACAAAAAATTAAGGTTTTTTTTGTTGACAAATACAGCTTACTACAGATTGGAGGAGTTCTTCAATGATAAAATTGACGCTAATTTTAGTTTTTCTTTTTAAATGTTTGTGATATCGTGTTTAGATGATATATGTATGGCTTTGTAAGTGTTCATGTTAGGTTAAGTTTTGTTTATTTGCTTGATGTATGTTTTTATTTTGAGAGGTTTATACTTTTATAAATGTTGTTGCATGACATGTTCAACACATAGTGGGTGGTATCAAACTAATTATATAATTATTATTAGCCAATTAAAAAAAAACTGAAATGTGGTAAGCCAAAGAATTATAAACAAACATATTTACAAGTGTTATTGAAATGTCTAAAGTGAAGTGGTCACCTAGTTTAGGGAATAGCTTATCAAGGGTGGTTTTGTTTTATCGAATAACTTAAGAAATTTAATTCAGGCATAGAGATTTTCCCTCCGGTTTTACAATTGCTCCTAATCTTCTTTCCAATTAGTTTCACCTATACAGCTTTGTCAAGCAGAATAAAATTGAAAATATTGACAACTGTACAATTGACTCTTGGTATTTGGTGCTTTATATTTACTTTTGAGCTTACTCTTTGGCTGCCTGCTGCTAAGTTGCTTGTTGTGTCAAATTTTATTGACGCTAGTTCAACATTACATTTTACTGCACATGAAATAAAGCTGAGGGTCCTGCAGATTAATATTTAACAACCTACACTGTAAGGAAGTTAATTTTAAATAGACACAAAAATAATTTACTATTTTAACTGTTTGCAGAGCAATGTTCCAAACAAATTTGAAATCAAAGTTAGAAGAAGAAGCATCTTAGAAGATTCTTATCGTGTGATAACTGCAGTTTCTCGTGTTGAGTTGCTGAAAACAAAACTTTGGGTAGAGTTTGAAGGTGAAGTGGGTTTAGATTATGGTGGACTGGCTAGAGAGTGGTTTTTCTTACTTTCAAAGGAAATGTTCAATCCTTACTATGGCTTATTTGAATACTCTGCCATGTAAGTTTTAATATTACCATGTTGTGATTACATTAAATTACCAACATTGTTTTTTTTTCAGGGATAATTATACACTACAAATAAATCCATTTTCGGGGGTGTGCAATGAAGAACATATTAGTTATTTCAAATTTATTGGTAGAGTAGCTGGCATGGCAGTGTACCATGGAAAATTACTTGATGGTAAGTAAAAATATGTAAGAAAAGTAATGGGTATGAAATGTTAAATATGTATTGACTTAATTTTTTTGGCGCAGTAACCTATCAACGTTCAGATCAAACTAATTACCTGTTAAAGTATGATCTCAAAGCAGCCACTAAAAAGAGGGTTTTTTTAGTGTTCCTTTACCAAACCCCTAAAACTGGGTTTAGAACTGAGGTTCTTTGCAGAATTTGACAATTATGGACCTGCATCCAAACTAAGCATGCCAGAGTTTTCCAGAGCTTGTTCATATGGTAAATCAGATTCGCTCAGAAAAAATTATTGAATGCCAAACCAGTTGTTAGAACTGATCTGTTACTATAAATTATTTGACTAAAAACCATCAAAGGCTATATCAGTTCTGAACATGAAACTACACTACTCAACACTCAAAGCGCCGGTCATCACAATGTTGCCCTTTTTCAGTTTAATGTAACATTTGATTGTCGCTATCAAATTGAGCTCTGTTAAATGTGTTTGCAAGGACGATCCTTTCACTATTAGCCCGTTGTTTTGTAAAACATCAGATAATTCTCATAAAATGTAACAAGGTGTTAAATAAATTATTGAAAATTTGCTAAACCGTGAAGCTCCCAGTTGAAAACATGTTCCTTCTTGAATTTCAACTAAAAACATGTTAAAATAGGACCCATGTGGTGTTTGAATTTACCTTTTATTCTTTTTATTTACAGGATCTTTACAAAAAAGAGCTTTTTCTGTTTTCGGGTACAACTTTTGTACTTCTCAGCCAATTTTTGTAATGGAGGGTTCATATTGAAGCCAAAGCTTCGGGCAGTGACACTTAGTTCACAGAGACCACGTAGAAAGAACGATCAATGTACAGCGTGGCATCAAAAGTGATCCCAATCCTAATCGTTTTAAAAATTTCGTTTGACAGCAGAATTGACTGAAAAATTATTTCTCATCTGCATAGATCGAAGAGTGTCATTAAAAGAACTCAATTACAAACGGCTTGTTTCCAAAGAAGACTCATTAAAGCTCTCATGTGAAAATGCTTACCTTTGCATGTGTTTCATATGTTTTTTATCTTGGCTGGCCAATTTAATTTTTTTATGTGATCTTGTAGTTAATAAAGATATTATATTATTTCCACATTGCCAATACACGTGGAAGTATTACATCTGGCTGTCAAGAAACACCTGCATAAAATGGGGCAGTTCAAACGGGACCTGGCATGCAGACTCTGCGGCGAGGGGGGGGGGGTCAACCCTGCACATCTTGTGTGCGTGTAAAGCTCTGGACCGCAAAAGACAGCTGATCTACGGACAGCCTAGATCGGAGACAGAGCAATATAAAACTTCACCCTACCAGTTGCTGTGCAGACTAGTTCAAGGCACAGTGATTTTGGAATGAGTGGAGTAGAAAAGACATAGGGCATGCACAATAAGCCAAAGGCTGCGGTGCTATCGGGGCGGCAAAGACACGGACGAGCATTAGGAAAAAAAAATAGCATTGGCCACAAAAATTTCAAAACATTTTTTTCTCTTAAACATCATAAAAAGTGTCAAAACGTATAGAAAACATGATTTGAGGACGAAAATTATGTTTGTCTATCGGTCTGTATGTCTGTCTGTAGCCACAATAACTTCAGGACGAGTTGAGATATCATTTTCAAATTTGGTTTAATTTAGCACCCGACAAACAAGTTCGGATTGTTTTTGGGTAGAATCACTCCATGGGGTAGGGGAGGAATGGGGAATGGTGAAAGTTGACATTTTTTCGTTAAAACTCGAGTCATCTAATAACGTTTTCGGGTTTGGTTAACAAAAAATTTTTAATTTCATCAAACGTCTGGTATTCTGTCCCAAAGTTTAATTTGGGGTTGAATGTGTGGGGGTGGAATATCGCTGATAGAAATTTCGAATTTTTTTTGCTAAAACGGCGTAAAAAGTCTCAAAAAAAACTTGATTCTGGAATGAAATTTTGTTTGTCGGTCAGTCAGTCTGTCGACCTGTACATTTGTCTGTTGGTAGGCGCAATAATTTTCGAACGAATTGATATATCGTCTTCAAATTTTGTATACAGTTAGCACCCAACAAACGAACGGTTCGGATTGTTTTTGGGTAGAATCACTCCAGGGGGTACGACATGAACGGGGGTGATTTGGTAACATTTTTTCGTAAAACTAAAAAAATATAAGATTTTAGGGTTAGTTTATTAGAAAACTTTCAATTCCATCAAACATTTGGTATTCTGTGCTGAAATTAAATTAGGGGTTGAATGTGTGAGGGTGGAATATCGGTGACAGAAATTTTTTTTGCTAAAATGATGTAAAAAGTTTGAAAACATATAGAAAACTTGATTCTGGAACGAAATTTTTTTAGCAGTCTGTCTATCACTCTGTACATCTGTCTGATAGTAGGGGCAATAACTTTTGAACAAATTGAGATATGATCTTCCAATTTGGTATCCAGTTTGCACCCGACAAAGGAACTTTGCAAATTGTTTTTGGGTAAGATTGTCTAGTGGTTAGGGGTAAGATGAGGAGTGAGTTAGTAAAAATTGACATTTTTTCGTTAAAACTCGAGTAATATAACGTTTTAGAAGTTTATGGGTACAGGAATACGAATATTCTCTTTGTGGTCAAGTCATGGACCCCACATTTATTTCATGAGAATGTCTGTCTAAGGAGAGTAGATTATCACAGCCATCTGGAAGTTGTGATTCAATTTGCAGCACTATCTTTTGTATTAGTTTTGTGCAGCAAACTATTGATTTTTCCATACATAATCTGACACTGTGTATCAGTAACAAACTATAAAAAAGTAACAATAAACAAAGGTAAAATGGGAACATGATATATAATTTTAACACCAGTATATAGTGGTATTCTTGCCACTCATGACATTTCTACCTCATTACATTATTTGTAGCAAGAATGTGTAAATGTACTACCTGTGAAAAGTGTTTCCTATTAATTTCTCAAAATCCTCAAAAATCTGTATTGTAAATATTTATCAATGAATTTAGTCCATTTGATGTAATAATAAGTTAAACCATTGATCCCCATACAGCTTTGATTTCTATTCATATATTTCGTAGTTTTTCTTAGGGCATCTACAGATCAAAGAAATCAACAGATACTGCTGGGCTGGAATTAGTTGATTATATTACTGATGCCTTCAATAGGGGTGAGAGTACAAGTTCATTTGTCTTATTTTGATATGGAGCCACATGTTAACCTGCTAGAAATAAATTATTATTATGGCACCAGAGGTGTGTTTCATAAAATGCCAAACTAACCAGTGTGTATGGTGGAACAATAAAAGGTGATCACCGAAACAGATAGACCATGGTGTTTAACAATAATCAATCATGGATCCTCTCCTCTTTGTAATATACATGAAGAAATAAATGAACATGGAAACAGTCAAAAGCAATCTTATATACAGGTGACACCACACTTTGTGGTGCGATGGAAGACTTAGCAGAAAAGACAGCAACAATAGTACTGCAAACAGAAATCATTTACAAGCAACCAGCTCTGTCATAATATTGAAAAACACAGAATATACTTGTGTTTTTTATAAATTAACACAAATCTGTGGACTTCGTATGACTCAAACTAGATAGCAGATTGAATTGCTCATTTCAGATTTGAAATATATATATATATATATATATATATATATATATATATATATATATATATATATATATATATATATATATATATATATATATATATCAAGTGCAATTTTAGTAGAATAAAATGCATTTTAACAAGATATTGTGCAATATTCACACATTTCTCAAATTTCATGATCCTTGCCACATATTGGATTCTTCTCTGGAAACAGTGAAGTGAATGCACCACATTAGTAAGGTTATGAAAGTTCTTTTTTGTCGGTTCATAGTTTAAACCATTGCTGTCATGTGGGAGATAAAGTTTCGTGGCCTGTAGAGTTTGAATTAAGTAATTCTTATACTTGATGACCCAGACTGAGAACTTTGATGTTTCAATAGCTAATTTCCAATTTTAGAATTTAAAATAACTTATTTTATTGGGAAATATTAAAAATTGAAATTAATAATGCACGACCGCACGATGTATGTTGCTGATTACTGGTTGAGATACCAACATCATGTATGTCATTTAACCTCCGAAAATTGCATGGCTTTACGAAGCTTCGTTGTCAGCTTACAAGTGAAAGGAAATAACTGAAAAAACTGTCTAAGATGACAACCTTTTCAGCAGCAATTTGCAAATTTGGAACCTAGAAGTTTTGCCTCGCATTATGATTAATATAATAAAGAAAATACTTTACTAACATGTATTCACAAAGATGGCAATGTGATTTAATTATCTTAAAGGTAAAAACATTTAAAATTTCCACATCCATACAATAGCATATAACATAGGTGCCTTCTCTCCACATGAACTTCTCAGGTGAAGCAGAAGTGTATTGTTTTTTTATGTCATGTTCAAATATTGTTGATCCATTGTCCTTCTTTCCGTCTTTCAAGTGGCAACTACAAATTTCAAATAACATTTGAAAGTCAAACCCGGTTTGAAATTCCCGCTTTAAAAAAATTGTTCGCAGTCCTTTTTAACAAGTGCTCATTCTGCAAAACAGGGCACCTAGAGTTCTCTTTGGCTTAGATTACAGAGAGAGTGGCAGAGTGGTTTGTAAAGCTTAAAAACAGATTACCTTGCCAACTTGTTTCATCTTTGAAACCAAGCAGTCATCTCATCATGTTTGATTAAAATTGTGCACAAAACGAAACAATGCCTGATTTTTAATATCATGCATGCTACATCTTTGAACTCAGAATGAAATGCTGCGTTTAAATATCTAAAAATATATAGGGTGTTTCATTTAAATATATGCAAGTTTTATTAATTAATTAAGATTGGCAGATGACTCGCTTTTGTTTGTTTGTTTAATATGTAAAAAAAAACTTGAAAAAGGACCCTGAAAGTCAGTTTTATCTCATCTCTCTTACTTCAAACTTCCAGAGTTATGTTGATTTGAAATGTGATCAAGTTCCTTGGAATGCACTGTACAGCTTTTTATAAAGATGACTTATTGTAATTTTTAACTGTTAAGTTTCGGTTACCTTATTTCTTTTTTCTTCATTTATATTTTGTGGTTTTATTTATATTCTGTTATCTTACGTTAGGTTAGGTTAATTTGTTAGTGGGCCATAACGGTCCCTCCACTGCGACCTTAAGGTCTACTGTGGCTCACGCCTAATTGTCTTATATTTTGCCCAACAAATCCAGCCTCCTACTGAGGTCTACAATTTTTGTTGGCGAATGTTGACCCCCAGGTCTTCTGGTGCAAGCTTTGTCTTGCCAAAGAGCAGGTGTCTTGTCCTGTCCGCAGCCGGTCAAGAATATAGCACATGCTCTGCTGTTTCGTCCCTCTTCATACACCACCGGCACTCAGTCTCTTGACCGAGACCAATTCGGTGCATGTGGTGACGCAAGCGGCAGTGTACTGTACATACAGGCCGACTAGAGTTCTCAGTTGTTGTCTGTTTAGCTCTAGAAGTTTTTTAGCTCTGGACTCTGAAAGGCCATTTATGAAGGCCTTAGAGTGTGCTAATCCTGGCATATTTTGCCTTTGCTGGATTATAATTCTATCTGTCCAGGTTCTGGTCCGATAAAGTCCTCCTGGGCACCACGCCCGGCAAGCACGTCGGCCGCTACATTGCCATCAAGGACCGAGTGACACAGTATCCAGACCAGCGACACCTCATGGCAGCTGCCTAGTTCGTTGAGGGCGGATTTACAGCTCCATGTCATTTTTGAGTTGCAACAGTAGGAACCAAGTGCCTTTATTGCAGCCTGGAAACCTCAATATATATATATATATATATATATATATATATATATATATATATATATATATATATATATATATATATATATATATATATATATATATATATATATATATATATATATATCGATTTGTGTGTGCAATGGTTTTGTATAATTTCCCTTGCACACATCTGGATGGCATACACTTCTGCCTGGTGTATAGTTGCATAATTTCCGAGGCTAGATGATATTCTCGCATCGGTGTTGCTCCCATATGCGCCTGCTCCTGCCCCCCTATTGGTTTGGAGCCGTCAGTGTACCAGCAGAGATCTGCCCTCAATAAAGTCGTTTGATTTCGTTCCCAGTCCTCCCTTTTTTGGAAGGACGGTCTTGAAAGACAGATCTCTACTGATCGTTGTAGGCATGAGTTCTGAGACCATTTCCAGAACCTCATGACTCTCAATGTCATCAAGGAGTCCGGTTCTTCCCAAACTGATTGCCTTCGGCATGCTGTCGGCCATTTGTTTTATACTGTATGTTGTCCACCTAGTCTCCCTCTCCAGCAAAATGTGAAGAGGTGGAATGTTTAGGAGGATTTCCAGACCAGCTGATGGAGGGGTGCTTACCGCGCCTGTTATCATCAGACATGCTTGTCTCTGTAGCTGAGCCAGTTTGGCCCTCACGAAAGCACAAAGTGCCTTAAGCCACCAAGCTATAGCTCCATAGGTTATCATCAGTCTGAAAACCACTACATGGAGCCAGTACATCTATTGTGGGCTTGTTCCCCAGTTATTTCCACAGATTCTCTGGAATGTCCACAGGGACAGTGGCCCTGCGGATTACATTCTGTAACTGTATGTTCCAGTTGAGCTTCTTGTCTAGGGTAACCCCCAGATATTTCGCCTGTTCCATAAATGGTATTGTTTCCCCCCATAAGAATAGGTGGTTTTAATTTGTCCAACCTTCTTCTGGTAAATGGAACCACCAGTACCTGACTCAAGGCGGTTAAATAAGGCACACCCGCCTTGAGCAGACGACTAAGCAGCTCCAGGCAGTCGTCGTTTTTTCCTTTGCTCCTCCGTGTGGCGGATGGGAGTCTTTAAAATATCCCGCTCCTCATTGGAGGACAAAGATTTGGTGGATAGAGAGGGGATGACCCCTGTCCCTTCCTCCATAGGTTTGGCAGATAGAGAGAGGATATCCCCCATTTCAATCTCCAAAAGTTTGGCAGTTAGAGGGGGGATAACCCCGATCTCTACCTCCATAGGTTCTCTGCCTGGAGATCAAAAGTATTATTACCCATCTCATTTGTGTTTATATTTTTGGCTGTGTCCATATACTGTTCCCACGATTAGCTGGGGAAAATTGTGGTTAATCGCCATGGAAGAGCCCCCTATTCCCTGGAGAGGCATTTATACACAGGGAGGTGGCCCGGTTTCCCTGAGTGGGTGGGGGGCAGTTACGCTAGTGGTAGAGTTACCACTCTACCAATGCCCGGCCAAAAGCTCATCGCTTCGGCACCAACCCACCAAAGACCATGCGATGTGGGTTTTTGATTCCTGGCCCTCCTAAGACATGACTAGGTAGTGTTACAGTGTTACATCCCTCATTGCTGAGGGATGGAGCTCGTTCACAGGGGAGGTTTTAGGGCCGGGATGTCTTTGGGGTCTCTTGGGGCCCCAGCAACTATAGCTCTATACCATCCCTAGCCATACATATGGCGACAGCCCTATCCGCGACCCGGGGACGCGCCCGATGCACGCACAAATACATACATGCAAACCCCGGGAAGCACCTGCTTCGGGTTATCTTAACTCAATAGTAAATGACTTGTTTATATGTGATTTTAATTTGCCACTTTGATTTTTTTATGTCTACTGCTGTTTTTGATTTAATCCAATTTTATAATTTTTAATGTCTATATTTTGATAAGTACACTTGGAGAACACCCAAATCACCACAACACATGTTTCAGAGACCTTACGATCGTTTCGTTGACCAAGTCAACATCTTCAGAGGAAGAAAAATTCTAACATAAAAAACTAGATCCCGTATATTTATATCGCGTCAAAGAAAACGAACTAGTCCGAATGAAAGTTGTCGTCCAAGAACGATCGTTTGTTTATTGCGCAGTGAAACAGGTCGGAGACCTGCTTTAATCTTTTGGTCGACAAATTTATGACCCTTATCTAATATAGGTTTAAAAAGGACCGGCGTTCTTTAAAGAAACAGCACGTTTCCTTTCGATCTAGAACTTTACAATGTGGATATTGGTTTATGCCGATAAAGACATCTGCTGAGATAAACAACATAAACTCAAATCATCTCTTTTAAAAATAGAAAAATAAAACCCAGATGTCTGTCTCACCGTGTTACCTTCAACAAAGGAAAAATAGTTCAACTAAAATACTACACAAAAACTAAATATTGATTTTAATTCTACGTGAAAATATTTATATTGACTACCTAGATACAAAAACCGAACAGGTATTTAAATCAAGACATAGTGATTAGTATATGTATAAACCGGTCGAGTTATTGACCATAATTTATTATTCTACCAGACTAATTATGAGTATTTAAGCGGTTAAATGCAAAGAGCAAACAATGGGCTAGAAATTACAGGTGGCGCACGGTTTAATGAAGTTTTGTTCTTAATAGACCTTAATATAAAAATACTTTCTAATGAATCAAGCATAGTTTGATGTCTGACATTTTTGACAAGTTTCAAATTTTCTTTGTCAATGTGGTGGTTATTATCCCACATATGTTGTGCCACACAAGATTTGTCTACCGTACCATATCGTAACTGTGCGAGATGTTCACGAAATCTGGTGGCTATGTTTCTCCTAGTTTGGCCCACGTATTTAAGATCACAATCTTTGCAACTAATCTCATAAATTCCGGACATTTCAGTGACTTTGTCTTTGTCTTTCGTATTACCCAACAAATTTTTTAAATTACTTTTCGTCGAAAACGTCAAATGTAAATCGGCTTTCTTAAAAATACTTTCCAAACCCTTTGTGATTCGTGGTTCATAAGGTAAACATACAAATTTTTTCTCTATTTTATCATTCTTAAATGTCGTACATTCCGATATCAACTTCTTTGTTCTGTGTTTGTTAACTAATTTGTCTATTAAACCATCCGAGTAACCGTTATATCTCGCCACATGTTTTATGTATTTTAATTCTGTATTAAATCTATTTTTACTCAACGGAAAATTTATCAATCTATTTACTAAGAAATTGAAACTAGCCGTTTTTTGTGCAAACGTATGGTGTGAGTCATTAGGAATATAATTAATAGTAGCCGTTTCCTTCCTATAGACATCAAATTCAAGCGAGCCTTTATCTTTATTTTTAATAACCAGTACATCTAGGAACGAAAGTTTATTGTTAATCTCTATTTCGTGGGTAAATTTTATTGAATCAAATTGACTATTCAGTTTTTCAGTAAATTCTTCTACCTTACATGTATTTGTGTCAAACACTGCAAAAATATCATCGACATAACGCAACCAAACTCTAGGGAAATACCCACTTTTATTTTTTAAATCCGTCTCAAATCTGCTCATAAACAAATCCGCAATAAAAGGCGATAATGGATTGCCCATAGCTGTGCCTTCAGTTTGTTCAAAGAACTCACTGTTAAATTGGAAAATATTTTGTTTTATACAAATGCTAGTTAGAGCTAAATATTCCTTGCAGACGTCTTGACTTATATTGTTCAATTCTAATAATTCTTCCAAATACTCCAACGTTTGTTTTGTGGGTACACTAGGAAATAATAACGTCACGTCGAATGACATCAAAATCTCTCCTTTCAATAATTTAACATCTTTAATTTTATCAATAAAATCAAGGGAATTTAGCACCGAACAACTTTTCTGTTTAATAGGTAGTCTTTTAAACTCGTTTGACAACCACTTTGCCAAGTTATATGTTGGAGAATCTATAGCCGAAATGATAGGCCTCATTAATTTTCCCGGTTTATGGATTTTCGGGAGACAATATTTTTTGGGGACTTTCGGATTAGAAACTTGTAAACGTGTTCTTAAATCCTTTGTTATGAGATTTGAACATTTTTTTAAACCGTTTTTAACTTCGTTAATCATTCTTGGTAACGGATTTTTATCTAATTTTCTATACGGCCCTGACTCTATTGCATTACTCACTCGCTCTTTATAATCGCTTTTGTCCATTATCACAACTTTATTGCCTTTATCCGCCTTAATATAAAAACATTCCTTTTCTCGCAATTGTTTAACTATTTTCATTTGATTATAATTTTTGTTTTTTGTAGGATTGTTTTCTTTTAGATTTTTAGATATTTTCTTTTTACATGCTTCACGAATAAAGTTTTTTGAAGAATCCGGTAATTTTTTAATTCCCGTTTCTATACTGGCAACGACATCTAAAAGTGCTTCTTTTTGTGACTGTAATCCGAATTTTAACCTTCTGTTTAAGAGGTCCATCTCATTTTTGTTAAACGACTGCGAAGAAAGATTTTCTACAAGGTCAATTTTCCGAGGAACTGATTTTTCAATTTTAATCTGTAAGAGTATGATGATCTGTTAAGAGTATGATGAATGGTGCAATTTTCAGAGGAACATGTTTGTAGTTATAAACGCTAAGTTAATTAAGAAAATCAATATCCAGAATAAAAAACTAAAAAAACTTGTAAAGTAAAATCAGTTCCTCGGAAAATTGACCTTGTAGAAAATCTTTCTTCGCAGTCGTTTAACAAAAATGAGATGGACCTCTTAAACAGAGGGTTAAAATTCGGATTACAGTCACAAAAAGAAGCACTTTTAGATGTCGTTGCCAGTATAGAAACGGGAATTGAAAAATTACCGGATTCTTCAAAAAAATTTATTCGTGAAGCATGTAAAAAGAAAATATCTAAAAATCTAAAAGAAAACAATCCTACAAAAAACAAAAATTATAATCAAATGAAAATAGTTAAACAATTGCGAGAAAAGGAATGTTTTTATATTAAGGCGGATAAAGGCAATAAAGTTGTGATAATGGACAAAAGCGATTATAAAGAGCGAGTGAGTAATGCAATAGAGTCAGGGCCGTATAGAAAATTAGATAAAAATCCGTTACCAAGAATGATTAACGAAGTTAAAAACGGTTTAAAAAAATGTTCAAATCTCATAACAAAGGATTTAAGAACACGTTTACAAGTTTCTAATCCGAAAGTCCCCAAAAAATATTGTCTCCCGAAAATCCATAAACCGGGAAAATTAATGAGGCCTATCATTTCGGCTATAGATTCTCCAACATATAACTTGGCAAAGTGGTTGTCAAACGAGTTTAAAAGACTACCTATTAAACAGAAAAGTTGTTCGGTGCTAAATTCCCTTGATTTTATTGATAAAATTAAAGATGTTAAATTATTGGAAGGAGAGATTTTGATGTCATTCGACGTGACGTCATTATTTCCTAGTGTACCCACAAAACAAACGTTGGAGTATTTGGAAGAATTATTAGAATTGAACAATATAAGTCAAGACGTCTGCAAGGAATATTTAGCTCTAACTAGCATTTGTATAAAACAAAATATTTTCCAATTTAACAGTGAGTTCTTTGAACAAACTGAAGGCACAGCTATGGGCAATCCATTATCGCCTTTTATTGCGGATTTGTTTATGAGCAGATTTGAGACGGATTTAAAAAATAAAAGTGGGTATTTCCCTAGAGTTTGGTTGCGTTATGTCGATGATATTTTTGCAGTGTTTGACACAAATACATGTAAGGTAGAAGAATTTACTGAAAAACTGAATAGTCAATTTGATTCAATAAAATTTACCCACGAAATAGAGATTAACAATAAACTTTCGTTCCTAGATGTACTGGTTATTAAAAATAAAGATAAAGGCTCGCTTGAATTTGATGTCTATAGGAAGGAAACGGCTACTATTAATTATATTCCTAATGACTCACACCATACGTTTGCACAAAAAACGGCTAGTTTCAATTTCTTAGTAAATAGATTGATAAATTTTCCGTTGAGTAAAAATAGATTTAATACAGAATTAAAATACATAAAACATGTGGCGAGATATAACGGTTACTCGGATGGTTTAATAGACAAATTAGTTAACAAACACAGAACAAAGAAGTTGATATCGGAATGTACGACATTTAAGAATGATAAAATCGAGAAAAAATTTGTATGTTTACCTTATGAACCACGAATCACAAAGGGTTTGGAAAGTATTTTTAAGAAAGCCGATTTACATTTGACGTTTTCGACGAAAAGTAATTTAAAAAATTTGTTGGGTAATACGAAAGACACAGACAAAGTCACTGAAATGTCCGGAATTTATGAGATTAGTTGCAAAGATTGTGATCTTAAATACGTGGGCCAAACTAGGAGAAACATAGCCACCAGATTTCGTGAACATCTCGCACAGTTACGATATGGTACGGTAGACAAATCTTGTGTGGCACAACATATGTGGGATAATAACCACCACATTGACAAAGAAAATTTGAAACTTGTCAAAAATGTCAGACATCAAACTATGCTTGATTCATTAGAAAGTATTTTTATATTAAGGTCTATTAAGAACAAAACTTCATTAAACCGTGCGCCACCTGTAATTTCTAGCCCATTGTTTGCTCTTTGCATTTAACCGCGTAAATACTCATAATTAGTCTGGTAGAATAATAAATTATGGTCAATAACTCGACCGGTTTATACATATACTAATCACTATGTCTTGATTTAAATACCTGTTCGGTTTTTGTATCTAGGTAGTCAATATAAATATTTTCACGTAGAATTAAAATCAATATTTAGTTTTTGTGTAGTATTTTAGTTGAACTATTTTTCCTTTGTTGAAGGTAACACGGTGAGACAGACATCTGGGTTTTATTTTTCTATTTTTAAAAGAGATGATTTGAGTTTATGTTGTTTATCTCAGCAGATGTCTTTATCGGCATAAACCAATATCCACATTGTAAAGTTCTAGATCGAAAGGAAACGTGCTGTTTCTTTAAAGAACGCCGGTCCTTTTTAAACCTATATTAGATAAGGGTCATAAATTTGTCGACCAAAAGATTAAAGCAGGTCTCCGACCTGTTTCACTGCGCAATAAACAAACGATCGTTCTTGGACGACAACTTTCATTCGGACTAGTTCGTTTTCTTTGACGCGATATAAATATACGGGATCTAGTTTTTTATGTTAGAATTTTTCTTCCTCTGAAGATGTTGACTTGGTCAACGAAACGATCGTAAGGTCTCTGAAACATGTGTTGTGGTGATTTGGGTGTTCTCCAAGTGTACTTATTAGTGCTCATCACAGGTTCCAGTTTTCACATAGTCTATATTTTGTTTCTGCATTTTTTTTACATTTTCAAATGTATATTTTTTGATGTCTAATCAAAGTCTACTCTACTCTGCTTGAAGTGAAGCAACAGTAGACATCATTAGTTTGTGTATGGGTAGCTGATTGCATCTGTGGAAATATTTAGTGTACAGGCCCCTCCTCTAATAACTATAGTAGTTGATGGGAAGGGTAAAAAAATTAAAACAAAAACATTAAATAATTATTTAAAAGCAAATGAAATTGATTGTAAATGTAATCAGCATATAAACCACAAAATTGTCTTGAAACAGTTATCTTTATTGTCCAGTTTCACAAATGCTAGTTAAGTTTAAATTGACGATTAATTAAGGCTTTTCAACCAATCACTTTTCTAAACAATACAATTTAACATTTTCCCAAGTGTGCCTAATTATTTTATGACTGAATATAAAGACGTTTTTGTAATTTTTTTAAACTTTAATTTTAAACTATTATAATATTATGTTTCATTACAGCATTCTTCATTAGGCCATTTTATAAGATGATGTTAGGTAAAACGATAGATCTAAAAGATATGGAATCTGTGGACTCTGAATACTATAAGTCACTTTTATGGATAAAAGAGAACGATCCTTCTGATCTAGATCTGACGTTTTCTGTAGATGAAGAATCATTTGGTCACACATCTGTCCACGAACTTATATCAGGTGGTGCTAACGTTCCTTTAGATAACTCTAACAAGGATGAATATATCAAGTAAGCTGCTTTATATTAACATAACATGTACAAATAAAGTAAAGAAATATTATTTTGCATGTTCCAAAATATGTCTATATGTATAATATTCTTCTGATTTTGCTGATATTCAATATTCATTATGATTTATGTAGTGAAGCAAACTAACGAGCTATTTATTAAAATTTATTAGTATGTATGACAATTTATTATATTTGACGAAGTTACTGTGAAACTGATCGATTATGTGGTTTAGTTTATATTATCCAATGTCTTGCTAGTTTGTTTTATCGACTAATGTATGTCTAGATCTTCTGTTTCAGAAAATCAACCTTGGTCTACATGAAACCTTACTTCATGGCTAGTTTATATTGTAGAAATCATTTTAACTTATTGTTTATTTAATATCTTGAAAAGTTCTTTGCTGCTTTCCAATAAATAAAAAACTAAATTTTTGTAGTAGTAGAGCAATATTTGATTAAAACTGTGATGTATCGTTTTTGTTTCTTTGATGTTCTTCTATTTCCGCAACTATGGTCATGCACCCACGCCAGGGAGCAGTTTCACCTCACTATCCTGGAAACGTTTCCCAGCCCCTTGTTTTCTGTGAGAAGAGTAAGGATGTTGAAAGTGCCCAATATTACATGATACACGAGACCAATGGCGTTACGCTCCCTCCAAATAGCGATATGTGTAGACATTCAGCTTGCCAAAGCTTGGTTGATGTTAATTTCACAGCATGCACTGAAAAAAAAATGTTACTCTTCTACTAGAAATCCCACAATCTTTGGCTTCAGAATCACATGTTCTTACCACTGAACTACAGGGGCTGCATTTTATTAAAATAATGAAATATACTTTATGATTTACGTAACCTATTTAACCCTGATCATTTAACAAGTTGTCCTTTTAAAGGGATGGTAGCACTAAAAACTACTAGAGAAATAGAAAACTGGCATGAGTAGGTATGGGGGCACTTTGGCCAGACAGGTAGTGGGGGTACGAGTGGGGGTACCTCCACTCCTCCCCTAGTGGGCGTGGCCCCACCCCTAGTGGGCGGAGCCCCACCCATAGTGGGCGGAGCCCCACCCCTTGTGGGCGTGGCCACGCCCCCCCCCCAAGATGGCGTCCAGCCACGCCCCCCCAAGATGGCGTCCAAGATGGCTTCCAATGTAACCTGTAAACATTCTAAGGTCATTGACCTGTTATGTCTAGGAAACTTTGGCCAGACAGTGACGTCACACGACTTGGGCCAGACAGTCACATGCAAACATTCCAAAGTGTCTAACCTATTACTTCAAATTATTCTAAGGATATTTTGAAAAAAACCATTTGGAGCAGGTGAGTTTCGAACCCGGGACATTCAGATGAGGAACGACTACCTTAACCGTCGCGGCTAATCAAGCACTTGTTAATTTATTGTTTCAGATTTGTATATATATACGACTTTTAATTAAAACAAACCATACATGTAACATATTTAAATATTTTATTATTATTAGACAATTGAATGATTCACAAAATAAGACCTTTCGCTTTTAAAGATGGTTGAAGACTCCATTATTTAAAGATACGTCACCTCAACCTTTAGAGCCGAGTGTACGTTTTAACCCGAACAAGTAGCGAACTAACCTGAGATGACGTATTCAAAAGCCAGCTAACCTGTTACGCCAGTTAAAATAACATGCGTAATAAGAAGGTAATTATTAGTAATAAACCACATGCCAAAGACTAACCTGGTTATTAAAATCAAATCAATTTAAAATTATCTCATTAGAATTAATATAAATAACGTCGTATGTAGGATGAAAATTAAGTCGATCGAATTAAATAAAGCGAAATAAAACGTTATGTTTTTATTTCAATCGTGTAAATAGTACACCAGCTGAGTAACCGTTTCATTATCGTAGGCTTCCGGCTGATATGATAGGTGAATGCCCAGATCATATGACGGCTTTAGTTTAAATAGAGAATCGGTAGCGAATTTTTATATAAGTTATTTGGTGTAAATTATTTTATTAGAAAATTGAAATACATGTTTTTTATATTGTAAACCCACCAAATTTGTTTCTTAGACAACGGTTTAAGGTTAGAAATAAAACACTCGATTGTAATACAATTAATTTATTAGGAGTAATAAGATTTACATACAAAATATTACATAATGGCTCTTACAATACCAGTTAGAGGTTTATATTCAAATACACAATCATGAATAATTAAACAGTAGGCCCTAGTTCTCGGAGCAAAATTGTCTTTACTCATAAACTCCACTTTGATGTCGACTGTTGAAGACTTGATTGATTCATTCTGGTGTTGGCAATCGATTACAAATAGAGCTCGATCTTTAAACTCATCATAATTTAAAAGAGGCTCCGACATGTTTTTATAGTAAAAACTTTTTTGAAAATCTGTATACATCTGGTAGGCTTCAACGTATTTTGATCTTTCGAAATCCATATTCATAGCTTCATAAGGGTAGCATTCTGAATTTAGGAACACTCGTAGATCTACCATACCGATGTTATCGAAGAAGTCACCTTTTTTGCTTATGTTATCTTTCCGATCTGTTTGAAACGCTATAATCACATATCTAGGTCTTTCCAAGTTGGTTGCAGTTTTAACAGCCCACACATCTCTGTTTATATCTCTGAGTGATGGTAGCTCATATATATATCCCATTTCCGATATGCGAGAAATATAGATGTGTCTTTTGCTATTTTATCCATCAGTTCCAGCTTCATTTGATCGTTTGGAAATACATGTTTTGCTTTTAAAAACATGTTGGTTACAGTTATCTTAGATCTTGCTGTACCTGTGCTGTAATAGCAGTTGGAATCATTTCGAGCTCTTGTAAATCGGAAAGTATGTTTGCCACAGAGAACTCCTTTAAAGTGATGAAAGAAACTGAAGAGGAACCAAAGAGGTAGGAGCAAGTGAAACTTGTTATCGTTTAAGGTGATGTGATCTGATGATACATTCAACCCAGCATTGCTAAGAGATTTTGCTTCATTCTTACTAAACGAAAGCAGAGTTTTGATGTTTGTTGTGGTGTATGGATCTCGTACTCGCTCCACTTCCTTGTTATTTAATTCATATATCATTGATTCAAACAGAGCTACTTCTCCGTTATTTGACATGTGGCAGACACCAGTAGCATTTTGTACTGCTAGAGGTTCCAGAGCACCTTCGATGATTAGAGCTGACTCTGCTAGACATACGAATGCATCTTGCTGATTGATGTTTATTTCAACTTCATCGCTGTTACCAAACGATTTAGTTGATGAATAGTAAGACCTAAGTTCTTCTCGATCAATGGAGTCGTCAAACTTGGGGTCTTTGAATATTTCTAGTTTTGATGACATGATAACCAAGACTTTTAAGGAATTCAATATTATCGGAACGAAGTGTATGCTTCAAAGGAGCTGATTGTACTAAATTTGTTTTGGTAGATTCGCTTGCTTTTATATCTTTAAAGACTAGCATTCTAGGCAATCTTTTTAAGCTCTAAGCGAACAGACACCTCTTCACCTTGAAAGTTTACAGGAACTGAATCTTGATCCACGATGTCGATGCTTATATTTGAAATCTCTCGTTTGTTTACTGGTAAATAAATTAGATTCTTAGGTTCTATATCGATTGCATAACCAGGATCGACCATCGGTGCAAACTCATATAACGTATGTGAAGGTTTTCCATTATAGTAAGAACCAGACACAATATTAGTTTCTATACGAATCTGTTTAACATCCACTATTTCAACAGGTAAATCAGATTCATGGAAGACACCTGGTTGAAGAACTTGCTTTGAAAATCCCAGCATTCGCCCAATCGAATCATCAGATTCAAAACTGATACTTGTGAAACACTTTATTTCACATCTAATGGTGTTGGGATTAGGTCTTAGAATCAAAGCTAGCTGCTTTTGTTCACGTGTTGCTGTAGCACCAACAAGTTCATTTTGAAGCAAGTTTTCCAAATGTGTTATTTCATATGCACCAGTAGGTATCGTGATGATTCTCCAAGCAGCTCCTTCTTTTACATAAAATTTATTTTTACCTTTATATATGTTAGGTATGTTGTTGTATGTGTGAAAACCTATCAAAGCAACTGCATAACTACCACCTGGATCCAATTCAATTGGAGGATCGTAGTCTGTTGACAGATGACAACTTCGATCTTTCAACGTGAAGGTTTGCGACATGACTGAAACACAGATACTACCGTTTAAGGCTTTTATTTAAAAATTTTAAACATAAATGACCACAATTATAAGTATTATATTTCTGATACACATCATGATTGTACATTAGAGTAGAGTCTTTAAGGTAACGCTGCAGCTCAACTGGTGGCTTCAAGTTTCCATATGAGTCAAAGTACACGGCTGTGTCACCACGTTTCTTAACTGCAACCCAATGACTGCCAGGTTCCTTGTTTGTTTGCAAATTCATGATAAGTGATTCATTCTTGCGTGGCCCATTCGATGGCAAAGTATCTCGCATGTATACACCTCTAAAATATGGAATTTTCATTTTACCAGCAAATTTCACAAGGTCTTCATTTGTTAGAGGTCTTGCTGGTAAACATCTTACTCGTTTTTTGGTTTCTGCAAATACAACCCATAACCGCTACGCTGCTTCTTCAGATATAATCCTTTACCGAGTCTCTTATACTTTGGTTTTAATTTCAAACCATTACCTCTCTTACCCATAGCAATAGCCTCCATCGTTTTGTTATGACGTACTTCTTCTTCTAGTTTTTGTTTGGCTGATTTGGCATCGTTAACTGCTTTAGCAATGCCTGCAGCACCGCCACCTAGAGCACCTAGCGCTGACAGGCCACCAAAAATTAAAGGTAGTAGTGGAAGGAAGCCTCCGCTTTTAGGTATTGGAATAACTCGCGGTTTCAGCACATTCTTACGCCCACCAATCTGTTTAACAATTGCGTGAGCGATATCAAACACGGCATTCTCTGATGGAATAAGATTTCTGTCTTTTATAACTTCTCCAATCAGACTAAGAATGTTTTTAAAGGGAACTTTTTTCCTCGGTTTTGAGTTGATTACATCAAGACCCATACCAAGCTTTCTTTTAACTTTCATAGTGTTTGTAACACCCCAAGCAGCTAACTTTTCACCAAAACTTGCGTCCTTTGACTTGACTCTCTCCCAAGTCTGATTCTCCAACACTTCGTCGGCTCGATGCCTATCACTTAACTCTTTTGATTGAGAGTAAGCGATGTCGTGGTCTCGACAAGCACGATCTAAAGGATTGATACCTTGATCACCTCTAGCAAGACGTTCTTTAAGTTTAGTACCCGGGCCACAAAATTGATAACCAGGAACGTGCAGCTCAACAGGTAGCTTGTTAATGGCTGTGTTTACAAGACCTTCACCCTGTGACACCAACATTGATACTAACTGTGTGATCCGCTTACATGTCTATATTTATATACATACTCGAAAAATATAGTTTAGTTCCAGTCAAGATGCACACCATCAAACACGCTTCTGTCTTACCTATTACAAATATAGACGATGTTGTTGATACAGCAGAACAACAACTAAGGCATGGTCCTCTCTTCCCAAACACAGTTAGAGGTATCATATGTGGTCCTAGTGGGTGTGGTAAAACAAATGTTATGTTAAGTTTATTGTTTGAACCGAACGGTTTAAAGTTTGATAACGTGTATGTGTATTCAAAGTCTCTGTATCAACCTAAATATAAGATGTTACAAAGGGTGTTGGATGCTACAAAAAGTGTTGGTTATTATCCATATAGTGAAAACGATGAAATATTAGATCCAGCAGAAGCCCAGGAGAACTCGGTGTTTATATTCGATGATGTGGCTTGTGACAAACAAGATAAAATGAGAGCATACTTTAGTATGGGGAGACATAAGAATATTGATTCATTCTATCTCTGTCAAACATATACTCGAATACCCAAACATCTGATACGTGATAACGCTAACGTTTTGATTCTCTTTAA
Organism: Tillus elongatus; assembly: GCA_964006375.1. Lineage (NCBI taxonomy): Eukaryota > Metazoa > Arthropoda > Insecta > Coleoptera > Cleridae > Tillus > Tillus elongatus. Next base: position 108,123,471 of record OZ023264.1, read on the forward strand.
ACAAGATGAAACGAACTTAAAACACATCTATGACGATCATGTGACCACTGATATGGACTTTAAACAATTTAAAAATATATGTTGTCAATGCTGGAATGGTAATAAGTATGGTGTGTTGGTGATTGTAAAAGAAAACGAAGTCCACAGAGGGAGATATAGAAAAGGATTCGATAGCTACATATTAATCTAATGGTCTACAACCAACAACAACAAAGAGATGTCTAGCAGGACAACCAACCAGCTAACAAGACAGACAACCTGTCTAAAACAACCTGTCTAAAACAACCTGTCTAAAACAACCTGTCTAAAACAACCTGTCTAAAACAACCTGTCTAAAACAACTTGTCCAAAACAACTTGTCTAAAACAACCTGTCTAACACAGCTGTCTAATACAGCTGTCTAACACAGCTGTCTAATACAGCTGTCTAACAACCTGTCTAACAACCGGGTCTACCTGTTGTGTTAGATACCTAACACTAGATAGGCAGACATACAACCAATTCAAAGCTAGTACACCTTAAACCACCGAACTGTTTGCATCTCTTAACACGAAACAAATAACTTTAGCAAGATGGAGGTGATGAGTAACCAAGAGAGAAAAATTAAGAAAAAGATTTTACAACTTGCTGAAAACATTCGAAAAAAACATTTAATGCTTAAGCTTGGTAGAGCTGAGAATGATGAAGCCCTGCAGCGTTTATATAAACCACTTGTTGACCCACTGAGTGAAATATCTAAAAATACATCAACGCTTAAACTGCAGTCACCAGCTGAACAAATCAAAGAAGAAGCGGTACCAGAAAAGAAACCCAAAGTTGAGTTCCTTAAAGACCATGAAGTTTTTGAAGCCGAACCAGAAGTAGAGACAAGTTTTGATGAGGATATCCCAACATTTGAAGAGCTTGAGGCAGATCTACAAACTGTCACAAACAACCCAGCATATCAAGAATTTTTGGAGCAATATCCTGAACGAGTTCGATATTATGTAGACAAGTATTTTACTGAACCACCGAGGCTTGCTACTATTGATCAAACGTATGGTGCTCGCTACGCTAAAGATACTGGTAGTTGGAGTCTTGGCAATAAACACTTGGACTTTACTGATAATGACATTCGACTAGGTCAAAGGAGATATCCGCAAACACAAGGTCTGCTAGAATTGATATTTATGAAAACACCTAGAGGGTATACCTATGACGATCTTCAACACTATAGAGATATTCTAGAAGCAACTAGTGTTCATAAAATGAACTACGATCCCAACGCACGAACCAAGGGTTGTTCCTCGGAAAAGTATCTGACTCTAATAAAACCAGTTATAAACCCACGAGGACGAAGATCCTCAACTCCTCAAGGTTTTGGTTACGACACACATCATAACGCAGAACAAAAAACTGAACCTAGAGCTCAGAATGTAAGCAGCAACACTAACAACTATATGCTACAAAATAACAAACAAATAGAATATGTCTATTGGGATGACATAAATGAGTTGGTTGATAGACTTAGACTTTTAGTAGCTTCCCAAGCTGCTGGTAATAATGCTCATAACAATGAAATTCAGTCAATCATTGAAGAACTGAAGGAGGTTGGTGGTATCGCCTAATATACCTACATATATCACAGATATACCTACCTTAGTGCTTAGTATAAAAATGTCTATCGATAAGTTCGGACGTTCCCAATCCAATAAAGGTTCTAAGTTTAAAATTATTGAAAGAGAGATTTTCCCAAGAACTGATAGTGGTGATTTTGATTTGCAAAGCCATAGATTGTGTAACATCGCTGATCCAGTCGATGCAACAGATGGTGTAAATAAAAAATTTGTTGATGTATGGATAGACGACTCAGAAGAACAAAGATGAGGTAAAACAAAGAATCATTGCCATACTACTTGAAGCTGTACACAAACCTGAGTTGGAAGATTTAAAAAACGAATTTGAAAATAAATTGAAAATTTTAGCTAAGAACATAACTACTCAAGTTTTAAAAGATATTGATGTGTTAAAGAATAAGAAGCTAAAGAATAAGCTGGGAGAAATAGACAGCAAACTAAAAGATTTACATGATAAGTGGATACTTTTAAATCCAACATCACCATGAGACGCAAAACTGTTGAACCATCTAATACCAAAAAACAAATTATTGATGAGTTATATAAACCAGCAAGAATCAATTTTAAACGTAGACGTACAATAATCAAAGGTTTAAATGATTTGTGGCAGATTGATTTAGCAGAATTTACAGACTACTACAAAGCAAACTCTGGTTACAAGTATATTTTAGTGGTTATTAATTGTTTTTCAAAGTATGTGTGGACTCGCCCTCTTAAATCTAAAACTGCTGAAGAGGTGACTAAAGCTATGGCTGATATTTTATCTACTAGTACAGCGCCCTCTAACATCCAGTCTGATCTTGGTCGCGAGTTCTATAACTCAAAATTTAACGCCTTAATGAAAAAATATAACATCAATCACTACAGCACTTATAGTGTGAAGAAGGCTGCAATGGTGGAAAGAGTCATACGTACCTTGAAAGAGAAGATATATAAAAATTTCAACTTGATTGGTTCCTACAAGTGGATTAATACACTACCTGACGTCACTGCTGCTTACAACGCAACTGTTCATCGAACAACTGGTGTAAAACCTCAAGATGTTAACAAGAAAAATGAAGGAGCTATTCTGAAACAAGTTTACTCAAATCTCAAAGTGTTTAACAAAAATAAATTTAAAGTGGGTGATGTTGTACGTATAAGTAAAGCAAAAGCTCAATTTGAAAAGGGGTATACACCTCGCTGGTCAACAGAATTATTCAAGATTGTTAGTATTCATTTCACAAATCCAGTAACATACTTTCTTGAAGATATGCAGGGGAAACCAATCAGTGGAGGGTTTTACGAGGAAGAACTACAAACGACTAAACAAACAGACATCTATCTGGTTGAACGCAACTTGAGGAAGAAAGGCAAGCAGCTCTATGTAAAATGGCTGGGTTTCGATAAATCTCATAATTCTTGGATACATTCAGATGATGTTAAATAAGCTTATATATTTAATGTATTAATGTACTTAGAATAAAATAAAAGTCTTTATTAAAATAATGTTATTTTATTTTTTCATCTGGTTACATACAATTAAGCTAAGTGAACAATTACAATTTATGTCGTAAATCAATAATATCCTGAATAAACTTCTCCTGAGGTACATCTGCTATCTGTAGATCGTTTCTCTTCGCCTTGAGGTATTCGACTTCGGTCTTTATTCTGTTAAAGAGATTTACAGAATTTGGATCATACAACATGTTTAAAACTACTTCGGAATCAGGGTGTTTATTTTTAAAGTTCTTGACAGCTCTTTTAAAACTTTTCTTCTGAGTCCTTACAGCATGATATGGATAGGTAGCATCCTTCTCATTTCTTGAAAGCAAACCAAAAACACAAAGTTTTCCAGGGTTGCTTGGTTTTGGAGATATATCTTCTAAATGTTCTGTGATTTTAGCATTTGTTTCTCGCATACGCTGCACTTCATCATCTATCTCCATTAATTTCACTTCAATTTCTTTGAGGTTATCCTTGTATTTTTGATTAAATTCACTTACGAAAAAATCAAAAATAATTTGGTTGCACTTTTCATAGAAACTATTGGATATCCAACAAGCCAAATTTAATATTAAATCTTTACAGACATATGTACCAGATATCAAGTTGTTTTCAGCTTGTCTTCCACCAAAGTCCACCAAGTATGTAGCGGTTGTAGGTGTTAGTTGAGATGTTGCTTCCGACACTTCTAGGGGGCCAGTATTCCGGCTCCCTGGAGATGAGTCTAAGTGGGCTCCTTTGGTTGAAATATTTAGGGTATCGGTATTCCTGCTACCTAACTGTTTCTTTAGCCGACCGTTGTAATAGGCAATCAACTCTTTAGTTTTCTTATTTTCCAGCCAATGTCTGAATCTTTTCTCACCATCTTTACACAGCTTAGTCGCATTAAAATAACCAGTGTTCTTATCGATAATTAGTTGAAAGTCTCCAAATAAACCATACCAGAAGTTATCTTTGATTTGCTGGTAACACACATCACTTAATGTAGCCATTTAAACACACTACTGAGCACTTGGATACGTTAGAGTTAACTGAAGCACGTCTTACCTCTGCGATAACTAAATTTTGAATGAGTTTAACAGTGTGTAGTGAACAATTTATAGATGTTGATACCACTATCGTTTGAAGCAGTATTTATTAATATTTATTTCCAACCACATTAACTGTTCCAACATCCATCCGCTTTCAGCTTCTGCAAACTCCAAAGCTTTTGTGTAAATTTCGTCGATGAATTCTTGATATATACTTTCAAAATTAGTTGACACTGTAACATTTTTATTTTTAGTATTAAATGACTTCATTTCTTTTTTATTTCGACTTTGGAGTACATACAAACCAAACAATTCTAAATTCATTTTAATTTCATTATGCTTAGCTAAAGCAGCTTCCATCAGATGAAACACTTTATGTCTTATTGTTTCCATCATTCAGCGGAAATAAAACCACAAACAGGAAATATGAACTGCTCACAAGGTTATTTCAACAGCTGCAAGGAAACTATGTTGGCTAACAAGAAAAGATATAACGATTTAAAGTTTAGACCGGAAGTGGTCATTTTATTGTATATTCCACTTTGATTTGACCTCCTTAACACCGTGCATATGTTGGTTCTCTCGTACATCTCACCGATCTTCCGCGATAAGGGTTTGAAGTTTTTTATCTCATTTTCTTGTAGACCTTGTTACGAAACATACATTTTTGAAGTCAGTTCATTTCTATCACTTTCCGTTGAAAAGATATAAGGATTTAAAGTTTAGACCGGAAGTGGTCATTTTATTGTATATTCCACTTTGATTTGACCTCCTTAACACCGTGCATGTGTTGGTTCTATCGTACATCTCACCGATCTTCCGCGATAATGGTTTGAAGTTTTTTATCTCAGTTTCTTGTAGACCTTGTTACGAAACATACATTTTTGAAGTCGGTTCCTTTCTATCACTTTCCATTCAAAAGATATAACGATTTAAAGTTTAGACCGGAAGTGGCCATTTTATTGTATATACCAATTTGATTTGGCCTCCTTAACACCGTGCATGTATTGGTTCTATCGTACATCTCACCGATCTTCCGCGATAAGGATTTGAAGTTTTTTATCTCATTTTCTTGTAGAGCTTGTTATGAAACGATATATTTTTAAAGTCAGTTCCTTTCTATCACTTTCCGTTCAAAAGATATAAGGATTTAAAGTTTAGACCGGAAGTGGCCATTTTATTGTATATTCCACTTTGATTTGACCTCCTTAACACCGTGCATGTGTTGGTTCTCTCGTACATCTCACGGATCTTCCGCGATAAGGGTTTTAAGTTTTTTATCTTATTTTAGTCGCCATTTTTTAATTCTGCTTACTTAGACGAGTAACATGACACTAAACACGTGGGGGTAGAAAGGAATTGAACCTGTAACCAACCATTGTTTCTAAGCTTACTGTTTAGTTATTCAGTACCTCTTTGTATTTGTTTGATGCTACCATATCAAGGAGCATATATCAGGAATCGAACCTGTATCTCTTTCAAAATAAAATCAACTACTTGCCGCGCCCACACATAAGGCTAAAAAAGTTCCTATTTTTAAGATTTGAACCTGTTGTCCATTTTGTTTCTGATCTTCCTTCTTTGTTTTGCCAGCGACCTCTATTGTCTCTACGATATTTAAGTTTGGTTTCCTAACATAAGGCTAAAAAAGTTCCTATTTTTAAAAGTTGAACCTGTTGTCCATTTTGTTTCTGAGCTTCCTTCTTTGTTTTGCCAGTGACCTCTATTGTCTCTACGATATTTAAGTTTGGTTTCCTATTTGAACCTGTTGTCTATTTTGTTTCTGAACTTCCTTCTTTTTTGTTTGCCAACGACCTCTGTGTGTTATTTTTAGAACCTACCCATATAACAATTGTGGCGTTCGGCTAATTTCTATGCGAAATCTAATAGTCTAATATTAAACATATTAATTATTATGTCTTATGTCTAATAACAAAAGCTTTATGTATGTTACATGTATGGTTTGTTTTAATTAAAAGTCGTATATATATACAAATCTGAAACAATAAATTAACAAGTGCTTGATTAGCCGCGACGGTTAAGGTAGTCGTTCCTCATCTGAATGTCCCGGGTTCGAAACTCACCTGCTCCAAATGGTTTTTTTCAAAATATCCTTAGAATAATTTGAAGTAATAGGTTAGACACTTTGGAATGTTTGCATGTGACTGTCTGGCCCAAGTCGTGTGACGTCACTGTCTGGCCAAAGTTTCCTAGACAGGTCAATGACCTTAGAATGCAGGTTACATTAGAAGCCATCTTGGACGCCATCTTGGGGGGCGTGGCTGGACGGCATCTTGGGGTGCGTGGCCACGCCCACAAGGGGTGGGGCTCCGCCCACTAGGGGTGGGGCTCCTCCCACTAGGGGTGTGGCCACGCCCACTAGGGGAGGAGTGGGGATACCCCCACTCCTACCCCCACTCCTGTCTGGCCAAAGTGCCCCCATACCTACTGGCATGAGACATAAAATGCTTTATTTTATCACCAATTAAAGTTTTTAATGAATTTTAGAATAATAAACTACAATGCATGATAACTGGTAGAACAATCTTTTGGATTCAAACCTGCATTACATCTCTGGCATTTAACATATAATCTTTTGTGGCATATGGCACATCGCCATTGACTTTGTGGTATAACCAAGTGGTGTAATTTGTCATATCATGAAAACTCTTCAACAGCTTAGGGAAATTTTACAGCCCCTCTCTTTGCTATTCTGCTGTAAGTTTTTAGTAACCCCGGAGCTATTGATCTTCAGAATTCTAATTGGTTAAGCTGCCTGTTATTTGATTTGTGTAGTCTCCACGGATTTTGCACTTTTTCCCCCTACGGTTATTCTATATTCATTTATGTGTTTTCTGCATGATCTACACCACCTATTTTGTCATTCTAGGGTTGTATTGACCAGGGTTGATTTACAGGTATACTATTTCTCAGCTTGGGAAAGTCGTTACTTTATTTAGGGGAAAAGTTTTCAAAGCCTTTGAAGCTACACTGAGAAGGTGATTCATTCATGTGATAGAATGTTGACAGTATGTAATGCCATCTCTTATGTGTTGGCCTTATTAATCTATGGCAGTATTTTCAAAATATTTCAAAAAGTCTGTAGGGTTAATGGATTGACTCAATTTTTTTGTAATATTTTTAGAGTTGCAAAAAACTATTTTCTTTATAATTGCAGCATAAAATCTTTCTTTTTACAGGTGTATAATTCAGTGGCGTTTTGTTGATAGAGTTAAGGAGCAAATGAATGCATTTTTAGAGGGCTTTAGTGAATTAATTCCATTAAATTTAGTAAAGATATTTGATGAACATGAATTGGAACTGCTTATGTGTGGAATACAGCACATAGACGTTAGAGACTGGAAACAGAACACATTATATAAAGGAGATTTCCATTCTAACCACATAGTCATTCAATGGTTCTGGAGGGTAAAAACATTTATTTATTTACTTTACTAAATTTATTTGATAGTTGATTCATTTGTAGACCGATTTACCGATTTGCTGTAATGTAGTAATCATGTATCGTAGTAACCATGTATTTTCATAAAATCTATCCTGGGCAAAAACTATTTGTCAAGTATCAATGAAACGGATAATTATGTAAATTTCTGCGTATTATAGGAAACATCCAGCAGTAAAAATGGAATAAGTACACTTGGAGAACCCAAATCACCACAACACATATTTTTAAAGACCTGGCGGTCGTTTCTCACTAACAAAATTAGCGTCATCACATGATTAAATTCTTAGAATTTTAGTGTCATCAGAGGATGAAAAATTCTTCGAATTTTTACAAATTGAACATCGCCTCATGGTCACCAGTGTTGATTTGATGTGCTTCGAATTCAGTCGTACTCCAAGCTGATTGATCTGAATTTAGTTTCACACCTTATATTTAAATGTTCGAACTAGACCAGCTCTGACCTGTAAATATTAATTTTTCTGTTAGATTAATCAGTAAAAAATCAGTCAGTTGCAACATTTACAACACAGTACAAACAATGTATCATGCAAACATATAGTGAGACAGGTAAGCCGACAGCTAATGCCTCCATGTATCAAGTATTTTAAGTTTGGTCTGTGTGTGAGTCAACACAAACCGGCAATTAGTTTGGTGTGACAGAGTTAGGCAGTCAGATGCTATCGTGCCATGGATAAGAATTTTTACAGCTGACAGTGTCACAAAAGGTTTATGTGTAAACCTGACACGTTGACTTCACACACCCCTGATTCACGAAGCATACATTAATACCTAATTGTTAGTACTCTCAGTGGTACATTTTATTAAGTTCGGATTTTAGACAATGGCACCAAGGTACCATTTTCAACCTGCATGCAATAGTGGCTACAAAAATAAATAATTTATTTATGTATTTATTTATTTATTCATACACCATCCAACAGCTTAAAAGCCAAATTAAGGATGGGCCAATACACAAAACATAATAACAAACAATAATCAAACATACTACACAAAAGAGGGTCACAAATTAGATCGCTTTGAAAAACGTTTGTATCTCTGATATATTATATGAGAAGATATCTAGGCGGTCTTGCAGTACAGAGTAATCATTGCACATCTGGTAAATTGGAGACGATCGCAGCAATCGCGTACGAGCAGTCGGGAGATAGAATGTGCCTGGAAAACGTGCTGCAATATGAGGCACATTGAAATTAAGTTTCCGAAGCAGATTAGGGCAATCGAACACAGAATTAACCAGTTTGTATAAAAATATAATGAAACTGCACTGCCTGCGCATCGACAGACTCTGCAGACTAAAGCGAAGAAGTAAACTTTCCTGAGGAAAACCAATAGAAGGTTATCGACCATCCTCACGAAAGCCAAGACATTTTAGAAATTCCCTTTGCACTGATTCTAAACTTGCCACATGTATCTCATAAGTAGGAGCCCACACAACTGAGCCATATTCAAGTCGGGACCTAACCAAAGAACGAAAGAGCAGGAGGGGGGTGTCAGTCTGTAAGAAATTTTTGCTGTTTCTTATCAGAAACCTAAGAGTTTTGTAAGCAGAACTGACAGTCTGCTCATAGTGTGGTTTAAAAGATAGAGTACCATCAAAAACAATTCCAAGGTCCCTAACTGCCTCGGCGTGATCAAGTGGAAGCCCTCTTATATTGTACCCGAAAGTAATTGCGTGCTTATTTCAAGTAAAGGACATCACACAACACTTGGAAACATTCATAGAAAGACCACTCCGACAACACCATTCACTAAGGATCTGAAGACAGGTCTGGAGCTGCAAACAGTCATCAACACTCAAAATATTTGCGAAAATCTTAATATCATCTGCATACATTAAAAAACGAACATGTAAAACATGTTTAACTGGGTCAATAAATATATTAAACAGTAATGGACCGAGTATAAATAAAGAAAGAGTTATTTATTTGAAGTTTCTGAAACAAATTAAAACAGTGTGGTATGGTGACACCCCGTGACAACAGATATTTTATCGTTACAAAACATAAAAGACCGAGGTTAGGGCACTATGGTTGGAAACTGAAACAAAAAAGCAGATTCACCCAAACATTATGATATTGAAGCCTGAATCCGATGAGCCACCCAAAAGTTTGCTCTACTTCCTTACTATTCTTTTTTCTTACAAAGGTTTAGAGAAAATATTCAAAAATAATGATGTGACAGTTGTTTATAAAGTTGATAACTTGAAGAGTCTTTTGGATGGACCAAAGGATACTATTGACTTTCGACAAAAATCAGTCATTTATCAAGTATCTTGTAATAATTGCGAGAAAATCTATATAGGCAAATGGGGAGATCAATAACACGATCCAAAAAGCACATAGCTCATTTAAAATTCAATAGAGCAGAAAAATCTAGTGTTGCATAACATATCATTGACTCGGGACCTAAGGTAGGCAATAGTAATCTTAAGTTATTGAAAGTAACCACAGATTATCGCAAGTTAGATGTATCGGAAAAATTAGGAATCCACAAAGTGAATCCACAAAATTTGATAAGTTCAAACATGGGTCCAGTCAATTCAACATTTTTGAAACTGTGCGAAATAATCCATGGCTGCTTTCAACATTGACACAACTTGTTAGGCATATCTAATGACAACAATAGTCCTTGGATTATGTGACCTGGTGTTACGTCATCCGGAGTTCCATCATCCGGTATTGCATTTTTTAATTTTTTTTTGAATCAGGAGTGGAGCCTGTACACCTTATTTACACACTGTAGTGTGGGACTCTTACCCACTAAACCTCACTCCCTGGAACCTTAGTCCATACCTCCGCCAGAAACATTTCACACAATGATATTTGAAATTGAATGTTTCCATTCTGTTTTGCCGCGGGGGCGTTATCAGTTAAGGATAAGCTTTGGAGGCTTAAACCTAAGTGGAAGTTGCTCGTCGTAGTTGGTGGCACTACAGAGAAGAGCATTTCAGTGAGAAGCAGCTTTTGCTAACTTGAGTGGTAGATAGTTGAGTTATAAACTCAAACATCGAAGGCATTTTCAGATCAGAGTGAATCTGACTATTTATAGCGCTTTAGTAACCATCCTCAGAATTTTATTCTGGACGATTTGAAGGATCTCGATATGTGTGTCGGCCACGGCAGCCCATACAGGGCATGAATAGGTCAAGGCTGGACGGATTATGACTTTGTACATGAATAGTTAATTGTTCGTGGACAATTTGGAATTTGTGTCAAAAAGTGGAAAGAACTTCTAGATGAACATCGAAGCTTTCCGTCAGGCATGTTGGACATGGGGGCACCAAGTTGGGCATTTATCGAGGAAAACGTCAAGGTATTTGGTGGAGTCTTGGCTAGGAATTAGACGGCTGTCTAATGATATGTGTTCGTGAGGTGTGTGTCCTCTCTTGGAAAATAGGAGTGCTGAACATTTAGTGGGGTTTATGGCTAATTGTATCACCTGTATTACATCATTTGTAGTGTTTTTATTTATTGCACACAATACACATGGACATGTTCACTGAACTGTTTTTCAATGTATCCAGCTAAAGACAGAATTTTTAAATAGTAATATGAACTTCATGAGTCCCAGCTAACCGACTGTCCCAAAGTATGCTTCACAGCCATTGTTGATAAGGAGGCTACATCCTTTCTGTGCAAATAACTGCTTGTTTTAAATAATGTTTTGCTTAATAATTGAGTACAAATGCATATAATTTAGAACATATCAGTTAGATAAATTATTCTTACACATGTGAGAAGATATTGCACAAAACCTTAATATTAAAAAAGACTATTAATTTTCATAATTGAATAACTCTAAAAAGTATATTTTACATGGACCAAAAATAAATAATTTGTTACAATCAGACTTTTAATACAATTATTATTGCTTTAGCAGATTTAAGTTTTGAAACTCGTTATTAATATAGTAGAGTATCAAAATAGTATGCCATAAATTCATCGAAATATCACATTGGCTTAAAATTTAGACACTGCTGGCAGATTGCAAATGGCAGTATTTTCTCATAATATTTTCATCAATCAGATGCGACTAAATGGTTAATAAATGTTGAACACTGTGTTCAATTTGTTCGATTATCTTTTTGTTAATGAAATGTATTCAATAAAATGCATATTTGGATAAATTTCTTTAAAATATGATTATGGTTGTTAAAGGTATATATGACAATGTTGGCTCATAGTGCATTTGAGAATTCTATAGAAAAGAACAGCGGATGCCACTTTCAATGAGGTAGAGAGAAAAAGAGAAATAATGTGGCAAGAATATCTCAGGTCAGTTACATAGCCAGTCGCCTTTTGATGGAAGGTGCAATTTTCTTTTGTGTTGATTTCGTTTCTTTTGATTTTTTGAAGTTTTTTTTTTGGTTAGTTTTGCTGTGGTTATTTTGTTTTTGTAAGTGCTAAAAAATATGAAACCTGAGACAAATGAGACTAAACAACGTTGTCCGGATCTTATCTTCAAGTTAAAAAATATTATATACTTGTATCGTGAGTCCAGTGAAAGAAATAAATATATAGTGGTTAACAACATGGTTGCTGCATACAATAATTTAACTACAGTATCTATGAAAAGTGTACATAGAAATCTAAAAACATTGTGAAACCACAACCATCAACTCCTGATAATGTTAAACGCAGGGGCAGAAATCAGCTTGATAACCACACGAAATATGCTATTCAGTGGAAAAGTTATTCATTATTTTCCCGAAATAAAATCCTAACCTTAAAGACAGCCACAGCTGAAGTAAATTCCGGTAATTCACAACCCAAAATATCCCGGCATGGGTTTATGACTGGCATTAAGGCAAATGAATATGAGACGACTGAAAAACATCAAATTATTATCATATCTTGTGTAGTTACGCCAAACCACTCAAATTCCGTATCAATGTAATTCGATTGAAGACACTTCAAGCTCAGCCACAGAATGCCATTGTATATTCATGAACATCAGTGCATTGTCCATCTTTGTCTAACAGAGTCAGAGGCAACATGGCATGGGTTTGTCAGATTACGTTTTTAATTATGTTGCATGCTGAATGGTTAAAAAACTGCATCTTTTAAAACATCTTCTTCACGTTTGTGCCCATCTGTATAGTACAGGGTGTGCCAACTACAATTTGCACACCCTAAAATGTCTGATTTCATTGAAGCGAAAGAAAACACAAAAACAGGTCAATTTTAACTTGAATGGGGGGGGGGGGGGGGTGGTCAGCTGTAGTGAATATAAGAAAACTATGTGATTATGTGTTTAGACGTGATTAGATGTTTTTCAACTTAAGGTTAAATTGAACATACAATTGTACCAACTAAAATTTCCACCCCCTAAAATGTCCGATTTCGTCCAAGTGTGGGAAAAATGCTAAAACAGGTCAATTTTAACTTGAAGGGTAACCAAATGTTTTCTTGGTTTCGAAGTTATTTTTGCATCGCTCTAGGACCCAGAGTCACTCCTTCAAAAAATTTAAATGGCAATGGGGGTCGAGTGACATCATTTTGAAGCTGCTTTCATACCCTATGTAATCATGTTTTTTTCAGTTTTGAGCAATTGGTTTCTGAAAAACAGGAGGGTGTCCCAACAAAATTTGCACCCCCTAAAATGTCCGATTTCTTTCAGGTGTGGGAAAAATGCTAAAACAGGTCAATTATAACTTGAAGGACGCCTAAATTTTTTCCTGGTTTGAAGTTATTTCTGCATCCCTCTAGCGCCTAGAGCCACTCCTTCAAAAAATTTAAATGGCAAGAGGAGTCGAGTGGCACATCATTTTGATTCTGCTTTCATTCTCAATTGGTTTCTGAGAACCCTGCCTAGATTACTGGGAAAGGAAACGAAAGTGTGGTTGTGAAAAAACAATTCAATTTAACGAATGTATTGCTCAAATGTCCATCCCCAACTTTCATACAATAGTACAATCGATTTTCAAAAGCTTGTCTAAGGTTTTTCAAGATTTCTGGCGTGATCGAGCGGCACTCTGCAGTGATTCATTCTCGAAGAATTTGAAGAGATTCAAGTGGTATCGCATAAACCTTAGACTTTAAGTGGCCCCACAAAAAGAAATCCAAAGGGGTTAAGTTGGGCGACCTAGCTGGCCATTCTATGGGACCTCTCCGACCAATCCATTGTCCGGGAAATTGAGCATCTAAGAAACCGCATACTCGTACATAATAATGGGGAGGCGCTCCATCCTGTTTAAAGAAAAGTTAGTTTTCTTGGAGTGTTGGAGATATATGTCTTCTTTCAGTGCTTTGGGTGATTAAAGAGTCAGTAAGGTCTTCTAACAACCTCAAATAACTTTCACCAGTTAAATTGCCTTCTACAAAAAGTGGTCCGATAATGTGGTCACGCAGAATGCCTCCTGCCTACATGTTTCATTTTTAGGGCGTTCGGATGTGACTTTCACTGAAGATGTGTGGGTTTGTGTTACTCCAATAATGACAATTAAGCCTGTTCACTTCACCGTTCAACATAAAGTACTTTTATCAGAGAAACAAATGCTGTAAAGTAGACCTGGGTGATTCATTAATGCTCAGTTAAATTTTCACAAAACTGCAAATGCCTTCTATCCAGATCCTCTTCGTTTAATTCTGGGACAAGTGCTATCTTGAATGGATGAAACTTATGTTTTTTGATAATCCGATAAACACTACTTTTTGACAGGCCACTATCTCGAGTTATTTGTCTTACAGATTGCCTGTTATCTGTTAAAAGATTACCAAGAGCAGCCACTTCAACACCATCATTTTGTTGGTAACAGAGGCTGTTTCCTCAAATTTTACGAATAAACTAATGACACACTGGCAACTAACCTGCTGTTCCACATCATTTTGGTTGAATAGTCTAGCAGCATACTGCCACAATTGTTATTTTCATAGCACAGTTTTACTAGTTCAATTCTGTGTTCGGTGCTATAAACCATTTAAAAAATTACGGTTTTTTGTTTTAACTTAGTTACTGAATGACGATAATTCATGAAATCAAGTAGAAACTGTAAAAATGGGAATTTTAATACATTTAGCCAAATTGTTTGTTCTCTCAAAAACTAAAAACATTTTTACAGATAAGATAACATTTCTTAGTCCCTTCCTACCAAAAAAAAAACTGTTTACGATTTGAACAAGAATGTATTGGGTTAACAATCTTGCAAATTTCAATGAGCCTAAAACAATTTCCTCATTCTCAAAAACTAATTGCTCAAAATTGAAAAAAAAACAACATGATTGATGGAGAATGTAAGCTGCTTCAAAATGATGTGTCACTGGACCCCTCTTACCATTTAAATTTTTTGAAGGAGTGGGTCTCGGCGCTAGAGGGATGCAGAAATAACTTCAAACCAGAAAAAAATTTAGGCGTCCTTCAAGTTTAAATTGACCTGTTTTAGCATTTTTCCCACACTTGAAAGGAATCGGATTTTAGGGGGTGCAAATTTTGCTGGGACACCCTCCTGTTTTTCAGAAACCAATTGCTCAAAACTGAAGAAAAACATGATTACATAGGGAATAAAAGCAGCTTCAAAATGATGTCACTCGACCCCTGTTGCCATTTAAATTTTTTGAAGGGGTGACTCTGGGTGCTAGAGCGATGCAGAAATAACTTCGAAACCAAGAAAACATTTGGTCACCCTTCAAGTTAAAATTGACCTGTTTTAGCATTTTTCTCACACTTGGACGAAATCGGACATTTCAGGGGGTGCAAATTTTAGTTGGTACAATTGTATGTTCAATTTAACCTTAAGTTGAAAAACATCTAATCACGTCCAAACACATAATGACATAGTTTTCTTATATTAACTACAGCTGCTGATAAGACTAATAAATTTAAAATAGCTATAAACCATATTAAATTTGACAGTTACCTATTAACTATAAGATGGTTGCGACCAATACTTAATGTATTATTTAATAAAGCAGATTAATGTAAAATTTAGCTATATTATTGTCACATCTGTTTTACTATGATGTGGCTTCTTTAGATACAGATAATCTTAGATGCATCTGTTTAATTAATATTAACTTATTTACCTTATTACATTGTGTAATTCTTTTAGGTGGTGTTATCTTTTAGTAACGAAATGAGAGCTAGATTGTTACAATTTGTTACCGGAACGTCAAGAGTGCCCATGAATGGTTTCAAAGAGCTGTATGGAAGTAACGGGCCACAGTTATTTACAATTGAAAAGTGGGGTACGACTGACAATTTTCCGAGGGCTCACACGTGGTAAGTGCTTTATGAGAATTTATGTTTTAAGGTGTTAAGTAAAAAAAAAAAAATCAAATGTACCAATGTGTAAGCTGATTATAAACTATTACTTCCACATCGTCAATGCGTGTGGAAGTATGGCATCGGTGACAAAAATTTCAAACATTTTTTTTCGCTTAAACGTAAAAAGTGTCAAAACATATAGAAAACATGATTTGTGATGAAAATTTTTTGTGTCTGTATGTCTGTCTGTTTGTAGCCACGATAACTTTAAAGCAAATTGAGATATTGTCTTCAAATTTGGTATATAGTTGGCACCCGACAAACGAACAGTTCGAATTGTTTTTGGGTAAAATTGCTCTAGGGGGTAGGGGATGATTTGGTGAAAATTGTCATTTTTTCGTTAAAACTCTAGTAATATAACGTTTCAAGGTTTGGTTATTAGAAAACTTTCAATTTCATCAACTATCTGGCATCCTGTGCCGAATTAAATTGGGGGTGGAATATCAGAGACAGAAATTTTAAAAAAATCTGCCAAAACGGTGTAAAAAGTCAACATTTTTTTGAAAATAAATATTATTATTATTATTATTATTATTATTATTATTATTATTATTAAGTCTTAAAACATATAGAAAACTTGATTTTGGAACGAAAGTTTTTTTGTCTGTCGGTCATTCGGTTGGTCTGTCTGTTAGTAGTGCAACAATAACATTAACGAATTGAGATATCATCTTCAAATTTGGAATCTACTTAGCACCCGACAAAGGAACGCTTCGAATTGTTTTTGGGTAATATCACTTCTGGAGGTAGGGGATAAATAAGGGGTGATTTGGTGAAAATTGTCATTTTTTTCATTGAAACTTGAGTAATATAACGTTTCAGAAGTTTATGGTATTTTCTTTGTGAGTAGGGTATATTATCACACCTAAGTGGAAGTTATGTAACCATTTTCAGCACTATTTTTTATTGATCATAACAGCATTATCAGAAATCCGGATTAGTTTAAAAAATGCATAACTTTTTGTGGCAATTTAAAGATCACTAAACTAATCTTTGGCTAAAAATACATTTTTATTGGTTAACACATTGAGCGCCGTGTGTTGTATATATGCAGCACACCAAGTAAACTGACCCATGCCATGTGTTGTTCAAATGCAACACATGTAGTATATTAGATTTTGTTTTGTGTTGCGAAGGAGGACACTAGCCACATGTTGAGAAAGTTATGAAGAACAGCTTGAATAGTTTTATAGGCAAATATAATTTGGTATCTGAGTACCAGTTTGGATTTCAAGAAGGCCAGTAAGGGCAGGATGCAATTGCTGATTTATCTGCTAAAATTTATGAGGCTATGGATGAAGCCAGACTATCAATTTGTATTTACATCGACTTGACCAAAGCCTTTGATACAGTTAGCCATCCAGACTTACTAACAACATTAGAACATATTGGAGTTAGGGGAACGGCTTATGATTTGTTTGAGAGCTATCTTACTGACCGAGGCCAGTGTCTTAGGATTGGTGACAAATTAAGTCTAGAACAGGACTGGGGCCTGAACTGATTATTTTGTAAATAAATGATTTGTTTGATCTACTGCTTTCGGGCAAAATAATGAACTTTGCCAATGCTACAGTCATTTTCTACAGGGATGAAGAGTGGTCTGCCTTGAAAGAGAGAGTAGAGGGCGAGGCTCCTATTGTGTTGGATTATTTTGGTGACAAGCTCTTAACAGTGAACTTAAGTAAAGCGCTTTTTACACCTTACACAAGTTATAAGTCTGACCTACCTAATTTTACGGAAACACGTTTCACTATAATGACCGTTTTGTTGAAATTTGCTCCAACCCAATTATTAGATACCTTGGTATTGAGATAGACAGCCATCTTAGGTAGGATGTACATGTTATACACTCATTAAAAAGCTAAGATACATATTGCATATTTATTTTTATTTATTCATTTAACAGGCATAAACCCAACTATTATTCTACAAAATATTCAATATAGGACATAACAAAAATACAAGGTTGAATAATTATCAAGTGCGGAGTGGGTTATGAAGATGTCTCCAGACGGAAGCCACACAGCTATAATTTATGAAAATATCGCTACCGGTTTTATTACAAGCTCAACACATAAAATAACTAGAAGATATTAAAAGGATAGTTATTTTAGCGATGGGAAGGAAAAAAGTGTCACCAAAGCATGTACGGAGGGAAAACAGGGGTGCACAAGATGGAAGCTGGGAAAGGATCTCTAGACAGTCCACTTTTCCATGAACGACCTTATATAAAAATGATATTGCTATAATGGTCCTCCCTTCATCAAGAGATATAAGACCGTATATGTTTACAGGGCGGTTCGAGGGGGACCTCACATGCAGACTCTGCGGTGAGGGGGATGAATCAGCCCAGCACATCTTGTGCGAGTGTAAAGCTCTGCACCGCAGAAGACAACTGATCTACGGTCAGTCTAGACCGGAGACAGAGCATTATAAAACTTCACCCTACCAATCGCTGTGCAGACTAGTTCAAGGCACTGTGATTTTGGAATGGGTGGAGCAGAAAGAGTAAGGGCATGCACAATAAGTCAAAGGCTGCAGTGCTATCGGGGCGGCAAAGATACGGACGAACCCTGGGGGAGGAAAAAAAAGATTTTATATATATATATATATATATATATATATATATATATATATATATATATATATATATATATATATATATACTCATGTAACTATTATTAAGGGCTTATAAAAAAATATAACTTTATGTCCCTTAAATACAAGTAAATAGATTGAGTACGATATAAAACTATTACTATGAACTATAAGACGTTACAGCAAGAGCATCAAATACGAACTGATCTGTCGCTCTACTTGCTGCAGCGTTTACAATTATGCTTACATCCAAATTATAACGAAAACGTGCGAAATGCAACTATAGAATAACTTTCCACTGGATATGTCACAGGGTCACTGTCTAGATAATTGAATCAGCTGGTGATGTAACTCCTCCATCCTTAGAATAAAGAACGTCCTCGTTCTCTGGAATGCGATTGATCTTTTTGGATGTGCACACCTTTGAGGATTTCCTTGATTTCCTTCTGAAGATGATGCCTGTTGCTACTATAAGGATTATGACAAAAATTGTGGTCACTTCGGAATGGGATGTATGGACCATCGGATGAAACATATGGTGTTGATTGATCTTTTCCAATTGGTTTCTTAATTTCTCCGTCTTTTTGAGGTGCATTAGGTGGAACTCTATTTCGTGTTGTGGTACTATTTTTAGTTCTGGGACTGGGTATTGATTCCATGTAATGTTTGGGGTGATGTCTTCATAATTTTTGTTATTGATTACAATTTTGCAGTTAATTTTGGCACATATGAGTGAATTTTGACTGGATATCTGTCTAAATCTATTTGAATTTGACTGACATTCTTCTGAGATTGTGGTTTCTTGGTTCGTGATTAGCAGTCCGTTCCCATTATCTATCTGAGTCGACATAGTGTAGCAGTTATTGACTACAGCGAAGTGACATGTTGAGGTGTCTTCCAAATTACATTTTTCTTTGTGAGGTTGGTCAGAGAAAATAACGGCTTCTTCGATTGCTGGGCAATGTTCTGCTGTCCATAAGTTTCTTTGTTGGGTGTCTAGGTAATATGAACTGCGTGGAATGAGGACTTTATTATTTTGTGGGACAGGTATAATTCGAAAGTAAGATCCGGGTATCAGGTGTAAAATTGGGATTTGGAGAAAACAGACAATAGTATCTCTGACAGATAAAACATTAAATGTTGTAAATACTATGATTTTAAAGATATGATTAGAATCAAAATTAATTAGTCCATTATTATTATAGATTAATTGTAATATTTTAGTAGACTATAATAGTTTATTGCCTAAAGATATTTGAAACTCGATTAAAGATCTTTGTTCTAGACGAGAATATAACTCTACAAAACAGTGTAGATCTCTTTATTTCCAAGTCTTCTTTGTATGCACTCCTGTGCACAGATTTATAGCAAGCATTTCTGCTTGGAAGAAGTTTTTCCTAGGGACTTAGCGAGTCTAAAGTTAGGTCCTTATTTACAGTCCTGCTCCCTCCATTTGTTTAGACCCGTCTGTATACCATACAGGTGTGTCGTTTGTCAGCCTTACACTGTCTCTGTCCCATGCTTGGCGTCACTTATGACCATGTTAAATGGAACTATGACGTCCAGTTTAGCTAGCATTTGATCGGTTTGGCGAGTGACTCAAATGGAATAATTTCCAGGATCTTTAAGTGGCCAACCAAGTCTCCTGGTTTGAATTTGTCTGCTTGAAATAGTTTTGAGGCACTTAGTGCTGCTTCCCTCTTCACAGTATCTGCAGTGGAGTATGCCTCTGTGGCAGCTGTAGGGAATGATGCCATAGCTCCCGTTATTCCAAGGCATATCAGCCTCTGCAATGTTTGCAATTTGTTTTGTGTTAAGGCTTGTTCCGTTTTTGGCCACCATACCTTTCCAATTTGGTATACCATCAAAGTTCAACGCTTATATAGTGTTTAAAGCCATTTATAAATCCATTATTTAGTAAATGCTTATGTAGTGTATAAAGCTGTTACTAAGTCCATTTAGCATTTACTAAACATGTGCTGGTGATAAATTCCACAGCTAGCTTTTTGTACCATTTGACCCCCCTACATAAAGCTGGACAATACGACTTCAGTTCGTCTGATAAATTGATTAATGCTTTATTTTGATTATAATTGCAATCCTTACAGGTTTTTGCCCTTCCTCTGTTTTAAACCTCATCATGTTCATCTCATAGTTGTATTTAGTACTTAGCATTAATACATCACGTTTGCCTTTCCATTTTAACATAGCAATTCTCAAGTTATTTTGTCCAGCTATGACTGCTCCTTTCTTCAGTTTTGTTCAAATCCCTTTAAACAAATTACTTTTGCAGGTATTGCATACTGTTCTAACTAAGTAAGTGTTCGATTTTACCAGTTCTGTAGCAATTCCAATGCTCATATAAAAACTGTTAGTGTAAAGTGTACTCTGCTCAGCAGATTTCACATGAGGAACAAATGTGGTTGTTGAAGCTGGTTTATCATCTTGCTTATTTTTGCCAGCATATACTTGAAGGTTGTAAGTATAACCACCTTAAATGCATAATTTATATAATTTTATCCCACATTTGTACCTCTTATTGGATCTAAATATTTTTTACAATCGAAAAAAAATTCTCCTGTCTGACGATTCCATAAAACTGAAACCAAGAAAAAATAAGCATTCGTGAAGGCTGATAAAAAGTCATTACACCTTAATTTAGTATGGAACGTTTCATCAAGTAAAGGCATCAACAATATAAATATGTGTCTGTATTTAGTAAATCAAAGAAAGGTTATTAATCATGCAAAGGGCTTAGGTTTGGTTTCCATTCTAAGTGGGCTATTTCAGCCCACCACTACGAATTTAGGCCTATTGCAGCTGACCCCTAATTGTTTATATTTCACCCATCGAATCCAGCTCCTTACAGAAGTTGATATTTTTTAGGTGAAATGGTTTGACAGGGTCCTCTCTGGGTTTTTTGCCTGATGTTGAGGTGCTATGCTGTCTGGTGGAGATCTCAACCTCTAGAGGTTATTCCATCTCTCCAGAGATCTCAGCCTCTCTCTGAGTTCATCTCTGCCCGACATCTGCCAGTATTTGACTCAAGGCGATATGACGTAAGTTCGCTCCTGAGCAACATCCAAGCAAGGGCGTGTGCGTCCAGCCTCTCTCTCTCCTAGGTTCGTCGGGACACGACATTTGCCATTTGACTCAAGGCGGTGTGATGTACGTTCGCTCCTGAGCAACATCCAATGAAGGTTGCTTTCACGTTTCGAAGTTCACATTTCACCCCTTTAGCGGTCTCAACCTCCCTCTCCTAGGTCTGAACCCAACATCCATCATTATTTGGCTCAAGGCAGAACCACATGGAACTCCACTCTTGACTCCAGTACCTTAGAAATGTTCTTTTTATTTCGTCCCAGGACCCACAGGGAACATCTGAAGGGCTTAGCAAATTCCACAGAATCAAAACCTTTAAAAGTGAGCAGTAACAGCCACTGTTGATAGTAACTAAGATTTTATTTGATTAAAATACACCTTTTTTATAATCTAAAAATTAATCTAAACATGTAATCATTAATCTGTTGAATGAAAAAAGAATTAAAATGCTAACTATTTTGATACTTCTAAATTTTGTATTAATGATATTAAACTTCTTTTTGTTTAGCTTCAACCGACTGGATTTACCGCCTTATGAAAGTTACCAACATCTGAAAGATAAACTTATAAAAGCTATAGAGGGCTCTCAAGGATTCGCAGGTGTAGATTAAAGTCAACATTTGTATAAATACACTTACTTACAATATTCTGTCCATGAAATAAGTATTGAATATTTAAACTTCTTTAAAAAATCTATTCAATCACACTATATTATATATTTTTAGAGTGATTTGTTGTTTTAATTTATGTACATAATTATACATGTTTTAAACATTTACTGTAGCTTGTTTTCTATTTAGGTTTTAGGTAAGTTGTTGATTGTCAAATGTTTTATATTTATAAAGTATAGTTATACTACTTCTGCAAACAATGGAAATTGTAAAAGTTTTTTTTTATTGTTGGAGTTATTATAGTGACTGTATCTACCTGTATATCAATATATTTATCCATATATCTATGCAGTTAGATAAACTTATTCTTTATCTGATATTAGCTTACTATAATATGTCCAACGAAATATTACATTTCAAAGTTCATCATAATATTCAAAGTTATACTTAAAATATGTTTGACCAAAAATTGTTGATTTTTTACAAAAACGACATTTGTTTTGTATCTTTTATTTTACAAGTCATTATAATATTATATAACTTTTACAGAATGTACCTATATAATTTAATATTTGCTAAAATATCTATGCTACTTACATTGTCTTAATTTTATCATTCCAATAAATCAAAATACCCAATTAAATGTCAGTGTTTTAATGTGTCTACATATATATATATATATATATATATATATATATATATATATATATATATATATATATATATATATATATATATATACACATACATATATATTGTATTGATATTAAGCAATATCAAACTTAAAACTAGTTACTTACGAGTAAACTAGAACATCACTTACCACTAATTAAAATACTAAACACTAACACTGCTAATAAATGTCAATACTGTGGGAAATCTGATAGCAATTTAAGTGGATATCGAAGGTGGTATCGTGCAGAATACTGATTCCAGTACAAACGGTTTGTGTAGAACACTAGAGAGCATTGCCTATGAATTCTTGAAATAAATCTGAAATGTGGAAATAAAAATTTTAAAAACAAATATAATGAGAGGTAAACTCACATACTAGGTGTAAATAAATATCGATGATGTTTTGTATATGTGGAACAGATAAAAGGGGTAAAACAAATTCACATACAGACAAAATATAAAGACGCTCATATAAACCACACAAGTAAAGCACTTCAAAGTAAGGTGTAAATAAGATTAATATAAAATAACTTACTAAAGATGCAGATGTTTCAAATATCCAGTAAAACCAAATTATAATACAACACTGCATTATTGTCCAATAAAGATTTGCATAAACAGCAGGTGATCTAAAATACAAAGATGATAAAATTAAATAAAAACAGATATATAGAGACATTTCTAAAATAATAAATAGAGCAAATGATTCTTAAATTAATTTTAAGCAGAGTAAATAATGTATCGAATAT
This sequence comes from Tillus elongatus, assembly GCA_964006375.1. Classification (NCBI taxonomy): domain Eukaryota; kingdom Metazoa; phylum Arthropoda; class Insecta; order Coleoptera; family Cleridae; genus Tillus; species Tillus elongatus. The sequence goes on from OZ023264.1 coordinate 108,147,087, forward strand.
AGACACTACAGTAGTGAAATGCAAAGCTTTTTCAAGCTACATGATAAAACATTTAAGCAGAAATGAAATGTAGTTTGAAATGAATATAAACTGATAAACAAATAGGTATAATTTGTTTAATAAAGAGTTGATACATGTTTTGTTAAATATAAAAAGTGTTTAGTTTGTTATATAGAAGATGTTATGTTTGTACTAACCTTTAAAGTGTTTGTAATATTTCAGATGCCACTACTTAAAAGTTTGATAAATAAGTTTATATGTAATTAAGTATTTAAGATTTGTTTTCTTAAGTATTCAGTCCTAAGAATGATGTAATTTTATACAAGTTTAAAGTGGAGTTATGTAGAAGTAATACAGGAAATGGTACAAGAGCCTGAAAAACAAAAAACAGAGCTTCAGGAAATTATAAGGACAAGTATTGCAAATAATAATAAAAATTATGAAGACTTAAAACAGGTGTGTGTGTGTGCGGTCATGTCTTGGCTGCGGCTACTCTGGCCATCCGCTCATTTTCTAATATTTTTTTTAATCTCCATCTATGTTCAAATGATGATTCATTAGTTAGTTCGTCAGATCACTACACTTACATAATGGTTTCTAATTTATAAGTAAACATAATACCTTATTCATTTAATATAAACATATATACACACATAATTTTTTTTTTTTTTTCCTTTTTATGATTATTACTATTATTATTATTTTAATTTATTGGGAAGGTACGGGGACACATATCTTCATGTCTTGGGGCCTATCAAGACAACTTGACTACACACAAGAGGGCCACAAAAATGTGGAACGCTTCACGATTTTGCGTGTCATCCTTGCAACAGGAGAGCAGGAAAAATTTAGAATTGAACGAGGAAAATAATAAAAAATTTGAAGATTTGAAAGAAGAAAATAGGAACATTTATGAAGAGTTGAAAGGAAATATCACCAAAAACTTTAAGAAAATAGAAAATAAGATAGAAAAAACATCACAAGAGCTCAGTGAAAATAAAGAAGAACTAAACAAAAGGATGATAGAAACAGAGGTAAGATTGTTCAAGAGCATAGAAGACAAAAAATAACCATGACCTAGACTTGAAAAAAATGGTCATAGGTATTTAAGACACCGAAGAACAAGTAATGCTAGAAATGGACTTGAAAATACAGGATGAAAAGGATGCTAGGAAAGCCGAGCAGGACATCATGCAAAATAACATTAAATACGTACATAATGAAGCCAAAACAAGGTGCGATAACATCACCCAGAAAATGAGAGAAGTAGTCTATCTCCAGAACAACAAAATTGACCAGATAGATCAAAATATGTCATTGATTAAACTGAATAACGCAAAAGAAGTCCAGAATATATTACAAAACATACAGGGTAGAGAGGTCAGAACAATAAGTGGTCCCAATATCAAATTTTCGGGGAGAAGCAGTAAAATACACCCATTTATATACATAAAGTCTCTCAAAAACAATATAAAATATATAACAAATTTTGAAGAGATAAAAGAATTCATAAAAGCCATGTTGACGGACGAAGCCTTACTCTGGTATGTCAGCAAAGAAGCAGAACTCGGAAGATATGGAGGACTTTGAGGCGAAATTCATAAACCATTTCTGGGGAGAAGCGGTACAAGTCCAGTTTAAAGAAAAGTTATACTTTGGGAAACATGATCCATGAAAATATGTTTCCATGTCAAATTATGCTTTAATAATTTACAATAAAGCACAGTTTCTAGAACCCAAGATGCGAGTCGAGGAAATTGTATTGTACATCTCTCGACATTCTCCTTTGAATGTGGCAGAAACGATTGCCATACAAAATATAAACAACATGGATAAACTGTTAAATTATCTGATACGTATAGAAAGAACAATGGGTTCCACACAAAACACCTACAAAGCAAAAGGGGGTGCAGATAACCAAAATTACAACAGAAATACTGGACAAGGTTGCAGAAACCCTAGGTATTATGAAGAAAACCAAATAAAAACATATAATCAAAATTATCGACACAATTTTTATAATAATGAAAATCAAAGAAACAAGCCTAGAAATGAAAATAAGAATTATAACTATCCTAGCTATAATGATAATGATTACCAAAGAAACAATCATTCTAACAACCAAAAGAAATATAATTACAACAGGCCAAACTATAATAATAATAATCGGTATAACCAGAACGACAACAGAAATGCAAACCGAGGAAGTAATGACAATAATACATATAGAAATGATAATTACGATAGACATAAAACAACATATCAAAATTCACAGTTAAAAGAGAACAAGTAAAGTCACCTGTGGGAAATAAATGGTATTCCCGAAAGAAAAGAACCAAATACAGATTTAGAAAAAAAAATTAATCAGATAAGGTATGGGCAGGAAGAAGAACCAACCAGAAAACAAAATTATAATGACGAGCAGAAACGTAATCCTCAACAAACTTTTTAAATACAATATAATAAACTATAGTCACCCAAGAGAATTTATAAATTTATCAGAACCAGATTTACAGGAAAATGAAGTTCATTTAGTATTTATAAAAGCAAACGTAAACAATAATGAAAATAAAGTTAAGATTTTAATTGATACTGGTACTGAAGCCTCATTAATAAACAAAGAAATTGTGGAAAATTTTAAATGGATATCAGTTACGAACTGAAAATGGTAGAAATAAATAATGAGAAAATGTACATGGTGGGAATGAGTGAAAGAAAAATAGATGGCGTAGCTAAAAATGTGAAATAAAATGATTAATGATACAAAGATATCGGTCATTTAAATGAAGTATAAAATAGGGACGATCCAAATGAGGTCGTGCCAGATTAATTGTATGTATATATATATATATATATATATATATATATATATATATATATATATATATATATATATATATATATATATATATATATATATATATATTAATAGAATATAGGGGTTTGTTTGATAATAGTAGAAGAATAGTGAGTGGCCATGTATATAAAATTGTTGTAAAAGATACTGAAAATTTTAAACCGAAAAATTATCCTATTCCATATCGATACCGCAAAGAGGTAGCAAAAGAGATTGACGAAATGTTAGAGCAGGGTGTCATAGAATATGTGATACACCTTATATTAATCCCATTGTAGTAGTAAAAAAGGCAGATGGTGACATTAGATTATGTGGTTGCACGAAATATAAATAAATTAACAATTCCACAATATGAGGCACCAATGGGCATTGAGAGTATCCGACTCTCAAAAAAATATAAGGGCTTAACTATTAATGCCATCGGAAGGTCCACAAGAAGTAATCACAGAAAACCCAACAAACAGTTGAACTTAAGAATCCACAAACGGGGAAAATACGGGGAATTTTCAATATAAAAGATATATTTAAATTTAGGAATTAAACAAGAATAATAGGGTAGATGACGCGAAAGATTTAAAAAAAATCTATATCTGGGGAAAACAATTTAGAAAAGCCATTTTAAAATTAAATAACTAGATATACTTGATTCTAAGTGGTAGAATAAACTAATCTTTATCTGGGGGAGTTGTATTGATATTTAGCAACATCAAACTTAAATTATTAGCTATCACACACAAAGCCTAAAACTAAAAACTTTAAACTAGATACTTACGAATAAACTAGAATATCACTTATAAGTAATTAAAATACTAAAGTTTTATGAACGGAATTGTCAAAACACTAACACTGCCAATAAATGTCAATACTGTGGAAAATCTGATAGCAATTTAAGTGGATATCGAAGGTGGTGTCGTGCAGAATACTGATTCCAGTAAAAACGGTTTGTGTAGAACACTAGAGAGCATTGCCAATGAATTCTTGAAATCAATCTGAAATGTAGAAATAAAAATTTTAAAAACAAATATAATGAGAGGAAATTCACATACTAGGCGTAAATAAATATCGATGTTTTGTATATGTGGAACAGATAAAAGGGGTAAAACAAATTCATATACACTTAAAATATAAACCACACATGTAAAGCACTTCAAAGTAAGGTGTAAATGAGATTAATATAAAAAATAACTTGCTTAAGATGCAGATGTTTCAAATATCCAGTAAAACCAAATTATAATATAACACTGCATTATTGTCCAATAAAGATTTGCATAAACAGCAGGCGATCTAAAATACAAAGCTGATAAAATTAATTAAGAACAAATATATAAAAAGACATTTCTCAAATAATAAATGGAGCAAATGATTCTTAAATTAATTTTAAGCAAGAGTGTAAATAATGTTTCGAATATAAACACTACAGTAGTGGAACGTAGTTTGAAATGAATATAAACTAATAAACAAATAGGTATAATTTGTTTAATAAAGAGTTGATACATGTTTTATTAAAGATGGAAAGTGTTGTTTGTGATATAGAAGATATTATGTTTGTACTAACCTTCAAAGTCTAATTTCTGAACGTCTGGGATAAACATAGCTAAACATTGAATGAAAGGCTTCTCTCCAGACAACAAATTTATTTAAAATTCACTTCCCCGCGTGTTTCGACACTCTAAGAGGTCATCTTCAGGGGATAAATCTATAATCACAATAAGAAAGGTATGTCAGAAAAACATTAGTTTTTCCCCTAGGCAATTGTGCATGTTAGAGCACAATGATGACAAGATATTCTCTACAGCAAAACGTCAAAGGCTAAAATCACAAGTCACACTGTAAAATGTTAACCAACAGCCAAGCTAAAATCTAAGAGCATTACGAAGCGACACAGGCAGATACAGTAACACAAGCTAAAAAACTATGTTAAATCTAAAAACATGCAATTAAAAATTAATCAAACTAAATATCAGAGCAAAATGAAAGGCATTGAAAGCTAAAAGATTGCAAAAGTCTACTATTTGAACAATTAAACTAATGTTTTTCTGCCAGACCTTTCTTATTGTGATTATAGATTTATCCCCTGAAGACTACCTCTTAGAGTGTCGAAACGCGTCGGGAAGTCAATTGCAAATAAATGTGTTGTCTGGAGAGAAGCCTTTCATTCAATGTTTAATTAACCTTTAAAGTGTTTGTAATATTTCAGATGACACTACTTAAAAGTTTGATACATAAGTTTTACGTAATTAAGTATTTAAGATTTGTTTTCTTAAGTATTCAGTCCTAAGAATGATGTAATTTTACAAGTTTAAAGTGGGGTTAAGTGAATTGACATTGACATTCCAAAAATCCATAAACGCCAATGCATTTCACTGTTTCCGTGTACATAGACATAAAATATTTCTATGGTAAGAAATATGAAAACAATTTGTAAAATAACTAGATTGCTTTGAATTCAATATTTTAAAGGAAGTAGAAAATAAATGAATCAAAGCTCTCTCTCTCTCTCTCTCTCTCTCTCTCTCTCTCTCTCTTCAATTTGGTTCATCATATTTTGCATTTTGATAATGCAAAATAGTGAAAATAATGAGTAAAATCGGAAAAATAAAGTCTGAAAAGTGTTTGAAAATATTGAGTTGTCAATAATGTGTCCAGTAAATGAGCAATAAGCTCAAAATAAGTGCTGCAAGATGATATATGCAAAAATCCTAATATAAGTGACGCCAGAAACGCGTTATTTTGAAGTGATTCTACAAGATGGCTACCTAGCAACCAGGGATTTCAACGACGCAAACAGCGGTTGATAAGGGGAGGAGTTAGGAGGTTCGAAGGTATAAAACTTCTGTACTAATAAAAAGGCCTTTTTAATAGAAGTAAATGAAACTTTTAAATTTTAGAAATGAATGTATGAATGAAAATTTATGTCATTAATGTATATAAACCTCTAATCTGTTTGTAATATTAAATAAGAAATTCATTTATGTTTCAAAATCATAAATTTTGGAAAAGCGCAAGGTAAGCATTTTGATCAAAGATAAAACCTAAATAAAAAAGAGCTCAAGTAATAATATTAGAATTTGTTCATTAAGTAGTGGTGTTAATTTGTTATTTCTTTATCCTTATAAAATTATTAGAATAAAATCGGGCATATATAAAATTTTAAACGCAGTATTATTATTTGACAATATGATAAATATATATGTTCTTTTAGTGAATTTTCTTTAAAAAAAATCACTAATGAGGAGATCCCGACTTTTAAATTTTGAAAAAATTTCTTCAAATGAGCGTTAATTAGGCCCCCCAGAACACATATCCGGGATCAGTTAAAATTTATATATATATATATATATATATATATATATATATATATATATATATATATATATATATATATATATATATATATATATATATATATATATATCACACCGATAACTCAAAAAAAATCCGTCCAGGTTTTCCCGGAAAATTTTGTGTTTTCTTTCGAAAAAAAATTATATCTCCGGAATTAACAAAGTAAGGACAACCAAATTTGGTACGTGGGTTTACATCCTTATATATATATATATACCTACCAAAATTTAGCTCTGTAGGTCAAAAGACAAAAAAGTTATAGGCATTTAAAGAAAAATAAATTGGGGTTTTCCACAAAACGTCAAAGTTGCAATTTAAACGTCAAAATTGGCAACATTTAGGAAAAGAACTTGAACCTAATACGGGCTATGGAAATAAAATGTGTCAAGATGAATGTTTTACAAACCTTGAAGTCTTAGTTTCAACCGTCATTGTCCTTCATTTTAATAAAATATATCCAGAAGATTCATTTCAAATAGACCCTTTCTCTGACGCTTGGCAGTAGTCTTAGCTATAGAGTTTATCGTTTAATCGTATATAATTTTTGTAGAATTTTCGTAAAAAAATCAATAAAGCTCAATATATCTGTTATTATACAAGATATGAAAAAAAATGTATATATTAATTATAGGGTGTCTTGAGCTACATATTTAAAAATTATTTCTACAATCATAGGGTGGCCCATTAGTTGGTGATACAATTTTTTTTTTTTAATCAAACACGCCTTATGTTATTGCATTTTTGCATTTTCCATCGAAATATAATGCGTGTTTGTAAGAAAAAAATTCTGGACGCAGTTAGTGCGTTATGATAGCGAATTTTGATCAAATGCTTAATATTTGAATAGCTCAATTTGCTATTAACCTATAAGTTTGACCAAGAAACGAGTTTTTTCGGGAACACTTTAAGTTTACTTCCGGAAATTTTTGTACATTTTCAAACAATACAGTTATTTTGATGAAACATGGCACATTGTTTTTACTATATAGATTATACTGGTAACCAAATTTGATGCCTGCTTTCTTAAAAAAACACACATTATTGCTATTAAAAAATAGTTTTATGAAACCTTTTTTTAAATTTGGGAAAGTAAAAGAGGGAATTGAATAATTTATTAAATTCATTAATTTTAAAACCAAAAAGAACTTACTACATACTCTAGTAGTATGGAGTCGAGAACCGGGCAAATCTAAATACATATAAGGTATAAAATTAAAGAATATACATAACAAGATCAATAATAAATATAAATAAATATATAAAACTCTTCTATTTGCGCAACATCATATAATAACATCAATTCAGAATACATCAGAAATTTTAACCAATACAGTAATATAATAAAATATAAAATTAATATCTATTAAACCCCCATAAAGTCACAATATATATATATATATATATATATATATATATATATATATATATATATATATATATATATATATGTGTGTGTGTGTGTGTGTGTGTGTGTGTGTGTGTGTGTGTATCCAACCAATAACTCAAAAAATACTTTAATGATTTGGATCAAATTTGGGAATTACCTTTATTTTTTAAATGGCTTGGATGAGTTCGTTCATCAGACCTTGACGCCCAATTTAATTTTTCTTAATAATTAAAACATTTTTTTAAGCGCAATATCTCTCAAATTGTTTAAGTGACTGAAATGAAAATTTACATGGACAGACGTGACCGTATACCAATTATCAAGTCTTTTGATCAAAGAAAAAAAAATCTAAATGAATATTAAAATAATCCTCGCCATCACTTCAGATTCTATAATGCAATATCTACAAGGATAGACAAAGGCAGATAACGTTACCTGTACTGCTATGTTATTTAAATAAATCGTAGATAAAAAAACAATGGAAGTTACATTATTGCAACATGTCAGAATGTAGTACATTGAGAGATGTATGACAGGGACACCATCTCGGTACGGAACCAGGTAGTATGTCATCAGGACAGCTCTAGTTAACACAAAATGTTATAGATAGAGACTATGTAAAAGTTTGATATTTAAAACTGACTTTTAACTAACCTAACATATTTAAAACATGGATATAAATATTGAAAATAAATATTGGACTATGGTTATAAAGGAAAATTGTGAATTAATGACTTAAAACAATACAATTTTGTATAAAATAGAAAATCAGTATATCAGTAAATCATATTCTAAGCAGTGTTAACACTTGGTTTTTAATGTTTCTTCATTGAACCACGATAGGACCTCTTAGACATTATTATTATTATTGTATAACTGGGGGAAATAACTAATGCATTATGTAGTAATAGTAACAGTATCGGCATGTTTATAGGTTGTTTCCGTGTGGAAGACAATATTTGTTAGGTTCCTTGTGTTAAATTTAGGTCCACGGGCGTCAATATTCTTTGCAATTATCAAGACCTGCTTACAAAAAGAGAATTGTATCTACTGATAGATAAGTTACTGAATCCATAATTTATGTTATCCATGATTTCGCAGGTTAGTATTGGTCAATATTTTTTAATAAATAGCACTTTAAAGCGTATTTCTGTATATCTCATATTGTATGTTTGAAATATAAATAGTACAGTCTGCCGCTTAAAATTAGACATACCTACGTTTGCTAACCATCCAAGCCTATCGAGCTTAATCTACAAGCTGCTTGCTTGCGGTCGACCGGATTTTAGTGTCGTCTTTGGACAAAAGCTAGGTTCTTACACTCGCGAATTGTGAAATCACCGCGAAACGTATTCTTATTGGTTTATTTAAAATAATATCGTAAAACTGATATTTTTTTATTAGATTTTATAAATGTGTTTTACTAATTTTTGGATGCATACAGTTAGAAGTGATTTTTTAATCAAACTTATGGCTGTTAACACGATCTAAATGTCTACTTTTAAGTTTATGTAGCTCCAATGTTAATTAAGGACCCCTCTTTATTATCTTGTGCTTATATATGTAATATATAAATTAAAAAGAAGTGGAACAGCAACTGAATTTATTTACTTTAGTGCTGTATTCGATATTATCTGAAAAAGGCATTATAGACGACGTTATGAAATGTAATTTCGGTATATTTACAGTTTACTGCATGGGGGGTTTTTAGATTAAAATTTCAGAAACATGCTTAGAACTCTCCTTGGATGCACAAGGCAAATTTGTTGCAAACAACCCCCAAGAAAGTTAAGGGACCAAGAATGAATGGGGGTGCTGGGCGGGGAGCAATTATGAGCGGAAAATGCTAAAAAATATTTCGTCAGGTTTTGAAAAGATGCGTTTTTTACATTTTGCAGCAATACCTCCTTTAAACCCTGTCTACCCCGCACCGCATCCATATTCGCCCAGGTCCAGTATATTTCTTGGGGGTTGCTCCCAAGAAATGTTTCTTGTGCTTTATGCTTTGCAGGTAGTTGTATGCATGCACAATGGGAAGGAGTATCCCTCGTGTTTTTGGGTGGGGGGGGTTGAAACTGAGGCAGCAGCGTCGTCAGGAAGGGACAACCCTTCAGAGATGCAAGCAGCAACAGATTGCCTTCGTCTCTACTGCTGGCCAGATTTTTTCTGAGCCGGGTGGTTCCTTTGTGATCGTCGAGGCTAAGACACCGCCTGATCGCACCACCTGGCGTCGGGTGAGACGGTGACACCGGGACGTTAGAACAAAGGCCGGAATGGAAATTGTCCTGCCAACGGAGCCGAGCGAATGGCGCAGCGTGAAGAGCGAGCCGAAAGACTCTACTCCTATGGTGTGTTCCTGGTGGTATGTTTGAAAGGCAAGCAAAAGGGAACGCAAGGCTGTGCTTACAGGGACGAAAACTGGTCAAGCGGCCAAAGACCCAAGGAGAGCCATTGTCTCTCCAGCATTGGAGCCGTCAGGCCGGCCTTAGTCGTCTAAGGTACCCCCAACTCTTACAGGGGAGAGAAGCTACCGAGACGCCGGTCTCTGGTTCGGATCCTTATCCGTCAAGAACAGCTAATCCGGTTTCTAGTCGTGACATTTCGGATGGTCCTCACAGCCAATCGGGTGGATGGCATATGGTCCTGGATGAAAAGTCAATAAGATGCGGAGTCTGGTTTCGGGTATGCTGGTTCTCCATGTAATCCTCCGACGGGGTCTTTTGCAGCTCTGCTTCCGCAATTATGGGGTTGTCGATCCCGGGTAGCCCTAACAAGGATGCTTAATCTCCAGAACCGCTCGCTCCATATTGAGCAAGGGCGGCACCTGGGGACAGCAGGAGAACCCGTGGCATGGCGCCTCGTCTTCCTGGTTACACCTGAAGTGGTTCGGGAGCTGGATGAACAGGGGTGGCGGCTGTATTTAGAGTTTGTGGCTCTCAATGTAAGCAAAGTGCCTACATGGAGAGTCGTCGTCTCTTCCCGCCCTTGGTCAGGCCCCAGAACCGGTACTGGCCAGGAAAACACTCCACCCTGACCGCGCCATGAGTAGTTCGCTGGTGTGACAGATTAACCTTCAGCATAGCAGGGATGCCACTGGAGGGCTAGTCAAACTCCTCGCGGGCGGTCCCGAAGATGTTATGTTGATCCAAAAGCATGTATGTATAGGAAGCAAGTTATATGACTTTGAGGAATTGGTTTCAATATCTTCGTTGGTGGTGAAGCTGAAGGGGGACAGCCTATAGGATCTGTCGAGGGATCTAGCCATGGTGTTATTGTCGCAGCTTGGATTCAGGGACCTCACAGCGGCATCCTAGGATAAAAGGTGAGTAATATGAGTACACTTTGAGAAACCCAAAATCACCAGAACACATTTTTAAGACCTAACGATCGTTTCTCCAGCAAATATGCTGGCATCATCAAGGATGAAAATTCTAACCAAATTATTACTACACCTATAATTATATAACTATCAGGTAGACGACGAAAACGAAGGTGTTAAGGAAGCGTAGGATAATTATTGGGATAAAATCGTCGAACTAAGCAGATATATAGACACAGATAACGGTATATTGTTAACGAGGTTAATTCACAAACTTCACAGTAATAATTATTATATAACTAACAAAATGAAAGAACTTACGTAGATATTGACATGATGAATTTTAATTCAACAGTATTATGTTTACATGATTAAATTATAAGTATCGCGTCGTTATATCTGAAGCAATCTAATAATTACCGTCTACATTTTAGAAACGTATTTAATTAACGGATCTTCTGTCACTGAAATTAATCTCATTTACATTTACAAAACAATAACACATTTTGATTCTTAATTAGTATTACGACCTTCTGATTTGCTGACTGCAACATTCCTGTATATCTTGCAAATTTCCTTGTTATTGTTTATATACTGAATGTGATATTTTCAATGTCAATCGATACAATGCTGACCTCTAATTAATGTAATATTTACATTCCTTGCTTAAAGAATTAAACTGAACTACTTTTAATAATTATTTTAGTGTTTTTACCAATTATGTTTCTAAGTCTATTACGGCCTTTCTGAAGACCTTTCGTGTTCTAATGATCGCAAGAATGTTAAATTGTATAGTACCCTAGGGTGAGAATTTCAACTAGTAATACTTGAATTAATGTAGACAATCTTAGGTATGTTACTGGACTTAATAATAAAATTAATATTTTTGGATTCAATCGTATGTATGATAATGTAAATCACAATAATAAACATAATATAACTATGCATACCATTCTATGATGGTAATCGTAATAATAATTAAATTAATCTTTTTGAATACAACCTTACGTTAGATAATCGACATAACAATAATTACAATTACAATAGAATTATGTATACCACTTTATGATGGTAATATAAATCATAATGATAAGAAAATTAATATTTTTGATACACTCTATGTATCATAATCGAAATAACAATGATTAAAATAATAGAATTATGTATACCGCTCTAGGATGGTAATATAATTACTAATGATTCACATGATCTAATAATTTATTCCCCCTTTCTGGTAATGGGTTGGATACGTCATTTCGTCTTCCTTCTGGTGTCTCTCCTCCATGCTGTCTTGTGGTTGCTTCCCCTGCTGAATGAGTTGAAGAACTGTCTCTGCTTCGCTTGCAGAACTCTTCCCACTCCACAAAATCCAGCCACGCCGACCCTGAGTCGTTTTGGAGTGCTTTACCATTGAACCTTGACTGAACTTGACCACGCAGCGGCCATTGTTTGGTTGTTACCATGTGCCCTGCGTGTACTTTCTTTCTCTTGAACTTCCATCTAAACCTGTGCTTCCATTGGCGGACATGCACCTTATACCCATATACCTTGTACTTTTGCTCTGTTCGTGAGCCCTCCATTTTTACTGGATGGCTCTTGTATCCTTTGTGGCCTCTGCCCATTTTTGCTTGTCCCTGCTTCTGACCTCCATACTCCACTCCAGTGTGTGTAAATACCTGGGTGGTTGTACTTCTTACTGCTCTTACTTTACACATCAACTGTTCCGTGGTTTCTTTCTTGAACGCATTGGTCAAACCATTAACTTTTATCTTTGATGTGGTCGCTGTTTCTTCCCCCCTTGGTTGACTTCTCCAAAATTTGGGAATTTTCAGCTTGGCAACCATTTTTGATTTGTTGCTGGCCCATTTTCTATAAATTTCTTTATTTTCTATCTTCGTTTCTATTGGGATTTTTTCTATTTGTACTACTGCTTGTTTTACTTCTTGTACTTATTTCTTCCCCTTTAATAACTTGCTCTCTCTACTTACATTAGTTTTGTTCGCGGCTGATTTGGCTCCATATATGAGATTATCTGGATAACTTTTTAAATTAACTCTTTCCTGCTCGTCTTTGGCTTCTTCATATCTTTGATATTTCTTTACTTAACTTTAAATTAAATATTTCTTGCTTGTCTGTGGCTTCTTCTACTTCTGGTATCTCTTTACTTGAGTTTAAATTAAATATTTCTTGCTCGTTTTTGGCTTCTTCTACTTCTGGCATTTCTTTACTTAAATTTAAATTAAACCTTTCATGATTGCTTCTTGCTTCTTCTACTTCTGGCATTTCTTTACTTAAATTTACATTAAATATTTCATGATTGCTTCTTGCTTCTTCAACTTCTTGTATTTTGTTTTCGAATGGAGCTTCAATTTGTAAATTAAATTTTTTATAATTGTTTCTTGACGCTATTTTTGCGTAGAATTCCTCAACTGTTGAATCTATTGCCTTTTGGACTTGCTCTTGGAATGCTGTCCGTTCCTTGTACTTGCATGTGAATATTTGTATTTTTATTTTTGGTAGTTCGAATTCTGGAAACAGTGATGAAGAGCGGTGTGCTTCTTTGTTAATTGCTCTTTTCATCTAGATTTTCTGATTCTGTTAATCTATTTATATCCATTATGTTATCTTCAATTTTGTCCCATTGCCTATCTAAGTTTCCTATTATGATTTCAAATTTGATAGGTATATCGTCATCGTTAATTTTTTCTGCTTCTTCTAACTTTTGGATAAATTTGTTTACCCGTAATTTTAGTTCTCTCGAACGTCTTGTGATTTTTGTTTTTAGTTCCTCCATTGCTTCCTTAATTTTTAATTGATTTAATAAATATTTGTGGTTTTATTACCTTGCCTGATGCTTAGTTCTTCTTTTTGATTTTGATTATTGGTTGCCTGTGACCTCTTTCTTGCCTTTAACCCTGTATTGTTGTCTTTGACCCTGTATCTGCTTTACTGGAACTGACCTTCTTCTGGTACTGCCCCGGACGTTTTCTGCCCTGTATTTTTGCTTTATTGGAACTGACCTTCTTCTGGTACTGCCCTGGACGTTTTCTGCCCTGTATTTTTGCTTTATTGGAACTGACCTTCTTCTTTCTGGTACTGCTTTGGACGTTTTCTGCCCTGTATTTTTGCTTTATTGGAACTGACCTTCTTCTGGTACTGCCCTGATTCTTTTCACTAAAATAAAGGGGATTTGGAGACTTGGGTTAAAGGATATTTGATAAGGTTTAAGTGAGCACTGTATTTTCACTGGCACTGGTTCTTTTTCGTCGAAGGACCATGTTAAGGAAGCGTAGGATAATTATAGGGATAAAATCTAAGTAACTAAGCACATATATAGACATAGGTAACAGAGTAATGTAAACTATATTAACTCACAAAACTTAACATGATTTAATTAACAAATGAATGAACTTACGTAGATATTGACATGATGAGTTTTAATTCAAGAGTATTATGTTTACATGATTAAATTATAAGTATCGCGTCGTTATATCTGAAGCAATCTAATATTTACCGTCTACATTTTAGAAACGTATTTAATTAACTGATCTTCTGTCACTCAAATTAATCTCATTTATATTTACGAAACAATAACACATTTTGATTCTTAATTAGTATTACGACCTTCTGATTTGCTGACTGCAACATTCCTGTATATCTTGCAAATTTCCTTGTTATTGTTTATATACTGAATGTGATATTTTCAATGTCAATCGATACAATGCTGACCTCTCATTAATGCAATATTTACATTCCTTGTTTAAAGAATTAAACTGAACTACTTTTAATAATTATTTTAGTGTTTTTACCAATTATGTTTCTAAGTCTATTACGGCCCTTCTGAAGACCTTTCGTATTCTCTGAACAGAAGGTAAATTGCAGTCGGAGGCATATCGTTTATCTATTGTGTTTATATTGAACGGACAAGGTTGACGACCTGCTCTAATACTTTGCTTGACGTGGTCTGACCGACGTATTTAAGATTACAATCTTATCTCATAAGTACCAGACATTTCAGTGGCTTTGTCTTTGTCTTTCGTATTTCCCAACAAACTTTTTAAATTACTTTTCGTCGAAAAAGTCAACTGAATATCGGTTTTCTTAAAAATACTTTCCAAACCCTTTGTGATACGTGGTTCATACGGTAAGCACATATGGGTCAGACCAAAAGGAACATATCTATTAGATTTCGCGAACATCTCGCACATTTACCATATGGTACGGTGGACAAATCTTGCGTAGCACAACGTGTGGGATAATAATCAGCACATTGACAAGGAAAATCTGAAACTTGTCAAAAATGTTAGATGTCAAACTTTGCTTGATGCGTATGAGAGCGTATATATTTTCAAATCGATTAAGAATAACACTTCATTAAATCGTGCGCCACCTGTGATTTCAAGCCGTTTATTTACACATTGCAGTTGACCAGCGAAACACTCCTAATTAGTCAGACGGATTAATAAAGTATGCTCAATAACCTCGTCCGGTCTATACTATACAAGGCACTATGTTGTGCCCGCAATATAGATAAAAACCCCTTTCGTCTTTCGTTTATTTAAGGAATCAATATAAATACTTGTAACTTAGAATTTTATCCTCTGCTGAATTTAATGTTGTGGGCGAACCCTTCCAGAGCTGTCAATATTTGAAGTAATTTACTTGAAAATGTATTTGAAGTATTTATTTTACTTGAAATACTTTACTTGAAGTACTTTTCTGAATAGATATTTGTACTTGTATTTGAAGTATTTGTATAAAAATACTTGAATATTTACTTGATTTTGTCAAATAATTTACTTCAAATACTTTTAACAGCACTTCAAATATCACAATATACTTCAAGTACATTTACAATACTTCAAGTACCTACTGTACTTGAAGTAATTTTGGTTGCTTCAAGTAAATTGTTTTAATGATATTTGCAAATAACTTATTTGAAGTAAAATTATTTTTTTCAATTATATTTTACTTGTCAAAACTTGTAAGATACGAGTCGGCCCACCCAGGTGCAGCATACGGCGCAGTCCGCAGTAGTGTTGCGTAGCCGAAATAATATGCGTCCGTAGCCGAAATAATATGCGTCGTGTCCCGTCCGTTTGTGCTAATTGTTTGACTAATTAAATTTTAAGGTAAGTTGAGAGCTGTAGTAGTATCAACAGTGGTGAGTTTTGAGTTGTGAGTGGTCGTAATTCGTAATTCGGTAATTTCACCATAAAAATTACGTCGATTCGTAATATTACGCGTTTACAACAAGTAATCATCTACCTCTACGTAGAAATTGGTATATTGGGAATTGGTACCTATCAAATAATAAAAAAAGTTGTAGAATTATGTATTTAAATTGACCACCATGCTGACAAATAAGTACATGTTCTTAACCTAAAAATAACATGAAAACAACTTTGGAACTAGTTCGTAGCTTTAGCTTTCGTGGATGTTCTGTAGCTTTTGGTTTCATCTTACCATACAAAAAGCAACAACAAGCAACAATTTTAAGTTACAAGTAAGTTATTTTATCAAAACATTGAAATGAACTATCATGTATGATGTATTTAGCCCATAGCCCATTGGTCGATGTTTTACTCAATTTTACATTTACCTACCCCTCATTAATAAAGGAAATTACCGGCAAAAATCGATGCTTGCAATTTACAACACTAAAGTTAACAAAAAAAAAGACCATTATAATATTTACATCTAAAATAACATTATTATAATTTTTCTAAATCATAAAATTATTTAATAAGATTTACTTGCAAGGTTCAAACGCAGTGTTAACTTTTCAAATTATCGGCTGATATGCGTTCTGTAGTCGGTCATCAACGATTAACCTTGTAGCAGTAGCAGTACATCATTTTTTTTGTACTGCTGAAAATATCTGGTTTATATCCAGAGCTAGGACTTATTAGTACTATTGTGGATTATAAGGTAATCCTTAAACAAATGTTCCCAAGATCTTTAGCATTGAAAAATCTGCAGCGCGCTGGCGAACGACTATGCATACCAGCATTACCAGCCTTGTGTTCCCTTATATTTTTGTATTAGCCTTTTTATTTGGCTACTGAGTTTGCTATAAGACTACACGGTTAGAAAAGAATATTGTATTATAATGACGGTTTTATTACAATTTTTTATTACAGATTTTAATTTATTTAAAGATTAAAAAAATGATTTGTTTGATTCGCGTCTTAATTTTGTAGATATTTGCAACTAAAGATAGAATGGTGTATGAAATAATCATATGGTATCTTTATCTTTAGATTTTATAACGCCAAATATAGAATTACAAAAAAATCCAAATCAAATAAGAAATGTGAAAAAAATTGCTTAAACTTTCTTATCACATGAATTCTTTAGAATAGAGATATTTATATAAAATACTAGATATTTATAAAAGGCCGGTGTTTATTATACTAATTTGATATTTATATCAAATTTGAAAAATTTGCAATTTTTTTTATAATTATAGATATTGAAGGATGTTAAACACTTTTTCAGAAAGAATATGGCGGATGAAATATTATCTGAAAGTAAAGAAGATTCCATATCTTCTCTAGTTTCCATAGATGTTTCTGATGTAGAAGATCCGACATATACACCGGAATGGGAGGCCAGGGAGGCATCAGAAGATAAAAGAAACATCCCAGATTATTTTAATGTAAAATCCATAAGGGTACAGAAGCAAGTAACATCTTCATCTTCATCATTTTCGGCGGTTGGTGCAAATAAGAACACTAGTTATTTACCACAGTCAACAACACCACTAACACAAAAAATGAAGTCAAAAATAGAAAAATGTCCATACCTAGATGGCAAATTTTTCAAAGTAACTAGTTCCCTTGAAAATAAAATACAGGCAGATTGTCAGTTATGCCTTCCTGCAAAAGTGTCAGTAAAAGGTGCTTTAGGTGTATCAACAAACTTTTTAAAACACCTCAAAAATGCTCATGGCAACATAAACGCAATGCAGTCATACTCGTCATACAAGGTGCTTAAAAGGCAACATCATGAATTGTTCGAGGACCAGGGTACTTCAACAGAAGAGATATTGAAACAAGGACAAGCGCAAGGGCAACAAAAAAAGCAGAAGAAAATTACGGACAGTTTTTCAAACAATACGATAGCAAAGGTAGAACAACATGCTTTTGAAAAGAGGGTTATATATTTTATAGTAAATACAATGTCTGCGGTATCCATTATTGATAATCCATCATTTGTTCGTCTTTTTGATGGTATGGGGGTTAATTTGTTTTCAAGAAACACGGCAATGAAGAAAATTGACGTCATGTATAGAGAAGTGGTGGCAAAAATTAAAAATGATTTAGCTCAAGCCGATTATGTATGCACAACTGCAGACATATGGTCCTCTAAAAGAAGAAGTTTCTTTGGTCTTACGTGTCACTGGTTAAACAAAAATTTTGAGAGGTATTCTGCAGCTTTGTCCTGCAGGAGGTTTGTGGGTAGTCACACTCATGATAAGATCGCCGAATTCCTCGAGGAAATTCATACAAAATTTAACTTAAATGGGAAACTAGTTGCTACAGTATCCGACAATGGTTCGAATTTTGTAAAAGCCTTTAAGGAATTTGGAGTAAACGCATCATTCTTTCAAAGAGAGGACGAAGGAACCGAAGAAAATATAGCAGATGAGCCAGAAGATGATACTGTTGAATTTATTGAAATACCGGATTACTCTCTAGAACTACCCAACCATGTAAGATGTGCTAGCCATACATTGAATTTGATCGCCACGACAGATGTAAACAATGCAATTCAAAAAAATGTTAATCTGAGAACTAGACACACGAATGTTATCGCTAAATGCAACGTCTTATGGAAAATGGCAGGTCGACCTAAAAGTTGCGAAATCATTCAAAATATATTAGGTCATACTTTAAGTTATCCTGGTGCCACACGGTGGAACTCTTTTTACGACGCTGTGTCTCAAATTTTAAGAGACAAAGATAAATTACCAACACTTTTTAAAGAACTCAATATAGAAAATCAAATGCTGAAGGAAAATGAGGTACAATATTTAAATGATTATTGTGAAATACTTAAACCTCTTGCGAATGCCTTAGATATATTACAAGGTGATAAAACCACATTCTATGGATTTCTATTACCTACATTAGGATCCCTTTACAAAAAATTTGAAAGATTAAAGTCAGAGAAGTTAAACACAACTGGGTCGACTGGTATACAAATTATCTTAGAAGCATGTCGAACAGCACTTCTTAAACGATTTTCAAAGTTTTTTGATTTAACAAGTTCAGAAGCAAGAGATGCTATTGTAGCAACGTTTAGTGTACCTCAATTTAAATTAAGATGGATTAAAAATTTTGATGGTATTTATAACCTATCCGAGCTTAATGAAATGGTTCCCAAAATTGTGCTCGAAATGACAGAGAAACTAAATTTTTCTGAGAAAATAATAGATACAGAATACCAAACAAAAGCGACAGAAATTGATGAGTTCTTTGAACTGGAATATACTAAACCCAGTTCAAATTTAAAAAGTAAATTAGAGCTCGAAATATTACAATACATAAACGACCCAGGTATAGAAATTCAATCTTTAGATAGGTATCCCACAATAAAAGAATTATTTTTCAAATATAATACATGCCTTCCATCATCCGCACCTGTGGAACGTTTGTTTTCTTTTGCACAAATAATTAATGCACCTCGAAGACATGCTTTATCCGATTTACATTTTGAACAACTTGTTATTCTAAAATCGAATTGGATGCAATATTCAGATTCAGCATAGTTTATGTTCAACATTTTGTAATATTTATGCTGGTGTTTATTTTATGTTAATATTAGTTAACTGAAATGGTTATTTTATTTATGTATTTTTTAATAATAAATAATTATTTTTTCTGTTTTTATTTTAATTCTTTTATTTCAATTACCTTATTTTAAATATTTAATGTTTTGATTAAACATTTAAATTTAGTGATACTGCTCTTTAATTTGCATTAGGTATGTGTATTTAAAGCAATACTTTTTCTAATCGATACTCAAATAAATAATAATTATCTGAAACTTTCTTTACATATTCTAATACTTCGAATATTTCTACGTACTTGAAGTATTTCGATACTTCAAGTATTTCTATGTAATTGAAATATTTCGATACTTCAAGTATTTCTACGTACTTGAAATATTTCGATACTTCAATTAACAGTTATTTACTGCAAGTAAATTACTTAGCAATAATTGAAGTATATTTCATATGTACTTGAAACTTGAAGTACATTTTTTTTTAAATTGTACTTGTACTTGAAGTACTTCTTAAAAATGTAAATACTTGGTAATTGAACTTGAAGTACTTTTAATAAATATTTTGACAGCTCTGAACCCTTCTTTCTTTAATAAAAATATGTGCGGTAGTTAGTAATATGTCCTCAGATTTAGTTGTCGGTGCTCATCGTGGTTTACGGCATTCACATAGTGAATTTATATATCAATAAAGAACGTGAACTCCTTAAATAACGCGGCTCTTTGCTTTCAAGCCCATTATCCTTTAAAATTAGATAGAGGCTCATAAATTTATCAAACAAAAGATTAGGGCAGGTCGTCAACCTTGTCCGTTCAAGTTAGACACAATAGATAAACGATATGCCTTCGACTGCAATTAACCCTCGTTTTCGTCGTCTACCTGATAGTTATGTAAGTATAGGTGTAGTAATAATTTGGTTAAAACTTTCATCCTCTGATAATGCCAGCATTTGCTGGAGAAACGATCGTTAGGTCTTAAAAAATGTGTTGTAGTGATTTTGGGTTTCTCCAAGTGTACTTATCAGGGCTCATCACAGTTTCCACTCTACATAGTGAGTAAGCCTTAAGGTTTTGTGGTGCACTCTTTATGTCCCCTTTGAGCGATTAGAGGCATCTTGCTCAGAGGATTTAGTGAGCATCGTTGATTTCGCGGGGCAACAAGGTTTACACCTTATTATAGGCTGTGATGCTTATTCTCACCACAGGCTGTGGGGCAGCACAAATGCCAATCTACGTGGTGAGGCCATACTTGAGTGTTTGACTACTATACAAACTTAGAAATATTAAATAGGGGTACAACACCAACGTTCGTCAATCGTATCCACCAGGAGGAGATTGACCACTTTGGCGAGCAGGGAAATTACAGAGGACATATCTAATTGGAGGGTGACGGAACACATATTAATCATCGTATAATCGGCAACTGGATGTTGACGGTGAAAGTCCTCCCTCTAGTTGAAATCCAAGGAAGTCCGACTGGGGCACCTATGTAATAAGTCTTGGTGGATCGCCAAGAATCCCAAATGAAAGATGATCCTCTATAGAATTATTAGATAGTGAGGCCGAGAGCTTAGAGGGTAAAATAATAGTAGCTTATTAGGCTGATTCACCAGTCAGGGCGGAGCCGGCCATCATAAGGTTCATTGGTGGAACCGGGATCTCGCCAATCTGCGCGGGCGAACCCGAAGGGCCCTAAACCGCTAGGCTGGTAGGCGTGCTCAAACAGGAGTCAGGAAGTTCAATATGGTCCTTAAGGAAACCAGTGGGATTTGGACCAATACCGCGGATGACACCTTGTGCCACCACTCTGAAGTTCACCTTGCTCGCGGTGTTGCTGCCATGGGGGCTGTTGACACAAGCCTATGGTCGGTTCCGAAAGCGGACTGGCAGCTGGCGGAGGAGGTAGTCACTGACGTCTTTATAACCTGGACGGTGAATCAGTTTGCTCCATTCAAGTCCGCAGGGTGCAATGGGATTTTCTGGCCCTGCTCCAGAAAGGTCTTGAAATATTGCTCCCCAATATAAGAGAGGTTTTCCGGGCCAGTTTTCCGTGGGGTTATGCCCAAAAGTCCTGGCACCGGGTCAGGGGTATCTTCGTTCTTATACCGGGAAAAGAGGGCCACACTGTGGCCAAGGCATACATGCTAATTAGCTAATTATCCTTACAGGCACTAGAAAAGATAAAAGATGGGTTTGCGCTGGGAGAGATCTTCAGGGATTGCCCCTTCTACAAAAACCAACACGCGCGTACCAGCGGGGAAATTGACGGAAACGGCGCTCCACTCTGTGACGAGAAAGGTTGAAAGGTCCCTACAGTTACAGTGTGCGGAGAACACGCTAGTTGTGTTTTTCGATGTTGGAGTGGGGGCTTTGATAGAGCAAGGACGGGGGAGGTCAGGGGATCACCCAAGCTCCTTATAAGTTGGGTGGCGCGCATGCCGGAAGATATGAGTTTCACTGACCTTGAGAGGCTGCAGGCTGGACGTTGGGGTGACCAGTATGGCTGTACCCAGGGCACCTGCTTTTCGCCACATCTATTGGGTCTGGTCATCTAACGGCTCTCCGATAATGGCATCTTTTCTCAGGCATATGTTGGTCTTAGTCACCGGCAAATTCATCGGCGTTGTCTGTGCATGAATACAAACAGCCTGCAGTATAGTTGAAAGATGATGTGGTATGAGATGGGGCTCTCCGTAAACCCAGCGATGACGGCGACGATCCTATTCGCCAAGAGTGGAGGAGCTCAGGCCGCCGGTGATGTTTGGAAAATCTTTAGCTTTAGTGCGGAAGGTCAAATATCTGAGGGTGGTCCTGGACTCCAAATTATCATGGGGGTCGCAAATAGAACGAGTTGTGAGGAAGAGAGTAGCGACCCTCTGGCAGTTGCGCAATGTGATATGAAGAACCTGGGGACTTAATCCACGGATCCTTTATTGGATTTACACTGCGATCGTTCTTTATGAGGCAGTGGTCTGGTGTAAATCAAACTGCTACCCGGAAGCTGACCAAATTTCAAAGGTTGGCAAGTCTGGGTATCACCAGCAATATGAGGACGATACCCTCGGCCGCGCTAGAAGTCTTGCTGATGCTGCCGCCGCTTCCCATCTGTATCAGAAGGGAGGCTATAGCGTTGCACCCCAGAATGCGAGACTGGAAACTGGTGCGGTGAAGGAGTAATCACAGGATATGCAAAAGTTGCTAAGAATGTGGAAAAGGAAATTCCGATTTCCACCATCAAGGTACGAAAGGCGGAAGATTATATTAGGCCGACTAGCAATATACCTTCAGAATCCCGAGCAAATAACGACAATCATTAGTGAAATCTTTGAAATTGCATTTTAACCAATTGATCATACATTTTGACCAAGTAACAGTTTTGATGTAATATATATATATATATATATATATATATATATATATATATATATATATATATATATATATATATATATATATATATATATATATATATAATGACCAAAACCACGCGACAACGTTTAAATTTTACTGACCACTGTCACAATGCACATAACTTATGGCAACATCTTAATAATAAAAATAAGAAAATATAATAATAATAATAATTGGAGGTTACGGCGGTGCTGCCGTCGAATATGATGTTCTTGGCTGGTTCTCGTTCGACTTAGTGGACTGTATCGAATTAAAGCTATGTGGATTCTGCAGAATATTGTATTAACTATTTACACTATTTACAGTAACTAAACATAATAACAAATATACAAGATGGAGCGGCGTGCTTAGCGAAGCACTCGTATCGGTGTCTTTAAAACGAATAGAATGATTGATTGTCTTCATTCACCTTCCTTCTTCATTGCGGTCGTCGGGCTTGCGCACAACCAATGTCCAAGACAGCCGACATCTGAGCCGTCAATGGCGGCGCACTGCGTGATTCAAAAAATCGCGGGAAATGTTCACAATGTTAACCATGCCGGCCGCCTTGAAGTAACAACTTCAAATAATGATGATATTTATCTTAACATTAATATATAAAAAAAACATAAAATAACACTCAATGTAAACAATATAAAATAAAATAAAAACCTTAAATATAAACACTTATGAATGAGAGTCAAAAAAATTCAAAATACATCGCTGATCATTA
The DNA here is from genome assembly GCA_964006375.1 of Tillus elongatus. Classification (NCBI taxonomy): domain Eukaryota; kingdom Metazoa; phylum Arthropoda; class Insecta; order Coleoptera; family Cleridae; genus Tillus; species Tillus elongatus. The sequence continues at coordinate 108,170,908 of OZ023264.1, forward strand.
ACGCTCGTTGCAGGGTAAAATAGCAAGTCTGTTCACTGCACGTCGAAAAATACCGTTCGTGGTCCGCAGTGTAGCAACTCGAGACACTTCATCACTGCCGGTGTGCAGCTCGACAACTCGAGCTAGAGTCCACTGACACTGAGCGAGATTGGACTCGCGGATCAACACTAAATCTCCCACTTGGATGTCGCAGTGAGAGTTCCTTTTCCACTTCCTTCGCTGTTGCAAACTATTAAAGTATTCCTGGGACCAGCGTTTCCAAAACTGCTGGCTCACCTGCTGAACCCTCTGGAAGCGAGGAAGTCGGTTTGTGGGCAGCTCCATTACGACTCTTTGTGGTGGCGCCTTCAGTGAATCACCAATGAGGAAATGAGCTGGAGTTAATGGGGTCAATCATTGGGATCACTGGATATATGGGTGAGGGGTCGCGAATTTAAACAAGATTCCACCTGCACCATGATTGTGTAGAGCTCCTCATACGTAAATTTATTATTATTGATGGTACGAATTAGCAGACGTTTCGCGCTTTTTATGTTACCTTCCCATAAGCCGCCAAACGTGGCTGATCTACTTGGAATAAAGTGCCACCTTATTCCATTATTTGCCGCGAAATTTTGAACCGATTGTGAATTCTCTGTTTCTCCCGCTATAGACACTAGCTCTCGGGATGCTCCCACGAAATTTTTTGCATTGTCTGAATATATATCCGCAGGCAACCCACGCCTTGATATGAAACGATTCAAAGCTGCCAAAAATGAAACTGTAGTTAAGTCACCCACTAATTCTAAATGAACAGCCTTGGTTAAAAAGCAGATGAAAATACATAAATAACATTTTTTATGGCTGTTCTGCGCAGACCTTCTTTAATAAAAAAAGGGCCTGCGTAGTCAATTCCACAAGCAATAAATGCACGATCTTTATTAGCAGTGACACGTAATGTAGGGAGGTTACCCATCAGTGGCTGAGCCATTTGAGGGTTCGATTTAAAACAAACTATGCACTCGCGTATCATTGCCCTAACACAACTTCTCCCTGAAATTGGCCAATACTCGTTTCGAACAGCTGCTAAAACAGCCTCAGCACCAGAGTGTAAAAGTCGCTCATGTACATGCTTTATAATTAATTTTGTAAGTGCATGACCGCGGGGTAATATGATGGGATACTTTTGATTGTACGGAATATTTGCATGTCTCAACCTTCCTCCAACTCTAAGAATACCTTCAGTATCTAAAAAGGGATTTAATGATAAGATTTTGCTAGAAGATTTTAAAGAATTTTGATTTATCAATGATTTAATTTCATCGTGAAATTCTGTATCCTGAGCAAGTTTTACAAGTGACCTTGTTGCTCGGTCGAGTTCGCCAGAGCTCAATGGACCGATGCTCCTTTTGCATCGAGTAGTTTTCGCGTTTTCGTAAAATCTGAATGCGTAAGCAATTACTCTGCGTAATTTGCTCAACGTAGAATATTTTTGCAATATTTCAGTGGAAAACTCATTGTTTCTGAGTACGAGCGATTTAATAACCTTACGTTTTTCAGGAACGTCTACAGGCAAACTAGCTATTTGTTGAGATGGCCATTCATCGATCTTTTTGTCAACCACTCTGGACCATTAAACCAATTATCGTTATTCAATAAAATATCAGTTTGTTGTCCTCTAGAAATTATATCTGCGGGATTGACATTTCCAGGTACGTGGCGCCAATCATTTATTGAGCTGGCTCTTTGAATTTCGACTACTCGATGCCCAACGAATACGCTTAAATTTCCCGGTTCATGGCGAAGCCAGGCTAAAACAATTGTCGAGTCGCACCAGTAGAAAACGTGATCGGCCTCTAGTGGTAATGATTCGATTACCTTCTTTATTAGCTGTGCTAACAATAAGGCGCCTGATAACTCTAATCGTGGTGTTGTTATTGTTTTTAGTGGTGCCACTCTTGATTTGGAACATAATAACCGGACTGTTTTGGTCCCCGAGGTATCGGTAGAACGCACGTAAATAACACAGCCATAGGCGGAGGCAGAGGCATCGCAAAACCCATGTAGTTGGATGTTAATCGCGTCCTTGCACTTCACATGTCTAGGTATGCGCAAATCATTTAAAAGACAGATTTTTTCCCTGAACTGTACCCAATCACTTTCTAGACGCGGAGGAATGTGTTCATCCCAGTCAATTTTTAATTTCCATAAATTTTGGATAATAATTTTTGCCAGTAAGGTTACTGGACCAACAAGTCCAACCGGATCGAATATTTGAGCCACAGTCGATAATACATGACGCTTTGTAATAGGCCCTTTATCTCGAATTGCAATTTTGAACGTTAAAACATCCTCATTGGCGTTCCAATAAAGACCTAATGTTTTTGAGTTTGATGATTCTCCAAACTGGAAGTTATTATCCCGATTTTCTACATTATCCTTATTTAATATCTGCGGATCGTTCGCAACCCATTTTCTCAATGTAAAACCCGATGACGACAGTAAGAATGAAATGCCCTCCTTTAACCTAATTGCTTGCTCTAAGGAATCGTCACCAGTAAGCAGATCATCGACGTAAAAGTCTCGTTTAATGACTTGGCTAGCCAATGGGTGCGTTTTTTCGTTACGATTGGCTATTTCCTGTATACAGCGGGTGGATAAGAAGCAAGATGGACCCAACCCATAAGTAACTGTGCTGAGAACGAAACATTTTAAATCATCGTCAGGAGAATCTCGCCAAAATATTCTTTGCAAGTGTTGGTCAGCTTGTCGCACACGAATTTGTCGATACATTTTCTCTATGTCGGCAGTAAAGGCAAATGCGCGCATTCTAAAACGAGTTATTATGGAGAAAATATCTGACTGTATATTTGGGCCAACCATTAATACGTCATTCAAGGAGCGGCCGTTGTCTGAAGGACAACTGCCGTCGAAAACGACTCTAATGCGTGATGTTTCACTGTCTGCCTTTACAACTGGATGGTGAGGAAGATAATATACCGGACTAACAGTTTCATTTGATTCCTCAATTTGCCTCATGTGATTTAAGTTCAGATAATCATGCATGAACTTGACATATTCGGAACGTAATTCCGGTTGGTTGGCCAATCTCTTTTCTAGCCAATGATATCGCTTGAGAGCTGTTGCACGAGAATATCCCAATGAATTAGAATTTTGTTTAAAAGGTAATGCTACGGTGAATCTACCGTCCTCGAATAAATAATTGTTTTTGAAATGAACCTCGCATGCATTAAATTTATTAAGATCTATTTCCTTTGGTACCTCTTCTATTTCAAAAAATCGTTTTATGTCTGGCTGCTGGGTTTCAAGAGAAGCGAATAAACATGTTGATTCATCGCTAGAGCGTGGCCGATTATTAAAAGAGACGGGCCCTGAGATCACCCAACCAAAGTGAGTCAGCTGAATAACAGGTAGCTGTTTGGGATTAAATCTTCCTTTCAACAATAGTGAATAAAACAATTCGGCGCCGATCAGCATGTCTATATCTCCAGGTATATAAAACCCGGGGTCTGCCAGGTATGACGGGTTTGGTAATTTGAGACCCTCCTTACTAACAGGTAGCGAGGGAAGTTTATCAGTAATCTTGTTAATAACCAAACAATTTATGGAAGTTTGAAAATCTGAAACTCGCGACATTATTTTAAGTAAAGTTTTTTCAGTTACCCTTGTGTTGGTTTGGCCAATACCAATAACAGGCATGTTTATTGGTGTCGTTTCAAGTTTCAATTTTTTAATTAATTCGTGAGTTACGAATGACGATTCTGAGGCCGAATCCAGGAGGCAGCGACATAATTGTCTTTCGCCATCCTTATTCAAGACATATATAACAGCAGTTGACAATAGAACACGCGTTTTTTGAGCTTGGCAGCAATTTGTAGACGTATGTGCAATCATTTCTGGGGCCTGGTCATTATTTGAATTATTCGAAATTTGAACATCATTCTCAGAAACACCAGAATTTTGTATATTGTTACGATTGTTAAAATTATTGTTTCTATTACGAATGAAACTTGATTGGTGGTATGAAGCATGTAATAGGGTATTATGCTTCGCTCCACATTTTTTACAACCGCCAAAAGTGCAAGATTCAACCGTATGGTGGCCTTGCCGTAAACAATTTATGCATAAATGCAATTTTTTAATTTCATTCAGGCGAAAATGGGGCGATAAACTATTAAACTTATCACATTGGTACAATTGATGTGAATGTTTACACAATGGGCACCTAGCATCGCTAACATTCACGCACGATGTTATCTTATTTCGAAAATTAGTCTCCGGCTTACGGTATTGATTTGAATAGGGCGTTTTATTCTGTAGATTTAGTTTTTCTAAAAGGTGACATCTATTGTTTATAATGAATAAAAGGTCATCCAATTTGTAAGTTTTATTGGCGATTTTATAATTTTCCCATTCTCTGCGAGTCGCGCCATCTACCTTTGTATACAAAAGATAAATAATTAACGTATCCCAATAGGTTGTAGGTTCTCCAAGAGCTTGAAGAGCTCTAAGGTTCATTTTCGTTTCATTTATCAAATTTCTTAGACTGCTGTGAGATTCCCTGCTAACAGGGGGCAAATTAAACAAATTACTGACATGCTTGTGAATTATTACGTCTTTATTCTCGAACTGTTCTACGAGTATATCCCATGCGATTTTATAGTTCGAGTTCGTTACTTCCACATTAGCTATTGCTTGCAAAGCTTGACCACTCAGGCACGATTTTAAATATAAAAATTTTTGTACATCTTGCAGGTTACTGTTCGAACCTACAAGAGACACGAAATTGTCTTTAAAACTCAACCATTCTTGAATCTTCCCTGAAAAGGCTTTTAACGAAATAGTAGGCAACCTAACGGTTTCGACTGGGGTATTAACAATAGGTATTGCATTATAATTATTAGTTTGGAAATTGTTCGGCGATGTAGATGTTTGCGGCGTGGCTGCATTGGTGTCGACGGTTGCGTTAATCGCTAAATTTCCCGACGATAAAGGAACCAATTGAAAATTTGTCAACATTCTCTCCGCGCGAGCACATGCAGTATAAAATTCCGTTTCAAATGATTCGATTTCCGATTCTGAAATATCATCGCCGTCGTTTATTAAATCGATTTGATGCTGAATATCTTGAGATTGACTTAGCAATGTTTCGCAATCAGATAATCTACGTTTTAATACTTCAACACCTTGACTTTCAGTAAATTTATCTAGAAATGTGTTAAATCGCGTTAGTGTTCCCCGTAATAAACCTCTTTTCTTAATCAATGCACGTAATTCTGCTGCCGTTTCGTTTGCCATGATTGCAAGATATGTTAAATTCAACAAACGGTTTTTCTTAGTGTTAAATTTTGAAAATAATATGAGAAACTCAAACAATGCAGTACAGATAAACTTTCGCTAAAATAAGCGCTGGATAAAAATAAAACAAAGAAATAGATGGGATAATGGAATGTGACTCACCAAAAAATAGCGTGGTCGTCCACGTGCTTCTTTCTTGTAACGAATTTGATTGCTGCTTGTTTATTGCTTCGTATTGACGAATACACTCCGATCGCGTAACTACAGAATCCACTAGACTTTATACAAACACGTGTTTTAACCAAGTGTTTGTGCGGTTCGAAGGCCAAAAAATGGAGGTTACGGCGTTGCTGCCGTCGAATATGATGTTCTTGGCTGGTTCTCGTTCGACTTAGTCAAAGAGGTTGTATATGTTAGAGGGAACAAAGCCGAGTTTGCAGCCTGTCGATTTCCCACTCCTGTCACCGTCCAATCACAAACAAAATTTTGAATAACGCGCTAATGTGTTTTGTTTTGATTCGTTCCCCCAACCGCTCTTGAAGTTATTGTCAGCTGTCAACAAGTATTTGAAGTGTTTGTTGATTTGCGATTAGAGGTTATCTTGTGTGTTTTGCCGTTTTTTAGCAGTGTTTTAAGAGTGTAAAAGTTAAAAAATGCCAAGGTGTATTGTGAAGAACTGTATGTACAATAAAAGTGCCAATTATGAAAAGGATAAAGCAACTGTGCATTTATTTCGGTAAGTTGTTTACATGTCTTCTGTTTCCTTGTTTGGCGCCAAATGTTTATTGGTTTTCACAGGTCCGTATTTACACATTGTATTGCTTTTGTTAAATCTTTAGCATTTATTATTGTCAATTGTGTTTTTTTAAGAAATAAAATCTTAATAATGCATTATTTATTGAATATTTGTAATGAAATTAAGCATTTTGTTTGGCAATTATTATTTGAATTAGATGTATTTACCTATGTAGTTCCAGTAGAAGCAGAAAAAAAGTAGAATAGTTTCGTTTTATCTATTACTGCATCTTTCTAGAGGTTCAGTCACTGATAAAGTAGATAATTCGAGATATTATTTTCAGATTTCCCAAAGCTGGTGAAAGATACGAGGCTTGGAAACGAGCATTAAATTTAAGCGATGAAGATATTTTTATGAACTCAAATGTGTGCAATTTACATTTTACCGAGGAATCTTATGATTTAGAAAAATCACCTTTTGCAGTATACTTAAAAAAAAGTTCTATACCTGTATTGGTAAGTACTGAATCAAGGTTATTAATTTATGTAACTATTAGTGATATATATATATATATATATATATATATATATATATATATATATATATATATATATATATATATATATATATATATATAGCCAAACAGCGGTTTTTCAATGGCACTGCTATCAGTGATGGCTATTTTTAAATAACAGGGACTTTAAACAGCTACTGCGATTGTGGTTTAGCCATTTACAATGCTGCATGTGCGTATGCTATTATTTTAAACACTTACAAGGTGTTAGTGTTAACCGCTTAATTGAAACCACAATATGATCTTCAGATAGCTTTTAAATTATATTAATTTTAAAACTACTCAGATTTTTACTATTAATAGAAGTTCTATAAAATTAGCATATTACAAGAATATACGATGAGAGAAATCTACATATTATTTTTATTTTAATATAATGAAAAAGTTGGAAGGCATATATATGCTACAGTTCGGTGCTGCTTTAATTTTAGATTCAGCAGGTTTTTCCATGATATAATGACTTACAAGATATATGATATTGCGCATATGCCCCGTCCCCTCCTATGACATCACATGGTGAGTAACGTTATAGAAGGCCAACTACACACTTAACACAAAGTCATTCGCAATCAAAAAGTTTCTATACGTCAGTTTAATGTGGTTGAAGTTACATTCCATTCCATTTTTATATTACATATATATATATATATATATATATATATATATATATATATATATATATATATATATATATATATATATATATATATATATATATAAGTGAAGTATAATAATTAAGGGGAGCCCTGAATTAGCATTGGTGATACACACACAAACTTAAAAAGTAGAGAAGACGTTCGTAGACATTTACAGGGGGCGTTAACATTCATAAACTTGATTTGATCATCATGTCACATAATCATAGTATAGTATTCTGATCTTAAAAAATTAATTCCAGCTGTATGCACTCAAATATCAGTAAAATACCTAATTTGTTAAGGGGTTGTGATGAAACGTCAAACTCCACTGTACGACAGCATATTATTATTGCATTGGACTCACCACATGACGCCATGCGCGTGACGGTTCTAAAAATAGATAGTCTCATTATCATATCTCGCGTTATTTGTATCATGAGTTTTTCGTTTTCTACCTATAAGAAAAGGAGAAATGTTGTATTCTAATACTGGCGAGAAGGAAAGTATACAGATACTTCTACTCGCTCGCACAAACTGCGATTGCGTGTATTATGAATACAGCAATTGCTGTTTGTCATGGAGTTTTTAGTATAAGATGAATTTCATAGAAATAATTACTCTAATGATTTGTGTAAATCTCGGTTTTCACAATCGCTGTTGTTTTGTGTTTTAATAACAGCTGCTAACAGCGATCTTTTAATAGAAGCGATTAAATCACCGGTAGCTATATATCGCTCATCTCTAGTAACTATGCTACTAATTACATTCACGTAATATATTGTTATGATATTTATCGTAATTTAATTAGCCCTGCAAATTTACATTAATGGTATTCGTTTCAAATTTATTTATGCAGGTAACAAACAAGCCATCAACACAAGTCGTTTTTGGCGAGCAGCCAATGACTGATATAACTGCTATCAATGTGCCATTTGCAGCTGACCCGTCAACTAGTACTTGGTCTGGTAGCAATGTACCTGTAATGGATTATTCTCGGCCATCAACAAGTGCTGGTTTTTATGAAGAGAAAACTGTTGTAGAGGTACCGCAAAGATCGTTTAGTAGTTTAGGATTTGCTGAAATGAAAACACCTTCAATGCCACCCACTTTGAAGGAAATGGTGAGTTAAATTCAGTTTTTGCCGTTTATGAAATCAGTATAATTTTAAAAAACCTAATATGTTATTCCATCACATTTTATATGGTGTTTAAGTTTGTATAGTCCATGATTAAATAAGTTAGAAACAACTGTTTTGCAATTTATCTCAACCACTATTAACCAAAATGTGTTGTTGGAAATTTTGTTTATATATTCATTTTACTTGAGAAAATAAATGGTTTATCATTGAACATTTTTTATAGGTTGTTACACCGCGCAAACGTAAACTGAAGAAGCAGTTATTCGATGCACGATAAAAAATTAAACGGCTCAGCAGTAGTGTTCATCATTATAAGAAGAGAACAGCAACCCTTGCGAATATAATCAAACAACTAAAAGGTAAAGTAACCGACGAAACATTAGAAACATTAATGCAAATAGGACCTAATGAAGAATTTTTACAAAGACAATTATGTCGTAAACATAAGTATGAAAATCAACTTAAAGCTTTTTCTCTTACGCTGCATTATTACTCTCCCAAAGCTTACAGTTTTGTCAGAAACACATTTAACTCGGCTCTTCCTCATCCAAAAACTATATCTAGATGGTATCAAAGCGTTAATGGGGAAGCTGGTTTTACGTCAGAGGTGTTCAACTTATTAAAGTCAAAATCAGAAAGCACAGATGGAAAACTTATATGTTCTTTAGTCATAGATGAGATGGCAATTCGCCAACATATAGAATGGGATGGGGTAAAATATTATGGGTTTGTAGATTTGGTACAAATCTTGAGACCGATTGTAACCCTGTAGCCAAGGAAGCTCTTGTTTTTATGCTTGTTAGCATTAATCAATCATGGAAGCTTCCTCTTGGATATTTTTTAATCGACTCTTTAAGGGGTACACAAAAACAAAATTTGGTATTACAGTGTTTAACGCTACTAAATGAGTCGGGCATATACGTGGTCTCAATAACTTTTGATGGGGCAACAAATAACCTAACGTTAGCAAAAGAACTTGGCTGCGATTTGAATTGGAGGAACATTAACTCTACGTTTGTTGATCCTAGTTCAGGTAGGAAAATTGCAGTCTTTTTTGATCCATGTCATATGATCAAACTGATAAGAAACACATTAGGCGATAAAAAATTAATAATTGATGAGAATGGGGAAAATATAAAGTGGGATTATTTAGTAAAATTAAATGAGTTACAGGATCAGGAGGGCGTTCATTTGGCAAATAAATTAAGAAAATCGCATATATTTTATACAAATCAAAAAATGAAGGTTAAATTAGCCACACAACTTTTTAGCCACTCAGTGGCACATTCTTTGGAATATTGCAATGAAGTTTTACATCTTGAGGAGTTCAAAGAATGTGAGGGAACTGTGAAATTTATCCGACTTATAAACAATTTATTTGACATTCTTAATTCTAGAAATTTAAACAATTCAGATTTTAAGAAAGCAATAAACGCAGAAAATTTTGAAAACATTAATGTATTTTTAAGAGAGCTATCACAATATTTAACGTCACTTAGGATAATTGATGGAACGCTTCTGTGTGAGAGTGGTAGAAAAATGGGTATAATTGGCTTTTTATTTTGCATACAAAGTTTGCAATTTGTTTATAAAACTTTAATTGCCGACAATAATTTTTTGCTGTATTTTCCCACTTACAAAATCAGTCAGGATCATATTGAGCTTTTTTTTGGGCAAATTAGATCCATGGGAGGCTATAACAATAACCCATCAGCAAAGCAATTTAAAAGTGCATATAAAAGGATGATGGTGCATCTTGAATTAAAAGATTCATTTAAAGGAAATTGTATCCCTTTGGAAGCAATTCCTATTCTGTCACCCATTGAGGTAATAAATAAAACTTGTGGGCGAGAACGAATATCTGAAGAACCAGATGAAGACATGAGTCAAATAGATAATTTTGACGACGACACAGTTCTTCAAATATTAGATATGAATATATCAGAGTTTAAGAAAGAAGTCGTGACATATATATCTGGCTATGTAGTAAGGAAAATAACAAAAGCTCTGAGATGCGAAGAATGCGCGGGTGAACTTGTTGGGGAGAGGTCTGCGTTATTAACATCGTTTATAGATCAGAAAGACAAAGGTCAACTCCTCACATACCCATCTGACGATGTAATATCTATTTGCACTATTGCAGAAAAAGTTCCTCAAACATACTTAAATGAATCTGCGGTGATTATAAATGTAAAGGAAATAAACATGCGAATATTAAAAACTATAATAAACCAAAACAGCATATTTAAAAAACTTGAAGTTCACTTTCGAGAACAAAATCTTTTGACTTGCCATTATGGCCATCTAATTAAACTAATATCATCTATGTATGTTTCTATTAGAATACATCATTATAACAAAAATCTATTTGATAAAAGTAGAAGTTTAAGGGCTGTTTATAACAAACTTCTCTTATTTAAGGGCCAATAATTCAGTGTACATTTCAAGTACTCGTATGTCCTTCAAATAATGTTATCGGGAAGTTATTATGTCTTATAATATGACCAATAAATTTTAGCTTCCTCTCGATTTCTTTGAGCAAGCCTCTTTATTCGTTCACCTCTCCTAGCAAACTTTGAAGCGTCTTTCTATCAACCTGCACTGTCTTTGACATTTTTCTTGTCTACATTTCAAAAGCTTATATTCTCTTCATATCCTGCTTAACTACAGCCCAAGTTTCCGCCCCATACATTACCATACTCCATACACGTACGACTTGCATTTGTTCCTCATGGACAGGTTAAAATGTTTATTAGTGAGAACAGTACTTTGGTTATTGAATGCTTATTTTGCCATCGCGATCCTCTTCAGACCTTTCCTACACTTACCATCATCTGTGATAATACTTCCAATCAATTATTTGAAATAATCTAATAAATCAAGCGTCATGTTATAAGATTTAAAAGCTACTTTTGTATTTGTATAGGTATTCAAAATTTGTGAAATGCACACGTAACGCAATCTACATCGATCAAACTTCTAGAAATTTTAACACCCGATACAAAGAACATATTTTTGCATTTAGAAATAACCATGCTGACAAATCTACATTTGCAAAACATATTATTGATACCCAACATAGACCCACAGTAAATAACGGCATAAAACCACAACATTTTTGTCATGACAAGTGTAAACTAGACTTGTTTTAAGCTTTAGAAGTAAACAAGCATATACACGACAATATTTAGGATTTCTGAGATATTCTTCTTCCTAATTAAATAAATCAGACAACATAAATCTAACTATTTTTTCCAAAAAGTTGTTATAAGACATGATGTGTGTCGATATTTTCATTGTATAGTCTGCTTTATTAATGTGTTTGTTTAGTTATTTTATTGTTGTAATTGTTATTATAGTTATTACTGTTATAGGTTTCTTCTATCTTTATGTTAAATATTGATATACATCACGTAGACATTTTAAAGGCGTCATCCGTCATATTTGTTTTATTTTATTTTCACTTTTAAAGATTTTTTTGATTATAACATCATAAAATAGCAACAGATCTTTATTTGTAATTGTCATGATTTCGTATTAATTCAAATTTTTTCTGTCTGAGGATACTATCAAGCAGCAAAACCAGTAACAGAGACGTTGAAGAACATCTAGAATTCAGAAGGGCCACTTGCTCCAGTTAGCTTACGCGCTGGCTACGTCCTTCACCTACAAAAACGAAAACCAACAGTGAAGCCAGAGAAGTAGTCTCCAAGTCTGTATGAAGTATGGACCAGTTTCATGAAGTAAGGGCAACAGCAATCAATGAAATTAATCTCTATTTCTTTAAAAAAGACAAGGAATGTTAACATTAATTTGTAAACAGTACAATGTACTTTATTTTGTATTTTCTTCTGTTGTTGAAATAAAAACTATTATTATTTATCTAACCTTTTGAATATAAAACTTTATCCAATATATTCATCCAACAATTTATCCAACCAATAACCCAAAAAATATTTCACTGATTTGGAGAAAATTTTGGAATTACGCTTATTTTGCTAATGGCTTGGATGAGTTCGTTCATCAGATCTTAACACATAGTTTTTCCTAACAAAAAATTAAATATATTTTTTTAAACGCAATAGCTTTCAAATTGTTTAAGTGATTGGAACGAAAATTTACAACTTAAAAGAACATACAGAGATGTGGTTGTGTACCAATTTTCAAGTCTTTTGATCAAAGAAAAATGAAGTTATTCGAAATTAATAATAAAATAATCCTCGACATCACTTCAAATTCTGTAATGCAATATCTACAATGTTGGACAAAGGCAGAGCAATACAGCACCTGTACTGTTATGCTATTTAAATAAATTGTAGATAAAATCTAAACAATGGAAGTTACAACCATTGCCAGATGTCAAGATGTTGCTGACCAGGATTGCCCGATCTTCAGAAATTTCATGTAGTTAAACCTTTCATGTATAAACATATGAAATTTTTACAACTTCTGATAATAAAGAAAACATTTTATAAAATTTAATTTTATCAGTCAGTTAAAAAATACTGTATTTAATACCTGCAAATTTCGAATTACCCATTTCTCATGATTTTTAACTTAGGTATCCCTCCGATCATAATTTACTCTATCCGACAACTTTGTTAGACTGCGTCTGTGCTGAAGCTCAGCTGTCATTTGTCATTGTGTGGTAGTGTTATTTATTGACAATATCAAATTGGAAATTTAGGACAGTAGAAACAGACACCATAAACAAAGAAGAAATTGGAAATTTAGCCTCTAGTGTAGGTTTTTGACATGATACCATTACTAGAGAGATATGATAATGTGGCAGCATAATAATATTATGCTAATGCTGTGGTACAGTCAGTTTGGCGTTTCATCACATCTCGTAACACACCAGCTGTTGTGTGCATACAGTTAGATGTAATTTTGTATTATCAGAATACTACTGTAACATGATGAAATCAAGTTTATAACTGTTAACATACTGTAAATAATTTCTCCACTTTTCAAGTTTGTGTTGCTGCAATGTTAATTAAGGGTTCCCTTAATTATACGCTTATTGTGCTTATAAATGTAATATAAAAATAAATGAAAATGCAAGTGAACCTATTTAATTTAGCTCTGTATTCTACATTATCTGAAAAAGACATTATAGGCGACGAAGTAGAATGTAATTTCGGTAAATTTGCAGTTGACTGCATGAGGGTTTTAGATATTTTTTTCCAGCAACATGCTTAGAACCTTCCTCGGCCACAAGGCAAATTTTCTGGCAAACAACCCCCAAGAAAATTAAGGGACTTTGAAAACATGCGTTTTTCACATTTTACAGCAATACCTCCTTTAAACCCTGTCTACCCCATATTCGCCCAGGTCCAGCAACCTTCTTGGGGGTTGCTCACAAGAAATTTTTCTTGTGCTTTATGCTTTGAAGGTAGTTGTATGCATGCACAAGGGGAAGGAGAACCCCCCGAATTTTTGGGTGAGGAGCAGAAACCCTCTTCCTCCTGGGGGTTCTTCTCCTGCATGCATACAATCACCCTCAATGCATCAACCAAAGGATTTTTTTTCCAGCTTTCTAGTGTATTTTTCTAGAGTATATTTCCTGTTTATCAATTGCTTTGTTTGAGTTTTGTATCCAAATTACTCTATAAATATATGTCATAGATCATGTTTTTGCTTGTCCTTCTTTACCTTGTTTTACTGTTCCTAATTAAATAAATTAATTTTCATAACTTTTAATATAAGGCTAAATCTTACAGCTTATATAAATATATTATTTAATATTGTTATGAAAATTCACTATCATAACGCACTTGCTGCGTTCCGAACCTTTTTAGGTTACCTATTTATACAAAAGCTTAAGAAATTCATGAATAAGCATTACATTTCAATGATTGAATAATTTCAGTTTTATTTCTAACCAAACTAAAAATTCCTAAATACGTCCCTGACGTTTCTCCCACTCAAGTCACCGAACTCCGCCCAGTTTGGAAAAGTGTACAGGCTTCTTGTATTGCAAAACTGCACCTTTGTTACCTCTATCCCTTACAACCTCTTTGGACTTAGTGGACTGTATCCAAAGATATACAACCTCTTTGACTGTATCGAATTAAAGCTATGTGGATTCTGCAAAATATTGTATTAACTATTTACACTATTTACAGTAACTAAACATAATAACAAATATACAAGATGGAGCGGCGTGCTTAGCGAAGCACTCGTATCGGTGTCTTTAAAACGAATAGAATGATTGATTGTCTTCATTCACCTTCCTTCTTCATTGCGGTCGTCGGGCTTGCGCACAACCAATGTCCAAGACAGCCGACATCTGAGCCGTCAATGGCGGCGCACTGCGTGATTCAAAAAATCGCGGGAAATGTTCACAATGTTAACCAATAATAATAATAATAATAATAATAATAATAATAATAATAATAATAATAATAATAATAATAATAATAATAATAATAATAATAATAATAATAATAATAATAATAATAATAATAATAATAATAATAATAATAATAATAATAATAATAATAATAATAATAATAATAATAATAATAATAATAATAATAATAATAATAATAATAATAATAATAATAATAATAATAATAATAATAATAATAATAATAATAATAATAATAATAATAACACCATAGTAGACAAACTCCGCAACCAGAAGTCTTAGACTTGTGCGGGTGGAGCTTACATAAACATATTTACAAGCTTTACATTTGTATTTAGTCAGTAATGGTTTCACCAAGTGAGGGCAACCACAAACAATGAAGCATAGAGAAAGATGTTGTTCCTCTGTGGCTTATAAAACAGCGGTTGTGTGACAGTGACAGGCACTGACACTGACAGCACAGCATAGGAAACTATGCTTTGCTGACAGTTTACTAGTTTACATTTTACATCAGTTTGCCAGGTAACCTAAAACTTTCTTGATTCCTTCTGTTATTCTTTTAGCATTTAGCATTGAAGTTGAAATAGCGTTTATAAACAATTTAAAATTATTGATTATCAATTATCAGTACTGTCAGTCATATTTAAACCAGGAATAATATACTATGGCAAGTTCCGAAATAGAAAGTATTCCAGAGGAAGATATTTTTAGGTTTATTTCCCTAATTAATGAATTGAAACATACCCCAAGGAGGGGATGGTTGTTAAGAGATGTACAAAATTATGAGCAAGTTTCTAGTCATATGTATGCAATGGCAATGATGACTTTCTTTTTGGGTGATAACAGCACTTTAAATAGATTAAAATGCATGCAGTTGTCTCTTGTACATGATCTAGCGGAATGTATAGTGGGTGATATTGTTCCTGGTGATAATGTTCCAAAAGAAAAAAAACACCAATTAGAAGATGAAGCAATGAAAAAGATAACATCATGCTTAGGTGATAAAATTGGCGAAATAATTTATAAACTGTATAAAGAGTATGAAGCTCAAGAAACTGAAGAAGCAAAGTTTGTTAAAGATCTAGATAGATTCGATATGATATGTACTGCTGACTATTATGAAAAACGTGATAAAAATCCAGGGCGATTGCAAGAATTTTTTGATAGTTCATCAGGTCTGTTCAGAAATGATGTCATTAAAAAATTAGCTAATCATTTGTATGATAAACGATCCAAAGATCTGATTAAGTCTTTCCAATAATGTAAACCACCATCAATCATTTATAATTTGTTTATCAGACTCTGTACGATGTGCATAAACGATTACTAATATATAATGAATTGTAAATTAAAATATTTTGTAAAAGTAAATTTCTTATGTTCTTATTAATATACTTAAAGACTGGTGTAAACTAAGAAGACAATTTTATATACCTAATAATGCATAAATTGAAAGCTTTTTCGCGAATTTTTATAAAGAAAATTTTGCTTATAGAGGCATTGACTTTGAAAAAAAAAATTCAAATGACTGCAAACTGGAGCCTTTGGAACCCATTTCCGAGGTTCATTCAAAATGTAATGTTTATATATATATATATATATATATATATATATATATATATATATATATATATATATATATATATATATATATATATATATATATATATATATATATATATATATATATATATATATATATATATATATATATATATATATATATATATATATATATATATATATATATATATATATATATATATATATATATATATAGGGGTGCAACGGCAACACTGTGTTGTATACATTGGTGCGATCACCAAAGTTAAGCAACATTGGGCATAGTCAGTACTTGGATGGATGACCACTGGGAACACTGTTTGATGTTGAACGCCCTTGGACAGTAATGGCAAAGTACCAGGTATAGTTGCCAATCAAGCAACGCTTGTTGAATGTTTGCCTAAATATACTTAAAACTTAAATTTACGAAATATTTTTCTAAATGAACGCGAATTAGAGCCCCAAGAATCCGTTTTCAAGGTTCGTTTTATACTCTATATATATATATATATATATATATATATATATATATATATATATATATATATATATATATATATATATATATATATATATATATATATATATATATATATATATATATATATATATATATATATATATATATAGGGTGATTCGTAACGCAATCAACACAGAATGTGTCCGTGTAGAGGACCTCAGCATGGCAATTTTTTATATAAAGGTTTTCTCTGACGCCCATAGTTGGCGAGATATTGACCTCGGAAGATTCCTTATTGATTAGAAGAAACAGCTGTATTAAAGCAATGCCCCAACATAAAACAACCAAATTTGGTGGATGGTTTTCTCTTATCAACGTCATGAAATGAAGTCAAAATTGGCGAAAAATAAATTATGTTCTTATAAAATCACTTAAGTAGTAGTAGTGGCAGTGGTGGGGAGGCCAACGCCAAGCAAGGAGGCCACAATGGCCCCTTTTTGCCAACCCCAGCAACCATGCTCTACTCTTCCTCGGTTCCGTCGCCAAACCGCCTCGACCTCGAGATGAAGGCCGTGACGCTCTTCAATTGGACGGTACTTACCTGATTCCTCTGCAGAGTCCTCGATCCGAATAATTCTGCTCGAAGACTCCCAAAAGCCTCGCATTCACACAGGTAGTGGTAGGACGTTTCTTCTTCCTCGCCGCATTCCTGGCAAATGGGATCCCTCTCTACGTCTATCAATGTGAGGTGTCTTCTAAGGGCGCAGTGGCCTGTCAGCACCCCAAGGATGCGGCGAAGCGTAGGTCGACTCCTTCCGAGTAACCAGACAGCTTTATCTCTGTCCGGCCCCTCCACGAAGTCCCTCGCCTGCCTGCAGCCACCAACCGACCCCCAGTGCCTCTCCATTGCTTCCTCGGTCCACCTGTCTAAGGCGACAGAGACTGTCTTCCTACTTATGCCTATCGCAGGCTCCGGGCCACAGAACGGCCGCCGGGAACCGAGTCTTGCGAGATTATTCGCCACCTCATTCCCCGCTACGCCACAGTGTCCCGGAACCCACACCAGTTGCACCTCCTTTGTCCTGGCTAGTCCTCTGAGGGCGTCAGCGCACTCCTGAACCAGTGGTGACCTGACGCAGACGCAGACTGCCCGGAGGACCGCCTGACCATCCGAGCAGATGTACACACATTTCTCGGGGCTCATCTTCACATCCTGTCTATTGGCCACAGACAGGATAGCATACGCCTCTGTTTAGAATGCCGTGGTGTATGCGCCAAGAGCATAGCTCTCGCGCACCCCCTGGCCCTCGATGTATATTCCTGCCCCGGAGGATTGTTGGTCCTCCAGCCGCGATCCGTCGGTGAAACAGACCAGGCTTGCGGGCTGGAATGCAACCTCATTTTCCCTCCATTGATCCCTACTGGGGATCCTGAGGGTGTATGGCCTAGTCAACCTAATATCGTCCTCGGCATCCCTCACCTTTATGGCGGAAATCGGAATTTCCTTTTCCACCTCCTTGGCGACTCTTGCATGCCCTATTACTGCTCCCTCTCCGCACCAGTTGCCTGAGTCTCGGATTCTAAGATGCGACGCCATAGCCTCCCTTCTGATACATATGGGAAGCGGTGGCAGCATCAACAGGACCTCTAGCGCGGCTGAGGGTGTCGTCCTCATAGCGCCTGTGATACCCAGGATTGCCAGCCTTTGGAGTTTGGCCAGCTTCCTGCTGGTAGTTTGGTTCACACCACACCACCAGAGCAACGCCCCATAGAGGATTCTCGGCCTGACGATCGCAGTGTAGATCCAATGAATGATCCGAGGATTAAGTCCCCAGGTCCTCCCTATCACACGATGCAGCTGCCAGAGGGTCGCTACTCCCTTCCTCACTACTCGTTCTATTTGCGACCCCCATGTTAGTTTGGGGTCCAGGATCACCCCCAGATATTTGACCTCCCGCACTAAAGCTAAAGGTTTTCCAAACATCACGGGCGCCCTGAACCCCTCTACCTTCCTCTTCTTGGTAAATAGGATCATCTCCGTCTTCGCCGGGTTTACGGAGAGTCCTCGCTCACCACACCACCTTTCGATTAAGCTACAGGCAGCCTGCATACACTCACAGACGACGCCGAGGAATTTGCCGGTGACTAAGACCAGCCCATCATCAGCGTACGCCTGGGCGTAGAAGCCATTCTCAGAGAGCCGCTCCAAGAGGCCGTCCATGACCAGACACCATAGATGAGGCGAGAGGCAGCTGCCCTGAGGACTATCTACTAACTTTTCCAATGCCTTGAGTAGGAAAGATGTTAGGCTGATTAGCCTGTACGCCTTGGCCAGCGTGTAGTCCTCCCTTCCCGGTTTGGGAATGAAGACCCCCCATAACCCGGCGCCAGGCCTTTGGGACGTAGCCCCACGCCAGCCTGCCCGAAAAAACTCCCTTATGTAGGGAAGCAGTATATCCAGGCCCCTCTGGATCAGGGCCGGAAAAATCCCATCGCAGCCTGCGGATTTGAATGGAGCGAACTCGCTCACCTCACAGGTTATAGAGCCATCTGCGACCACCCCCTCCGCCAGCTGCCAGTCCGCATTCGGGACTGTCCACCGGCCCGGTTCGGCAGCCTCCGTGACGGCTCCACCGTCCTCAAGGTGAACTTCGGCGAGATGACGCAGAGTCTCCTCACCGGTGCTTGTCCAGCTCCCATCCGGTTTCCTTAAAGATCCTACATTACTACCTAACTCCTGTTTGAGCACTCTTACCAGCCTGGCTGCGTCCGGCAGGGAATTGACTTCCCCGCAGTACGCGCGCCAACCAGCTCGCTTACTCCGGCGTAATTCATTCTTAAACTCCCTTCTGGCAGTCCTAAACTCGTCGCAGGCCGCTTCACCCGATTCTCGGACGGCTCGGTTTAAGGACCTCCGAGTCAGCCCGCGTAGTGCGGCGAGATCCCTGTTCCACCATCTAACTTTGATGGACGGTTCTCCCCTAAGTGGTGACACGGCCTCGTAGGCTGCCATTATTTTCCCTTCTAGGGCCTCGACCTCGCTATCTAACGCCTCTATAGAGTCTACTCTCCTTGGCGACCCACCGAGGCCTATTAGATAGGCATCCCAGTCGGTCTTCCTTGGATTTCTCCTGGGGGGAGGACTCTCACGGTCCACATCCAGTTCAAAGCTGATCATACGATGATCAGACATTGATATGTGTTCCGTCACCCTCCAGCTAGATATATCCTCCGTTATTCCTCTGCTCGCTAACGTAATGTCGATCACCTCCTGTCGGATACGATTGACAAACCTTGGAGCTGTACCTCTATTTAATACATCTAGGTTCGTTGTAGTTAAGTACTCTAGTAGAGCCTCACCGCGTGGGTTAGTATCCGTGCTGCCCCACAATCTGTGGTGAGAATTGGCATCGCAGCCTATTATCAGTTGTAGCCCATGCTCCCTCGCGAAATCGACGATACACACCAATTCCTCCGACGGAGGCAGCTCTCGCCGATCGTAGGGAACATAAAGGCTGCACATCAGAACCTTAAGCCTAATATTACTCACCGTATACTCCAGGAGAGTTGCTGTGACGTCCCTGGACCCGATCTGCGGCAGCAACATCACGTCCAGATCCCTCGACGCCAGTATGCATGTCCTTCGTTGTTCTTCCTTTGCTTCACCACCAACGAGGATGTTGAAGCCAATTCCTCCAAGCCCTCTAACTTGATTCCTAAACACATAAGGCTCTTGAATCAACACTACGCCCCCTGGACTGCCTGCGAGGAGCTTTGCTAGCTCCCCAGTGGCATCCCAGCTGTGCTGAAGGTTGATCTGGCCCACCCGCAGCAGCCCCGCGAATTTAATCGCGACGCCGCTCGGGCGGAGGCCTCCCCTGGTCGGAGCCCGTCCGTTCGCCCGCCGCAGGCTGGGCGGAGGCGACCGCACTCCATGTCGGAACTCTGGTTACACTCAGAGTCACCAACTCGAAATACAGCCGTCAGCCTTGTCCGTCCAGCTCGCGAGCCACCCCGGGCCCCACCGAAAAGACCAGACGCCATGCGCCAGGTCCTCCTGCTGTCTCCAGGTGCCGCCACTGCTCAACATTGAGCGAGCGGTTCTGGAGCGCAAGCATCTTGACAACATCCTCTAGGTTCACCTCATGACTTCTGAGCCAAAAGCCGATCCGGACCGGCCATGGGGCGCCCCCTGCCCTTACGGCACTGAAGGCGATCACCCCCACCGTCGCCCCAGACCAGCCGTTGAGGAGCCAACTCAGGGACTCGTCATCCTCGGCGGTCACCAAGAACCACCCCGGATCGACTATCCCAGAGCTGCGGAAGCGGAGCTGCAACGCCCTGTCGGATACCGTCATGGCGCCCAACATCCCCGCCAGCAAGCTTCTCCTTATTGGCTCCGCTTCTTCCGTCAGGACTACGCTACCCCCCCTGTTGGAGGTGATGACTACCTGCATTTCCCTCATACCCGCCGGACCAGACGTTCCCGAGGGGCCAGGGCCCGCCCCAGCAGCCGGGATCGTGGCCCCGCCCCGCCCCCGAAGGAGTGGGGACACATTAGCCGCTTCCCCCGCCGGCGCACACCCGCGGCTGACCCTCTTGGCCCGCCTCTCCGGCGGTGTTTCTTTTTCTGCTCTTGGGCGTTTTGCGTACGTGCCCCCAGTTGACTTGGGCCAGCCTGGCGGCCTCGACCATGGAGAGCCTGATGGTCCTCCCTGAGTCGGTGGCCGCCTGTCCAGCTTCCGTCCCTGTGGGCTCGGCTGCTCCTCAGACCTCTTTTTCTCCTGCTTCTCTGCCGACCGCCCGGGGGGCGTCACAGGCGTAAAGCCTTTCGGCCCCTCCCCCACACCTCGACCCTCTCCAGGTCCCGTCGGCAGGACAATCGCCTTCACTTGCTTTTCTCTCGCCTCCCGGTGCCGTCGTCGCACCTGCCGCCAGGCCGCCCGATCCGGTAGCTTCCCAGCCCTGACGATCCCTGAGGTTTGACTCGGCTCGGAAGCAGCCCGGCCGGCCGCAGAGGCGGAGGGGATTTGCGGCGGCCGCCCGCCTTGCGGGTCCGCGGCCGCCGAAGCAGCCTGCGCCTCTGGAGGGCCAACACCCCCCTGACGACGCTGCTGCCTCTGCTCCTCCCTCTCTCGCCTCCTTTTCTGGGCTCTTCACTTCATTTTCCTTCCTCTCTTCCGCTTCCTTCGCGACTCCTCGTCCTCGGCCCCTCCCATGGACACGTCCATGGGCCCGGCCAGACTCGCAGCCGACGAAGTTCGCCCCCCGTCGCTCCCCCGGCAGCAACGTCCCCGACGGACTCGTACGGTTCCACCCCAGTCGCCCCGCCAGGAGAGCGGAGGAGCGTTTCTTCCAGTTCCCTGATGGAACTGCTTGGAGAGACAGGGATCTCTCCACCTACTACCTCCTCGCTTATTTTTGGCACGTTACCTATATCTTTTATATCCTCGTGCATGGTTGCTAGAAAATTTTGTGTGACGGTGTGCTTATGGTTTGGTGAGCGTATAGATACGGGAGGTCACCCCACCGCCCCCCGGCGCTTCATCCATGATGAGACTTGATTCCGTTAAGAGCGGCTCTGCGGCCACGCCGTCGCGACCCGAAACGTGCAGCTAACCCCCTGTTCAGGAGCTACCCGGTGCTGCTGTCACGATCGAGCATTTTTCGAATGGATGTTAGGGCAGCCCCCTACACCGGCCAAGGCAAGGGTGGACCCCTGTACTGTCCATACGGCGCCAGGTGTGCCGACCCTGGTTTGCACAGCGCTGCCAGTCCAGAGCAGGCTCCGCTCGGAGTCCGCTCCGAAGGCCGAGAAGCCCAACCCGATCTATGTGTCTCGTGTCTGTGTTTGTATGCGTGTGTATGATGTGTGTGTGAAGGTTTGAGACTTTAGTAGACCATCGGCCCTGGGCGTTATTCCCATTGCCGACAGTCGCGCCAGGGGTGGCACGTGGAGCCAGTCTCTAGGAGTCCAGTAGGTAAGTCACGCGTTGATCGATCAAGAGAACGATCAGCGCACGACCAGGCTAAGGAACCACACCCCCCTATAAAATCACTTAAAGTCTTTAATACCGTTTGTTAAATTTCAGATAAGTTAATGTTTTAAAAGTTTTCACTGGACATTATTATATTTTGATCTCAACTTTTAAAAAACGGGTAGTTTATCGAAAAATGTACAAAATTTAATTTTCTATTAAACTGATGGAGTTTAGCATTTAATTTGGTTGGGGTTTGAAAAAAACACGTCATTTAAAAGGTGACTCACCCCTAATTCACCCTTTTGTGAGTTTATATCTAATTCAAATTTTTTGTCAAATAACGACGTGGATAAAAGAACACGATCTATCAAATTTGGTTTTTTTTTTTTTTTTTTTTTTTGTTCCCTCAGGGCTCGTCCGCGGCCTTGCCGCCCCGATAGCACCGCAACTTCAAATTTGGTTGGTCTATGTTGGGTCATTGCTGCAATACAGATGTTTCTTGTAATTATTAAAGAATCTTCCAAGGACAATATCTCACCAACCATGGGCATGAGAGAAAAATTTTATATAAAAAATCGGCATGTTTTGAAGTCATTTACATGCATAGAATCTGTGTCCATTGCGTTGTGAGTCACCCTATATATATATATATATATATATATATATATATATATATATATATATATATATATATATATATATATATATATATATATACAGTGTGGAACAGCCAAATGGAATAAATTCGATAACGGATAAATGAGGGCGTGTTGGGAAAAACGCTTGGACACGTCGATTTGTATTTTTAACTGCGCATCTTTTTCAAGAAAAAAAAATTATATAGGGTGCGTCATGTGACAGTGGCCAATACCAACTTTCTTATTTTAAATACAAGCCCCTGTATATTATTAATTTTTTGGATTCTTCAGAAAATTCTAGACATAATTCATGTACAATGTCCTATACCTATCTTCAACTGTTTCGGAAATATTAAGTATTTTCAGATTTATTACAAAAATTAACATTAAAAATAGAAAATTATTTTATTTCACAAATTCTAATAAGAAATACTGATTATTTCTTAATAATTTAAAAAAACAAAAAAAAATTAATGTCAATGTAGTAAATGTTCAAAATGCTCGCCACGAACATCTTGGCAACATGCTAATCTGGTATAGAAATGTCTTCTAACATTACTCAACATCTCAGGCGTGACTGATCTAATCGCAAGCGTGATTCGTCTTTTTAAGTCATGTAAGTTGAGGGGCTTAGTTTTGTATACAATACTTTTGACATATCCCCACAAAAAGTAGTCTAATAGCGACAGATCAGGAGATCGTGCTGGCCATTCTATCGATCCGCGCCTCCCTATCCACCGATTTGGAAAAATTTGGTTCAGGTACTGCCGGACATTGATTTGGTAATGGGGCGGTGCTCCATCTTGCTGAAACCATATTTTATTGGCAGGAACTTGTGGGTTTGCTGGATCTGGATATAAGTTTGTCAAAGTTGGCACGACATTATTTTGGAGCAGTTCTAAATATTTATCCCCATTCAAGTTGCCATCAATGAAAAAGGGACCTACGATATGATTTCCAACAATTCCTGCCCAAACATTAACTTTTTCAGGATATTGCGTATGTTCCTCTCTCATCCAATGAGGATTCTCATTAGACCAATAGCGGCAATTTTGACGATTAACATGACCGTGAAGTGTAAATGTGCTCTCATCAGAAAACAAAACATCTTCTAATTGGATCACATTGTTATCTAACATTGCCATCATTTGTTCACAAAAATACGTTCTCCTATCGAAATCGTCCTCCATGAGCTCCTGAGTTGGTATCATTTTATAGGGATGCATTTTACTTTCCTTTAATGTTCGAAAAATTGCTGTGTGGCTAACGTTGAATAGTTGGGCTGCTTGTCGACCAGAAGTATGTGGGTTTTCTTGAAACTCAAGCGTAATATCCAATTTCGTATCATCACTTACTGCATTGGCAGCTACTTTTTTTATCTGTCTCACATGACCAAGCTCGCGAAACTGCTTTTCTATTTTGCTAATTGTTCCTTGGGATACAGGCGGCAAATTTGGACATTTTTCGTGAAATAAGCGAGACACTTCCATCTGTGTCCGTGTGTTATCTCCATAACCAATCATTTGTAGAATGGTTATTTTGTGCATTTCTGTTAAATGAACCATTTTTCTGATATTATTACGTACAGTTAACGAAATTCAAACGACAATAGCACTGACACTAATCACTACTGTCATGCAGGCAGACAACAAGTTGCTAAGGCTACGAGTTTTATACGAACAGAAAGAAAACTGTTTTTGTTTTTGTTTCATTTCATATCAGTAAAAAGAAACGCAGGAATGGTTTTTGTTTACTTTCTCATTATCAAGAGCTGAATGGGAAATAAGTATTGAATGCAATGTAGCGAATTTGTGAAATAAAATAATTTTTTATTTTTAATGTTAATTTTTGTAATAAATCTGAAAATACTTAATATTTCCGAAACAGTTGAAGATAGGTATAGAACATTGTACATGAATTATGTCTAGAATTTTCTGAAGAATCCAAAAAATTAATAATATACAGGGGCTTGTATTTAAAATAAGAAAGTTGGTATTGGCCACTGTCACATGACGCACCCTAAATAATTTTTTTTTCTTGAAAAAGATGCGCAGTTAAAAATACAAATCGACGTGTCCAAGCGTTTTTCCCAACACGCCCTCATTTATCCGTTATCGAATTTATTCCATTTGGCTGTTCCACACTGTATATATATCTTTTTGGAATGTTTCACTACACTGTAATCACCTTTAAATATACACATTGTTTGCTGTACTTTTTGTGATTTTTATTTGTTTACATGGACTGCAGTTTCGAACCGTCCTGGTTAATGATCAGCATGCTACTCCCTATGGATATTCAGTAGCGTGCTGATGACCGTTTGTCATAAATTGATTTTTTTTAAATCTCATCTTCCATGTGAGATAATATCGAAAGGAAAACTCACCAGCCTGGACGATGGACTTGTTAGTCCATAAACCAGGGTAGTCACTACCTCCAAATAATTTACAGGTGTTCACAAATTCAATTATTAACACATTCAATTAAATAGAACACCCTGTATTTTGTTGATCCATCTCATAGAAAAACTAATTCTCTTCGATATGACACTATGGTTCCCTATACCCGAGTGCAACTGTTTTCATGCTATTCATACTTCTATGATTGTAAATGCCCATTTCACATTAAAATGAAAATCTTCCAACGTAATTAACAAATTTTATTTCAAAACAAAATCAATTGAATTAAACATGAAATCAGCAAAATGAGAAAAGTGATAGACAATAACGAACAAATCAAAAACTACCAAAAGATAAAAACTGTAAAAGATGCTCTATATGTTTGTCAGTCACATTTTTCGGAATGTTTGGTGTAATGGAGGTAAAAGGGTTTGCGATCCTCAATTTCATATCTTCTGGGGTGGTAGGAGGAGCAGTGTATACAATATGTTTATGATCCCCGCCCCTGAAAAAACACTATGGGTCAAATCCAGAGACCTAGGGGCCAATTGTACTCACTCCCTCTGCATATCCATCTATTCCGAAAATGTATATTTAGACAGTTTCTTACGCCAATTGAAAAATAAGCAGGTGCACTGTCCATTTCGAGCCACATTTTTCTTCGTAGGTCAAGTGGAACATTATCAAGGAGTAACCAGAAGTCGCTGTAGAAAATTCAAAAATTTCCTTCTATTCAAGGTTTCGTCAAAGAAATGGGGTCCGGTAACGATCGCCTATGATACCCTCCCAGACCTTAACGCTTAAAGCTTCATAATGATGAAAATTATGTCTATTTACTAGTTCATTATTGTGGAAAGTAGATTGGTCAGTAAATAATATTCAGTTGAAATAATCAGGGACATCTCCATCATGATCGAGAACCGACAAGGAAAAATCACAATATGTAATGAAATATCTTTCACTTAAAGTTGGTGCGTCTGAATATGATATGGATATTTGTTTTTCTTAAGAATTCGAAATACACTCATTCAACTTAATCCTGTTTCATTGGAAATTTTTATAGTGCTGGTGGTTGGGTTTTCTGTAATCGAGAATAGTACACTCAGCTCGTTCTCAGTATCACCAGTAATTGGCTTAGTTTTTCCATGCAACACTACCACTAACACAAAATCTTCTCAATGATTTGTCAAACCCCTGTTCTCTTGGATGTACTCAATAGGGATATTTTTGAGCACAGACTCTTGATGCCAAAAGACAATTTTCCATACATTCTCCAACACATAGTAACATGTCTATCCTCTTGGAGTGAATACTGTTTCATATTTGAATATATTAACAGCAAAGATTCTCAACAACTAAACCATGACTATTCAGGCTTTCTGATTTGATTTCGATTTGAAAGATCTGTCAAAAAATGACTGTAGCGAACTAGATTGTGTTTGAAAGTTTCATTTTAATGTAAAAATGGCATTTACAATCATAAAAGTATGAATAGCATGAAAACCATCGCACTTGGGTATAGGGAACCCTGGTGCCATATGGAAGAGAATTACTTTTTATATAAGATGTATCAACAAAATACAGAGTGTTCCACTTAACATAAACAAGATAATATACTTTGAATGTGTCAATAATTGAACTTGAATTTTTCAAATCCCTGTAAATTACTGTAAAGTGTTTACCACAGTGGCTGATGTAGTAGCAAGTCCATCGTCGCATTCTAGTGAGTTTTCCTTTCGATATCAACTTACATGAACGATGAGATTTTTTTTTCAAAAACCTCATAGTCATCGAAAAATCAAGATATCTGATAAATCGTAATAGATAGGTATAGGGATCCTTTTTTTCCGTAGAGTTCAAAATCAAACTCAAATACATGGTGCTCCGTAAGAAAAAACATAGCTTAGAGGTGTAACACTATTTGAGCACCCTGTATATTTGGAACTAATTTTAAATTGTGGCTCTTGTTAATCTACATAATCCTTCGTCATTGAAAATTCGGTATAAAGAAATATATAGATGTGAGACTCCGTGCCGTTAGTGGTGGGACACCTGTATATATATATAGTCTTCCAGTTTATTTATATTTATAAATTCGCTTGTACACATTGTAATGCAGTGTACATCGGCCAAACCTCTTAAGAATTTTAATACCAAATACAAAGAACATATTTCTGCATTTAGAAATAGCCCCGCTGACAAATCCTAATAACATATATTGATAGTCAACAGGCCCCCAGTAAATAACCTAATAGAATCACTACATTTTTGCAATGAAAAGCACAAACTTCACTTTTTTAAGCTTTGAAAATGAACAAGCACACATGCCAGCAACTGCTTGTTTTAAACGAGCAGAGTGATTTGATGGATTCCCCATTCTTGTAAACTCTTCTTTATAATTAAATATATCAAAAATAATACATCTAACTATATTAAAAACAGTTATAATAATCTATAATAAGTTGATAATATATGTCAACATTTTCAGTATACCAGCTCCTATTGCTGTTATTGTTAATTGGTTATTTATTATTATAATTGTTATAGTTATTATTATTATAAGTTGACTTTATTTTCATGTTAAATATTCACATACATCACACACATTTTGGAGACATCATCTATTATTTTTTCAAGAACTTTCAAATCAAAATACCACAACGTAGAAACGGATTTTTATTTAATTGTCATTAATGCGTATAAATAAATTCAATTTTCCCCTGTCTGATGATGCCGTAAAGTGGCGAAACCGGTTGCACAAGAGAAAATAAGCAATTGTGAAACCAGAGAAAAAGTCTGTATCTGTATTTAGTATGGAACAGTTTCAGCAAGTAAGGCCAACAATATTTCATTCAAAAGTTAATAAGTGAGGGATGGGTAAAATTGTATGTGAATCACCTTGTAGTGATCCAAATAATTAAAACAACTTGTAAAATAACATATATATTTGCCTGTAATTCTGGATATTATCATAAGTTACTAAGTTACAATTGAATCTTAAATTTTATATCACAAACATATTGTTTCATTTGTTAATGCAAGGCATTTCGTCTTCTGGTGTTATTAATGGAGCATTGTCTGTACGTAAACCAAATGAATATCCTTGACCATGATCTAATTTAGGATAATATTCTGCAGGCCCTGGTTTAGGATTACTTTCTTTCAGTTGTTGTAGACGTGGTGACATTGTATATTTTGGTTTTTTATCCTTATATACATCTGTGTCAATACCAGTGTAGCGAGCTGGGCCTGGTGACTGTTGTTTACTTAACATAGGATGCTTTGATGCCCTGGAACACATCAGAAAGTTATAAGTACAGTAGCTTTAGTCAATGATATTACACAATGTGTAAATTGCTGTACATTTCATGATTTGCTATACAAAATCAAGTATCATGCTTTTTACCTTACAAGATAAAAAATTTTATCCGACTTTGTCTATGAGGTACGGATGCGATATCTGTTGAGACAGAACTCCTAGAAAAGAATAAGCCAATAAAGTTCTGTTATCAGAACTACTGTAACAATTTACCACGGCAGAGGCGATCCTTGAAATTTTTCGCGTTATTTTAATTAGATTAAAATATACTGGGTGACTGGTAAGTGGTTGCATTTATTTGAGACAGTGATAGTACATCTCTTTTCCAACATAATAAACCATACATCATATTATACAAAGTCCTCTGGTTTTCGAGTTATTTCACTTTTAATGATTTTTTGAAAATTCATCATGTGTTGCTACTAATATTCAAATTTTAGAATAAGTGGTAAGCACTTCCTCAAATTTTTTTCTTTCAGATAATGTAGACATTAACTCACTCTGTGCAACTATTACTATGTTAAACAGGATAATAGTAAAGAAATGCGAGGGCCAAAATTATCATTGTCGTGAAAAAATTCAAATCAATTTAACAATTCAAAGACGTCTATTTTGAAAATTTGATAAAAAGTTTCTACAAATACTATAAAAAAGTTAGCCGGTCCTCTAGCTTTCTAATGATGTAGGAATTGTTAATTGTCTTCTAGTTACATAGATATCTTACATGCAATGATGCGACATAGGTACATGTTATTCATTCGTCATATAGTTTGCAAGTTATTTAAATGGAAATAATAGCAAAATTTGATGCAGATATTTTATTCATTGACGGTTTCTGTAACTGAAGCTCAACGTGTATATGTACGGCGCTTTTCAGATAGGCGCGTACCTCATTCCATAGTGTTTGGAAAAACATACAGACGGATTCATGAAACTGGCTCCGTTAATGAAATTCCTAGTAAAGTTTCAACCTCGAGGCTCAATTCTAAGGTAGATGAGGAAATTTTGGACTCTTTCGAAGAAGACACCACGACAAGCACTAGGAAAGTTTCCTCTTCTCTGTGTGTCTCGCAGTGGAACGTATGGTCAGTTCTGTATCGGGAAGGACAGCACCCTTACCACTACACGTCAGTTCAAGGATTGCAGCTAGGTGATCCAACAAGAAGGCTCCAATTTTGCCATTTCCTGTTGAACGCTGATAATGAAGATAGAAAATTTCTGTCTAGAATTCTGTGGACCGACGAGTCAACATTCACTAAAGAAGGAATATTCAATTGTCATAATGCTCATTATTGGTCTATGGAGAACCCCAGATTAACTAAGGTAACAAGTTATCAAAGACAATTCAGTGTGAACGTTTGGATTGGTGTGATTGGTAACAATCTGGTAGGTTCGCATTTCTTTCCAGACAACCTAAATGGTGAAGATTATAAAAATTTCTTATCGCATGATCTTATGGAGTTACTGGATGACGTACCACTAGCAAACATATGTGATATGATTTTCCAGCAAGACGGGAGTCCGGCACACTATTGTCGCAACGTGAGGGTGCTATTAGATCGCTGGTTTCCAAACAAGTGGATTGGGAGGGGAGGACCAATACTGTGGCCGCCAAGGAGTCCAGATTTAACTCCAATAGATTTCTATGTATGGGGTCATATGAAACAAATCGTTTACGAAGTGAATATATACACATGAGAGCAACTGATTTACAGAATTCAGCAAGCAGCAGGAGAAATCTCAAGCAATTTTTCTAGTAGGATTACTAAAACAGAAATTTGCAAACGAGCTCGTGTGTGTATAAGAAATGGAGGTAACCATTTTGAGAGTAGTTTGTGAGACTTTTTTAGTTAAGTTAAGTTTTTTACAGTATTTGTATAATTTTTTTATCAAATTTTCAAAATAAATGTCTTTGAAATGTTAAATTGATTTGAATTTTTTCACGATACTGCTAATTTTTGCCCTCACATTTCTTTACTATTATCCTGTTCAACATAGTAATGATTGCACAGCGTGAGTTAATGTCTACACTATCGGAAAGAAAAAAATTGAGGAAGTGCTTACCACTTCTTCTAAAATTTCAATATTAGTAGCAACACATGATGAATTTTCGAAAAATCATTAAAAGTGAAATAACTCGAAAACCAGAGGACTTTGTATAATGTGATATATGGTTTCTTATGTTGCAAAAGAGATGTACTATCACTGTCTCAAAGGAATGCAACCACTTACCAGTCAGCCTGTATATATATATATATATATATATATATATATATATATATATATATATATATATATATATATATATATATATATATATAAGGTAATTTAGTAATATATATATATATATATATATATATATATATATATATATATATATATATATATATAGTAGATTTTTGGATTAAAATGTGTTTTTGTTTCTTTTAGAGTTCAGTAGGGTACAAGTCATTAAACTAGTAGATAATGTATTATAAACACTCTGGTAAAAAAAGGAATAAACAAAGAAACACGTAATAACTGAGGTTGTACACTGTGGCTGGAAACTGAAACAAGAAGCTGAATTACCCCAAAAACCACAAAAATAATAACCGAGAGTTTTGCGCTAGATACCTATTTCGACAACGATGTTGTCTTCATCAGTAGCTGTCCTTAAACAGTTTAGCGACAGCTACTGATGAAGACAACTTCTAAAACTCTCTGTTATTATTTTTTTGGTTTTTGGGTTGATTCTGCTTCTTGTTTCAAAGAAACATGTGTTTAGGTAACATACTACAGCCCCTCATCTGATTAATTTTCGAAATCATTTTCATCACTAGAACTTTCACTATCAGAAGCTGTTATAATCAAGTATTCTACTACCACATCAACTCTAATCTCGTTTTGCAAGTACCTAATTATCTTCAACTTTAGGAACATGTTAGCAACATTTCATCTAGTCTTCGACAGTAATTAATGAAAACTCTTCTACCAGAGGTTTCACAGCTTCTACTTTAACATTAAAACCTTTTTCTTTGTGCACGTTGTTTTAAACTTGAGCTCATATCATTTTAATCGAATTTAAATCAGAATGGTAGCCTCAAAGTCACGTGCCCGTTTTCTTGGCGTAGATCAAATGTATATATATATATATATATATATATATATATATATATATATATATATATATATATATATATATATATATATCTGTGTGTGCGTGCGTGTATGTATCCGATGAGCGATAACTCAAAAAATACTAAACTGATTTCAATCAAACTTGGAACAAGTTGGGCGAAAACCGAGGCCGAGTTCGTTAATCAACTATTATGCTCAAGTTTTTCCGGTGGAAAATCGGGAAAACTTTTTGAAAACGCTATATTTTTGTAAGTATCAGAGTAACAGGAATGAGACGTTACATGTGGCTAGAAATAGTGCAAATAAACCTTTGTGAATTTTAAGTAACTTGGTACACAATATTTAGAGTTTTTTCCAAATTAAAAATAAAATCCCAAAGACATGCGTTGAGACGACTTAGTGGTTAAAGTCCAATGCCTGACAGACAGTAGTTAACTGCCACGTGTAGATTGATTCATACAACAGGTGTAAACCATACATCAATGGTAGCCAAACGAACTATATACCATGCATAAAACATACTACCCGAACCAACAATCGGGAAATCTCGGCCGCAATTATAGAAAATGACAGACGACATGAAATTAAAAATTTTCCAGGTGATTGTTATTTAACTGGGGGATTCAATCAATTATTAAAAGACACTATATTTGTAGCTTATGAACGGCCTCAATATAGTTTTAGCGCAGCATAGATATATTATGCTGTCGCATAATATTAGAAATGTAAACAAAATCAAGCCAATTCTCTATAAAAATGATTCTAAAATAGTTTCTTTTATCTTTAAACTTAAACATAAGACGTCATATAAGACTGAAACAATCGTGGGAGGTGTTTCAATGGTAATTCTGTAATTAATTGTTACGTATACTTTGAATATAATATCCCGGGCATGAAGCCGATCTAATGTATCAAGTAAACAAAACGTTAATTGACTTATGCCTAGATGGCTGAGAGGCATCCCGTTTGCCTCATAAGCAGAAGGTTACGCGATCGAATCCAGCTCGATGAATGTATGTTTTTTTA
Source organism: Tillus elongatus (assembly GCA_964006375.1). Classification (NCBI taxonomy): domain Eukaryota; kingdom Metazoa; phylum Arthropoda; class Insecta; order Coleoptera; family Cleridae; genus Tillus; species Tillus elongatus. Next base: position 108,204,168 of record OZ023264.1, read on the forward strand.
TGTTTTATTTTGACATTTGGAGAAACAATACTGCACATATTTCATACGTTTTGAGAAAGATCTCATTTTTGTTTAAAACGCCTAAATAAGTTTGTCACCTTTGAGTCAGAAATTATAATGTTGTTATTGTTGATATTTATTTTTATTGTCTCTTGAAAATATTTTGATTCACAGAAAGAAAAATTAGGAGTGTATACGTTATTTCTTTACACGATATCATAGGGGTATTATAATTGGTATAATTATCGGGAATCTACCGATGTAAAACCATCCACCTTCACTTTTCTCAATATCCATCTTCTCAACATCCAGTTTTACACTGGTTTCTTGCACTTTATTGTTTTCGAACCAGCCCATATTACATAATTACATATATATATATATATATATATATATATATATATATATATATATATATATATATATATATATATATATATATATATATATATATATATATATATATATATATATATATATATATATATATATATATATATATATATATATATATATTATTCTCGGAACTTTACTTGCCGGCCATTGTTTTTCTATTGAAAATAGGAAAAAAATATTGAAAAATCGGTTTGGTTAGGTTGACTAAAACCAAATCATACTGGCGATTAAAAAGGAAAAATAACTGCTACGTTTATAACTTTTCTTTTCTAAATATGAATTAAGTTTCCTTCTGGAAACGTTTTGTATAACTTTAATGAAATTTGTAATACAAGTTTCTTTTAAGGAGACTTACACTATCTACACATATAGCAAAATTTAGTTCTTTAGCTTCATAGAAAATTGAGTTTTGGGCATTTTTCTCAAAAGGAGTGAGAACGCAAGATTTTTTCATAATAGAGATATCGATGGTAATACTTTCGAAAGAATTCTTCAAATCTGCGCGTAGTAGGACTTCTAAAATCGATCTTCAAGGTCGGTGTAAGTTTAAAGTATTAATTTTGGTAATATGCTGTATAATAATAGTGTACAATTTTTATAAAAAATCGCTACTATAACGCACTTGCTGCGTCCCGAAATTTTTTACTTATTAGCTAATCTACCATATCTGGTTTTTTTGAGATGCTGGTAGGTGCTTTCTGTACTTGTACATTATGGTGTGGCGCATTATCAGTTACAACACAATTAGCGGGGAGATTTGTAATCAACTTCTCGGTAAGCTATTTCTCACAATTCTGCTGGTTCATGTCGTCGTGTTAGTCTCGGGATTTGGTCCCAGATTTTAAAATCAACAGACAGATAGGAACAGAACCCATTTCACCACCGGCGTGAACAATAACGAATCGATTGCCTTTAGATATGGTTAATAGCAAACTGTTACTGCTATTGTCTGTTCAACTGTTTGAACTAGTATGACGTGAATGTAAGTTTCATCTAAAAAGACAATTAGCCCACCTTTATGTCTTCTATAATACCTATATTAGCAACTGCCGATTGTTTTTAGTTTTCCTCCACCTGATCCAAGTTTTTTAAGAATAGTGTGCAGGGAGGAACATTTTCCTGAAAAGTCGTATTTTGCGATTAATTTTTCTTGTAATTGTCTCAGAGTAACTTGACATCCTTCCGTTTTGTGAAAATTGTAAACGATGTTTCTAATATTCGTTTGTTCCCATTCTGATATGTCGGTTTTTGTACAGAACTACATTTTGCTTCACCGTCAAAATATTTTAGAGCTCGACACTTTCACCTAAGATTCTCCCTATAGTGGTTAAATATACTCCTGTAACAGCTACAACATGGTGTTTTAATTGTATTCTATTTTCATTTGGAAAAACTGTCTTCAAATCATTATACACGTTAAACACGATCCTCGTCTACTGGGAATTAAATTCCTTTCTTTTATTTTTCACCTCCGTTGATTTAATTTAATAAGAAATAACACTGAAAATGCACAATACGATACACTAACGAAGCAACACGCCTTTGTATCTGCAAAACACAGTATGCAAGCTGCTACGGTGAACTCCACACTGCCAATGTCTTTTGTGCAACCTCGGGTGTCAAAACGTGTGCCTCTGAACCGAAGGGGACTGGATTAGATTCCCAGGGTTCCCCTTTCACTTTTTCAACACATACTATAAAACTAACACACCTTGGGTGTCGAATGCCGATCACTCCAAGAAAGTGACGCCAGGGTCTGTTTAGAATTCTGTCTCAACAAATATCATACCGACTGTATATTGTAATGGGGAAATATTTTTTCAAGCAATCAAAAAATATTAGCACTGAAATCCGTTTCAGTGTGTTCTGAACCAAAAATAGCAATAGCATGTGTACATGTGTGTCTAGAACGATTTATAAACACTGTAACTGTCTAGGCTTATTAAGCTTGTGCTTTTTTGGCATTTACAAACTCAACGTAACATAAGGTTATTGAAGGGGTCAAGGAGACGCGGGCCAAAGGACTACAGAGGGTAAGCTGAGGAAGAGGAAACAACAACATAAACTTTCGATTAAGCTTTCCCCAAGACCGTCCTGCGCGGTGAAGAGCCGCATCCCGCACGAGGTGACCCTGCTGATAACTAAACATGACGGATCTAGACAAGGAGGTCGAAGTAAACTCCCCCAATCTACGGGGGAGTACCGGGCAACCCTCCAGAGTAACCCGCCTTGCACCACACATGGGGTTCTGATGGTGTGGACAGTATTTCCCCCATTCTCGTGGGAACAACATGAAGAATCATAAAAACCAATGAGGCTCGACGAGTGGCTCCGGCTACAGACTAGTGCCGCCCACTAGGGAGGCAACCAGGGGCTGATGGGACTTAGGTTCCTTTAGGTCAACCTCCAACACAGTAGGGCGCCACGGCCGGACTACTGATGGCTTTGAGGAACACAGATGTGGCCGTGACGAACCCATTTTCTTAGCAGAGGACAGCTCAGAAACATAACAGGTCTCTTGACGGGACACATGGGCGTCAAGAAACACCTGCATAAAATGGGGCGGTTCGAGATGGACCTCGAATGCAGACTCTGCGGCGAGGGGGAGGAATCAGCCCAGCACATCTTGTGCGAGTGTAAAGCTCTGCACCGCAGAAGACAACTGATCTACGGTCAGTCTAGACCGGAGACAGAGCATTATAAAACTTCACCCTACCAATCGCTGTACAGACTAGTTCAAGGCACTGTGATTTTGGAGTGGATGGAGTAAAAAGACTAAGGGCATGCACAATAAACCACAGGTTGTAGTGCTATCGGGACGGCGAGGCCGCGGACTGGGGGTGGGAGTGGTGTCGGGGGTGTGGGTTAATAAAAGGTTATTGAAAAACCAGCTGAATCGGAACATTCATAGATAGATGCTTTTTTTTCTCAAAATCGAAAAAAAATCCCTATTAGATAAGTAAATATTTTTTTGAAATATGCTTTGTGATTTGCTGTACGAAAACTTAAATTTAACATTTCTTGTACATTTTTTCTTGAACGTGCTTATTTCAATAAGGTTTTTTCCTGTCGTTACTGGTTGACAAAGTTCGAAGATAAAAAGTGTTTTAAAATGAGGCTTAAGCTTAAATATGTCAAATTTATGGTTTCTAATAATAAAATTAGAAAATTTCAAAGCACTTTATAATATATAAGTGGATCTATTTTCTTCATTTCAATTTGCCACTTGATGCCTTCTGCTTCTGATTCCTTCAAATTATGTAATTTTATAGACAAAAAAAAACAACGATTTCAGGTGGTACTTATATTTATATTATGTAAGTTCCAGCATAACTCTGGAATGCCTGGTGCGATTTCAACCAATACTGGTACATATATGACTTACTAGGTATATGGAAAAAATACTATGGGGGTAAGACACCACTGGCGGTGGAGTATGAAAGTGACATGTAAAAATACCGATATTAGCGTCGATTCCATATTTTTTGGGGTCGCTAAAATGAATAGTGACAAACCTGATGTTTAAAAATACTGTGGGCGTAAGACACGTCGAAAACACTTAGATCCTGGTTGGGTGACCTGTGTGTGATCTCATCCAAGTTTGATGTTTGTAGAAAACCTTTTTTGGGGAATTTTCGTATAAAACACTTTTAATGTCAATTTTTGTTTAAAGTTTTCGGTGAGTTTTTGTAAAAATATTTTAAGCGAATTTTCGTTTAAAAAAATTGATATTTTTTAATGCCTTGGTGAAAAAAATGTCAGCAAAATTTTCAGACAACAATTTTTTTAGCTGATTTCAATAAACTCTTATAATAAATTATTTTAGTATAGTATAGTTGCGTAGAACTTTTTTGGTCAATTTTCTAGGAAAATGGGTCTTGTAGAAAAATTGTTTTTAGTAAATGTTCGTTATAATTATTGTTTTTGTCAGTAAAGTCGAATAAATTGTTTTTATCATATTTAATGGTGCGATCTTTTCGTCTCCTGAAAGAAATTAAATAAATGTATGTACCCATAACTCAATTTTAGTGAATTTTTATTTTAAAAAAAATCACTAAGAGCGGTATAGATAGTGAGACTTTGCAAAAAAATTTTAAATGAGCGCGAACTAGGACACCTAGAACTCATATCCGGGGTCAGTTTCAATTTTTATAAGTTTATATATATAATATATATATATATATATATATATATATATATATATATATATATATATATATATATATATATATATACACAACAACAAACAGACAGAATTAAACTTTTTAAGACAGACATTGCTAGAAAACGGATACGACAACAATCACATACTACGAAACATTAGAAACGCACAACAACAAACCACTACACCACAACAAGAACAAACAGCGTCCACACAACAACACACAGCCTTTTTACCATACATCAAAGGTGTCACCGACAAAATCAGCCGAATTTTCAGAACCCATAATATCAAAACCGTATTCACAACAGACCAAAAACTATCAAATCTTATAAAAACTCCCAAGGATACGATTCCAAACGAATCCCACGGAGTTTACGAAATTCCTTGTTCCGACTGTTCCCGAACTTACGTAGGACAAACAAACAGACGCATCCACAATAGAATATACGAACACACCCTCGCAGTTAGAAAATCCGACCCCTCATCGGCGCTGGCCATGCATCATATTCATACAGCGCACAAAATAGACTTCGATAATGCCAAAACAATAGCACCGGTTTACAATTTCAAAACTAGAATTATCCGCGAAGCAATCGAGATTGAAAAACGTCCCGATTGTTTAAATAAGAGAGATGATGGTCTTCGCCTTCCGACTACTTGGAAACCTATTATATCTTCTTTGCAAACACACAAAAGGGAAATGAATTCCACAGACAATTTTGTTGCATCATTATCTGCCTCAACAAATGCCGGTGACCCTCTTAATCCTCCTCTAGATACCGTGACCAAAGCCCCCCACTTAATTGACGGTGACCCCACTACTTTCACTGATGACGCAACAGGTAGACGGAACGACCTATATAAGACAAGACTTGCAACGAACTGCCAGATCTCTCTGAGGCCTAGGGTTGAACACACTGAGACCTCACAGACGATCTCCGGCGAGATTTGGGGAGTAGGCAGATTGAGGCCCCGTAATCGAGCTACAACAACCCAACCTTCCTTTATCCACCGCTCTAAGGAGTAGGCAGATTGAGGTCTTAGAGTGTCCTTACATATTTCCTTTACCTACCTTTGTCCACCACTCTAAGGAGTAGGCAGATTGAGGCCTTAGAGTGTCCTTACATATTTCCTTTACCCACCTTTGTCCATCACTCTAAGGAGTAGGCAGATTGAGGCCTTAGAGTGTCCTTACATATTTCCTTTACCCACCTTTGTCCACCACTCTAAGGAGTAGGCAGATTGAGGCCTTAGAGTGTACTTACATATTTCCTTTACCCACCTTTGTCCATCACTCTAAGGAGTAGGCAGATTGAGGCCTTAGAGTGTCCTTACATATTTCCTTTACCTCTTGAAAATGGCTCCAAAACAGGAGCCGAAACGTCGAGTTTCCATAAATTCTGGACGCGGTTTAACCCGAGAACCAAGCATGTCTCACATTAAAGACCGCGGAAATCTTTCTGAACATTTAATTCACCTCTACGGGGAGGAACTTTTATCTTCTACCAAAATTTTCACCAAACTCCTTATCCGCAAATCCCGTCTCCTTTGTGACCTCACCTTTCTAAAAGCCTGCCGTGATCATCACGTGGTCCCAAAATCTTTTCAACTTAAACATCACACCAAATCACATAACGTCTCCAACATTTTAAAACGAACAGGCTTTGCTCTCCTTAGAAATTCCATTCACGAGACAAGACGACACCTTAACACTACCAACACACTGCTTTACGACACGTACATAAAAATACACACATACAAAATACACCCTACACTTTGGGACACTCTAGACAGACTCTCACATAGTAAATCAGAACATGTTACACAACAAAAGACGGACGTACAAAAAAGAAAATTACAGCAGCTTCTAGACAACAAAAATCTCACACAACACACACATAATGCCAATCCTCCTGTAGTAGTTCACAACCTTTCAAATTCTACCATAAGTGACGTCGCCATCAAAGTCCTATCCAAAGGTTTTAATTTTGCACCAACCCCTAAATTCATCCCAATAGAAAAGATAATTTCTCAATCAGAAGATGCAATAACACACTTACCGACTGACGAAGCTGAAATTACGAGACAAGACATTGCCAGGATATTACGTTCTGCCAAACCTCCACCTTCCAACCTTTCTCCTCACGAACGACAGTCAATCAGAGACCTAAACCGAAACACAGAAATTATAATCCTACCAGCAGACAAAGGCAACGCTACAGTCATACTTGACAAAACAGACTATATACAAAAGATGGACAATATACTAAACAACACAGACTACAAACAAATCCCTAACGACCCTACAACTTATCTGGAAAAGAAAACCAAAACTATCATCAACAACTCCCAACTCAACCCTGACCTCAAAAAAGAACTAATCCCCCGCGAAAAATCATCTCGCATCCCTAGAAAATATGGTCTCCCGAAAATCCATAAGCCGGATATACCCCTTCGCCCTATCGTAAGTGCCCACCGTTCACCCACACAAAAACTTGCAAAACATCTAGCCAAAACTCTCCAACCATTAGTAGAAAAAGCTACATCCTATGTCAAAAACTCCACCCATTTCATCGACCTTCTTCAAAACAACACCATTTCTCAAAACGACATCCTAGTTAGCTTTGATATAGTTTCCTTATTCACCAATATACCTCTATCTGAAACCCTTGACATTCTCAAAAATAAACACAAAATTTCCCACGATACCTTAGCTCTTGTAGAACACTGCACATCTAACACCTATTTCCTTTTTCAAAACAAATTTTACAAACCAGTTTGAGGTGCTCTAATGGATTCACCCCTCTCTCCTGCATTGGCCAACATTTTCATGGAAAACTTCGAGACACAAGCCCTCAATTCATCCCAACTTAAACCAACGTGTTGGTTAAGATACGTTGACGACATTTTCGCTGTCTGGCCACACGGCAAAGAATCTCTAGACGAATTCCTTTCTTACCTAAATAACATCAACCCTCGAATCCAGTTCACCATGGAAATGGAAAATAATTTTTCTTTGCCTTTCTTAGATGTACGCATCACTAAAAACCCAGTCAGAGGATTTTCTTACACTGTCTACCGAAAACCAACCCACACTAATCGGTATCTTAACGCCCAATCTCACCATCACCCATCGCAACTAAATTCCGTGGTTCGAACATTAGTAACACGATCCCTTAGACTAACGGACAACAACAACAAACAGACAGAATTAAACTTTTTAAGACAGACATTGCTAGAAAACGGATACGACAACAATCACATACTACGAAACATTAGAAACGCACAACAACAAACCACTACACCACAACAAGAACAAACAGCGTCCACACAACAACACACAGCCTTTTTACCATACATCAAAGGTGTCACCGACAAAATCAGCCGAATTTTCAGAACCCATAATATCAAAACCGTATTCACAACAGACCAAAAACTGTCAAATCTTATAAAAACTCCCAAGGATACGATTCCAAACGAATCCCACGGAGTTTACGAAATTCCTTGTTCCGACTGTTCCCGAACTTACGTAGGACAAACAAACAGACGCATCCACAATAGAATATACGAACACACCCTCGCAGTTAGAAAATCCGACCCCTCATCGGCGCTGGCCATGCATCATATTCATACAGGGCACAAAATAGACTTCGATAATGCCAAAACAATAGCACCGGTTTACAATTTCAAAACTAGAATTATCCGCGAAGCAATCGAGATTGAAAAACGTCCCGATTGTTTAAATAAGAGAGATGATGGTCTTCGCATTCCGACTACTTGGAAACCTATTATATCTTCTTTGCAAACACACAAAAGGGAAATGAATTCCACAGACACTTTTGTTGCATCATTATCTGCCTCAACAAATGCCGGTGACCCTCTTAATCCTCCTCTAGATACCGTGACCAAAGCCCCCCACTTAATTGACGGTGACCCCACTACTTTCACTGATGACGCAACAGGTAGACGGAACGACCTATATAAGACAAGACTTGCAACGAACTGCCAGATCTCTTTGAGGCCTAGGGTTGAACACACTGAGACCTCACAGACGATCTCCGGCGAGATTTGGGGAGTAGGCAGATTGAGGCCCCGTAATCGAGCTACAACAACCCAACCTTCCTTTATCCACCGCTCTAAGGAGTATGCAGATTGAGGCCTTAGAGTGTCCTTACATATTTCCTTTACCTACCTTTGTCCACCACTCTAAGGAGTAGGCAGATTGAGGCCTTAGAGTGTCCTTACATATTTCCTTTACCCACCTTTGTCCATCACTCTAAGGAGTAGGCAGATTGAGGCCTTAGAGTGTCCTTACATATTTCCTTTACCCACCTTTGTCCACCACTCTAAGGAGTAGGCAGATTGAGGCCTTAGAGTGTCCTTACATATTTCCTTTACCCACCTTTGTCCATCACTCTAAGGAGTAGGCAGATTGAGGCCTTAGAGTGTCCTTACATATTTCCTTTACCTCTTGAAAATGGCTCCAAAACAGGAGCCGAAACGTCGAGTTTCCATAAATTCTGGACGCGGTTTAACCCGAGAACCAAGCATGTCTCATATATATATATATATATATATATATATATATATATATATATATATATATATATATATATATATATATATATATATATATATATATATATATATATATATATATATATATATATATATATATCCGTCTGATAACTCAAAAAATAATTAACCGATTTCGATGAAACTTGGCAAGTGCCTTTATTTTATTAATGGCTTGGATGAGTTTGTTATCCAGAAAAATCGGACGGGGTTTTCCGGGAAAATTTTGAGTTTTCTTTCGAAAAAAAATTTTTTCTCCGAAAGTAACCAAGCTGTTTCAATGAAATTTACTATATATGCTGCCTCGGGATAGACCTTACCACGTACCAAAATTCAACTTTCTAAGTTTAGAGAAAATTGAGTTATTCCAATTTTAAATTTTCTTTCGAAAAAAATTTTTTCCTCCGAAAATTACAAAGTTATGTTAATGAAATTTTGTGGATATCTTGCCTTAGGAAAGACCTTACTACGTACCAAAATTAAACTCTGAGTTTATAGAAAATTGAGTTATTTACATTTGAAGCATTTATTTTGTAATCAAGTTATAAACGAACATCACTAGACAGTTTTCGGATCGCTTGTATCAGGATCACATGAACACTTAGGCATTGTTTGAAATTAATGTCTTGAATGCGAGAAGAATCTTTGGTCCTGACATCTAGCAGTGAAAAGCGTAACCATTAAGCCTAAATATTCGTTCAATATTTTTCAATTCTTATTAATTATTTAAAATATCTGAACTTAAAATTTCTAGCATGTAGTTTTAACAATGGTTCTGTATTTTAAATGTTTTTATGATAAAGATTCTAATACTTTACTTTTACAGTTATAATTCTTTATTCAATATTTGTAGTATTGACTAAAGATAAATTTCAATGATTGCATGTTTTAACTATTTGCGCATAGATGTCGCCGCCACAACTTAATAAATTTAAAATTAGTGATGGTTTAATGCTTATGCTTTTTGATACTAGATGTCAGGAATGTTATTTCTTCTAGCACTAAAACATTAGTTCCAAACAATCCCTCACACTTCATGTTTTTTTTAAATTTCAACAACACACCACGAGGGTTTACAGCCTAAATACTATCGTACCGTGGGTGTTGACAAGGAGGAAAGAGGCAGCTTGTTAATTCTGGACTTGAAGGTTTGGAGGTTCGGAGGAGAAGGAAAAACATGTGCCGGCAAGGAATTCCACAACTTGGAAGTCCTCGGGACAAAAGAGCGGGCATAACAAGATGTTCTATGTCTGGTGACCTAGACAGTAAAAGGATGCATTGGCTCTGTTCCCCTGGTAGATCTGTTGGGGGCAGCAGGTGGGGGAACTATGGAGGAAAGCTCATCTGAGCAGTGCCCGTGCAGATATCTATAAAAGAGAGAGAGAGAGAGGTCGCCAACGGCACGTCGGTGGGCAAGGGATGGCAGCCTTTGGGTGAGGGTAGGGTCAACGATGAGACGTATAGCTCTCTTTCGAATGGAGTCCAGGATAGCGAGTGTAGAAGCGGCAGCGGCACCCCAGATGTGGGAGCACTATTCGATGTTTGGCCTTATTTGTAAAGTATAAAAGGTATAGAGATTAGCTGGTGAAAAGTATTTGCGAGCCCGGAAGAGGAAACCTAATATCTTAGCAGCCGCTTCTGCAATTGATGTGACATGTTGGTGCGAATTAAGATTTCGATCCACAGAAATGCCAACAAGAGAAAAGGACTCATTACTTTGAATAACTTGGTTGTTCATTGTGATAGGTCTAGGGCTGGTGTATCTCTTGTGAGAAAGAAAGCAAGACTTAGTTTTGGTGGGGTTGAATTGTACAAGATTTCTACTTCCCCAGTCTAATATTTTTTTGGAGATCCACGGAGACAGAACCCTCCATGAGTCTGCGATCCTCATCTAATTGGGCTAAAGAGACAGGCTTAGAATATTGTATATTTGAATGGAGGGTGCTGTCGTCCGCGTAGCTGTGAACTGGGTTGGATGTGCTCGAGAGGAGGTCATTGATGTGGAGAAGAAACAAAGTAGGGGCTAAAGCTGAACCTTGAGGAACTCCTGCATTAATTGGATACAGTTTAGAGGAATGGCCATCCACAACAACAGATATGCTCCTGTTGGAGAGGAAATTTGCTGTTCACATACAGAGTTTTTGTGGTAGGCCATAGGCCGGAAGTTTATTAAGCAGCGCTGCGTGCCAGACCTGGTCGAATGCTTTGGATATGTCTAGAGCAACAATCTGGGATTCACCGTGTTGTTCCATAGACTTGTTCCAAGAATGGGTGACAAACGAAAGGAGGTCGGCAGTCGATCTGCGCTGACGGAATCCATACTGCCTGTCGTGGATTAGACTGTGTTTTTCAAGAAAATTTAGTAATTTGGTGTTTATATACTTTTTCATCACTTTAGAGACGACTGAAAGGAGAGAAATAGGCCTGTAGTTGCTGAGAAGCGCTTTGGATCCTTTCTTGGGGATGGGTTGTACTCGAGCAGTTTTCCAGTTACTAGGGAATATGCCTTTATTATAAGATATCTGAAACAGACGAGTCAGGACAGGAGCAAGCTCTGGTGCGCATTTTTTGAGAACAATTGCTGGGATCTCGTCAAGGCCAGAGGATTTCCTGGTATTAAGAGAAGATAGCATCTTTCGTACCTTTTTAGTTTTGAAAATGATATCCGTCATTTTATGCGCGCATTGGGGACTGTTGGTGGTTGAACATTTGGAGGTGGGTTGAGACTAGAATTGCCGGCGAACAACGAATCAAAAAGTTCAGCTTGCCCAGGGCGGTAGAAACAATTTCATCCCCTGAGACAAGAGGTGGGAACGTACTTTTGCAGAAATTATTCCAAATAGATTTAGTAAGAGTCCAGAAGGGTTTGCCGCCGTTGGAGCTTAAGAGGACTTTGTTTTTGATGTGGTTATTGAACGAGTTTTTTGCCTCAGAAAGAATGTGGACATAGCGGTTTCTTGCGTCGTTAAATGCTTGACGATTTTCTTGACTGGGATTGTGTAGAAGCGTTTTGTGAGCTTTGACCTTTTCAAGTCTGGTCTTGTCACAGGATTTAGAGAACCAAAGCTTTTGAGTGGCTGAAGAGGTTTTCTGTGTACGTGGGATAAATAATTCCATGCCAGCATGGATAATTTCGGTGACGTTTTGTGAGATATCAGAGGGGTCAGGATGAGAGAAGCAGACAGACGCCCATGGAAATGAGGAAAAGTAATCCCGCATTTCGTCCCAGTTTGCGGAGTTGTAGTGCCAAACGATACGTGGGTGTGATGACTGTGTGACCTCGGGTTGCATTGCGTAGGAAGCAGTGACCATGCCGTGGTCTGAGCGACCAAGGGGGGCGGTGACTGATATCTTATAGCATTCAGGTTGTGTAGTAAGAAGGAGATCCAAGAGGTTTGAGCTGTGTGTTGGGATACGAGGAAAGTAAGTAGGTTTCTGAACCATATTGGCTAAAGAATTGCTGACTGCAAAGGCCTCCGCTGCTCTCCCTTGTGGATCGGTTTTTGAAGATCCTAGCCATTCCTTATTATGGACATTGAAGTCACCAAGAATAGTGACCTCGGAGGAAGGATATTCAGAAATCAGATAGTCGGTTTTTTCAGAAAGGTAGTCAAAGAGCTGGATAAAGTTGTTGGTAGGTGACCGGTAAATGCAACAGATGAATTTAGTTGCAGCCCTGAGAGAAAGTTTTATCCATAGTATGTCTTTTCTTCCAGCTTCTAAATTGGGGAGTCTGGTGCAGGGTAGATTGCTACGGACGTATGCGCACACATCTCCATGCAATCTAAAGGAAGTAAGGAGCTCATACCCCGGGAATTTAAGGTGATTAGTGGCTGTTTTGGCACTGATTTGGGTTTCGGTGAGGAAGAGGAGTTGGGGCCTGTTAGCCTGGAGGAAATGGTGGACGGAGTTCAGGTTAGAATTTAGGCCACATATATTCGAAAAGGATATGTTAAATCTTGATGTTGACGCCCCCTGTACACCCCTCTCCCGGAGATCCGAATGGAGGGGTATTTTGCCTCCGGAATATTTTGTACAAGGAGGAGCCATCATCATTTTTGCTTATAAGGGAAACCGATTCATACACCAGAACCGCAAACGTCCGTTGGGATGTATGGGGTGGTACATCATCGGGCGTGAAAAAATCCTTTACTATTACGTAAAGGAAAATTCCACTACCACCTGCTATGGATTGGATTGGATCAATGTCTACCCCTTCAAAAATAAGATTAATAAAGGGACTATCAATTGTCCAATAGTTATGCTTTTCGACATAGTAGGAGGATGCAAAACATGATCATTTTGCATCCATGCCTATTGTCCTGGTGCCAGCAATCCGAGTGTCGAGCGTTGTTTTCTCCAAATTGTGTGTAAGTTTCAAAAAACATACAAGCAATCCGTAACGAATCTGGCGTTTTATCTTTATTATTCCTATATTATTAAAAAAACAGTCTGGACGCAGGCAGTAAAGTGCGTTTGGCAGTGAGTTTTCATGAAAACTTTCAATTTTTAATACCTAACTCAATTTTACGATAAACAATAAACTCTGGTACATAGTACAGAATCTAGAAAAAAGCAACCAAATTTCATCAAAAAAGCTATGCTATATTCATAGTTTATTTAAAAAATGGTGAATTTTTATTTTAAAAAAAATCACTATTAGAGAGGTATCGATGGAAGGGACCTTGAAAAAGTTTTTTCAAATGATCGCGAACTAGGACCCTGGAACCCATATCCGGGCTCAGTTTCGATGTTTATATGTTTATATATATATATATATATATATATATATATATATATATATATATATATATATATATATATATATATATATATATATATATATATATATATATATATATATATATATATATATATATCCAACCGATAACTCAAAAAATAGTTACAAGATTTCGATAAAACTCGGCAAGTACCTTTCTTTTATTACTGGCTTGGATGAGTTCGTTAGCCAGGAAACCCGACAAGGTTTTCCGGGAAAATTTTGAGTTTTCTTTCGAAAAAACATTTTTTCTCCGTAATTATACAGTTATTTTAATGAAATTTGACAGATATATTGCCTTGCAAAATACCTCCCTACGAACCAAAATTCAACTTCCTAAGCTTATAAAAAATTGAGTTATTCAAATTTTAGGTTTTATTTTGAAAAAATATTTTCTCGGAAAATTACAAAGTTATTTTAATGAAATTTGGTGAATACGTTGCCTTAGGAAAAATACTTTACCACATACCAAAATTCAACTTTCTAAGTTTATAGAAAATTTAGTTATTCAAATTTGAAGCATTTAATAAAAATTCACTACCATAACGCACTTGCTGCGTCCCGAATGTTTAGAATCAGGCTGGCTAACAAACTTCTCTCAGCTATTTACAAAATAAGCTAACTCTCCAAGTTATAATTTTCTCTTAATTAATCTCTTGAATGAGTTTTTTCTCAAACAGATTTGTATTTCCGAAACTACTTGTTATTTTGCGCCACTTGAAATATTTTTATTTACATTCGCCACCATAATGCACTTGTTGCCTTCAGACTTTTATTTTACAGTTGTCTCAAAATGTAATGAAATAAGGACTATCGAACTGATTGCATTGACTTTAGCTAAAACTCTAATACTCACATGGTATATGCTGGTTTAGCATTTAGGTCTGGGACCTTGGGCCCAAGTGTCGAAGGTAAAGTATATTGATCTGGGCCAGGAGTAGCATGACTTGAGAATGGCTTATTTCTCCATGACATCGAGTAGGCTGGTGGTCTCTTTTCTTTCATTCTGGGCACATCCTCATTTTTATAAGTACCAGGACCGGGAGCTTGAAATGTACCTGCAATTTGTTAAAAATATGTTTTAATTGACTTTATTTATTAACTCAAAGCATCTTTGTGCTGGTAACAAGTTCTACAACTGATTACAATGCATGCAATTTTATTGAGATTTTAGTGAATTTTTATTTTAAAAAAATCACTAATAGAGAGGTATCGATGGTGATATATATATATATATATATATATATATATATATATATATATATATATATATATATATATATATATATATATATATATATATATATATATATATATATTTGTATATATATAATAAAACTCGGCAAGTGCCTTTCTTTTATTATTAGCTTGGATGAGTTCGTTAGCCAGAAAAATGAGTTTTCTTTCGGAAAAAATTTTTTTCTCCGAAAATTACAAAGATATTTCGATAAAATTTGGTGTACACATTGCTTTGGAAAAGACCTAACTATCTGCCAACATTCAGTTTTCTAGGGTTACAGAAAATTGAGCTATTCAAATTTGAAACATTTATGTTTAATATGATCGCCTTTCATTGTCAATAAGTTATACGAGATCTAATATGTTGTTGCCGTGGTAACGGAATTGCGCAGGTCTGTTAGACGTTGTAACACAGCTTTCCAAACTACAAATTTATTATTACCAACTATTTTCCAACACCAGTGTCAACTAAAATATTTCTCTTCTCTATTATTAAATGTCCATAGAACTATATTCCACTATCGCCTTCTATGATCGATCCTTATACACCAACACTTACTGTTGACTCGTTTAATACTCTATGATCACTTCTTTTACACCACACTACTCAATACTGAGCTAACTTAGTCTACGCACCGCTCGTCTATTTAAACTGTCTATAGAGATTCTAGACGTTCTACACTATTCTACACCATTATACACCTGTCACTTCTGGTCTATTCTAGAAATGTCATTCCAGAGTGTTCGCTGTGACACTGCCCCCCTCTTATATTCGATCGTCCCGGTCGAATTCTGACATTTCTTGGTATGGCGTAGGTCTGTGCATATGGACCACCTTCATATTGCTCTTCGGGCTCCTCTGAATGCGATAGACAACGTCATTGATCCTTTTGACCACTTTATAAGGACCTTCCAATAATTTCTGTAGTTTCGGTGACCGTCCCTTGCGTCGTACTGGATTGTAGAACCACACACGATCTCCTTTAAAATCAGCTGAATTAGCTCGCACGTCATAACGGGTCTTCATGCGGTCGCTTTCTACTCGTATATGCATTCTGACAGCAGAGTGGATGGCTTCTATTCTTCTTTTCAAATATGTTATGTATTCATCAGTTAACCGTGGAACATCTGTGGGTTTTCCAAATACGAGATCAGGAGGAAGTCCTAACTATCGCCCAAAAACCACGCTGGCTGGTGTATGTCCGGTAGTCTCATGTACAGCTGAGCGGTATGCCAGTAGAAAGAGTGGAATGTGCCGGTCCCAATCCGTTTGGTGTTCATCGGCAAATATTCTTAAGTGTGACTCCAAAGTAGCATTGAATCTTTCCACCATTCCGTCAGATTGAGGGTGCATGGGTGTAGTTATCGTTTTCCTGATTCCCATAAGCTCACAAACCTTCTGGAATACAGTCGACTCGAAATTGCGTCTTTGGTCAGAATGGAGCTCTAGTGGTGCGCCAAATGTACAGAAGAACTAATTCACTAATACTTCTGCGACGGTGGTGGCCTCTTGATTCGGGACCGCAAATACTTCTGGACACTTGCTGAAATAATCCATGGCTACAAGCATAAAGCGATTCCCTGCGTCTGTTCTAGGGAAAGGACCAGCTATGTCGATTGCAATTCTTTCGAAAGGAGCTGCCACGTTGTACTGCTTCATTCGCCCTATGGTTTTTGATTTAGGCCCCTTACTGGATGCACACGCTTGACAGGTTTTGCACCATTCTTCCACATTAGCTCTACATCGTAATCAATAAAAACGTTCTCTGACCTTTTCCAAAGTTTTCTTTACGCCTAAATGGCCTCCACCTGCCCTGCCATGGATCTCCTCGATTACCTCCCTAACTCTTGGCCGCGGAAGGATTATTTGCTTCAATATGCGGGTACCATCTTTTGACTCCCAATTCCTGACCAGAAGATTACCTTCGATTGCAATGGATTCCCACTGGGCCCAGTAACTTTTGGTGGCAAGTGGGTCTTTCGTCGCAAGTCTCTTTCCATCTGTAGATTGGTTGGATATCAGGGTCTTCTTTTTGGTCCTCCATTAACCTCTGCGGGTCCCATCGGATAACAGGTTGCACCGTTGTCCTCCTACAAACTCCGAGATTTAATCCTTCTTTGTTTTCGGCAGTGATGCAATGCTTGCATTTTGTTGGGCAAGGTCTCCTAGATAGGGCGTCGGCATTACCGTGCTGTCGTCCAGGGCGGTGTTCGATGGTAAAAGGCAGTTGGATTGTGAAGGTACCTGACTAAAGAAATCAGCTTAACATTTCGTCTGCCATTAATCTTCTTCCTAAGATGTTTCAAAAACTTTGTGGCTAAATCATTTTTCATCGATGCTAGTTTATTAATCAACACGTTTATTATTGCCTCTGACGTCAGGATCGTAACATATTTTCTTGATAGAGCCTCAACAATCAACTTTACTAAATGTGAGACGCCCAACAATGATTCCAGAACGCCGATATTTTCATCATTACACATTGAGGACAATTTCCAACCAATCATTGACTTTTCAATCACAATTTTGAGTGTTAGGAATCGTTCAACCATTTGCATCATAAATTTTCATCTTGTCCGCACATCTAACAACAAAATCAACTCATGGCCAAACTCTCCTTTTACATGTTTTTGCAGCGTGATATGTTTAAAGGACTCTTTCGAAATAATTTGACCAAGGCCCGCATGTCTCTTGTAAGACTTTGTCAATATTTTGAGTGTATTGCGCATTGGTTGTTTAATTAGATTCCAACTCGGAGTCGTCAATTGAACAAATGAACGAACGTGGAGGAGGGCGCGTAGAAGAAGATGGCACAAGCACAGCCAAGACGCGATTTCTCGACACTTTTGTCTTGTTTCGAGTAAGGCCAGATTTCCCGGGAATTCTCGACCAGAAAAACGATACACTGGATAGGTATATAACTGTAACCAAGGTCCGTGCCAAATGAGAAAAATCTCGAGACTAATCAAATTAAAAATCTACTTTAGCTCCAATTCTACTCTTATATATGTTGTTACCTATGTATAAGGTGCAAAATATTTTACTGTGCACTATAGATTGAAAGAAGTATTAGCAAGTTGTTTGGTAGATTGAATGAATAGTAAATATATGTGATCAAAATGCTTACTAATATCTTTAGGCCTGGAAGCAATAGAATAAGCAGGCGGGCTAACTTTTCCATATTTGGTCAATTTATCCACTGTATATTTTGGACCAGGTCCAACTTGTTTGCCTGAGAGTCCAGTCTTAAGACCCATGGAATACTGTGGGTTACGATATCTAGATGGATCATGGTTAACATAACCAACAGTTGGTGGTAAGACATATTTTCCAGGGCCAGGACCTTACAACATAACAAGAATACATATAGATAAGTCAAACAAGACATTAATTAATTATAAACTTACCAACATTTTTGAGAACCATTTTGATTTCAGTTTGTTTTCATTAATATGTATCTAGCATTACTTGTGAATTTGTTAACTTATACAATCATTTTTGTATTAGCTTGCATTTCTAATATATGTATGATAATGTGTAAAATGTATGAAAATGAAATAAAAAGTATAAACTGACATAAAGGAGACACTTCAAAATTGTCATAGTTACTGAACGTTTTTTGAAAGCAACAAAATCATTTACAACTGTTGTTTGTACAATTATTGTTGCTTTACTCAAACCAATCACTACTAGTATACACGGTGTATTTAAGTGAAGGGGTACAAATGATACCAGAGATTCCTTAAGTGACAATAAGTTGATTTAACCTAACACACCTATATCTCAAGTCGCATAATAAAAGAGAAATAGGGTGTCACTTACAAATAGAAAATGGTTTTTCCTTAATAATTTCTAAAATTTCAGTCAGGTCAGGTCAGGTAGATATTTTTTCAGGTTTGTAAAAATAATATAATCATCATTTATGGCTCTCGCGCACAGGGCGTAATGTTATGCATTAACTTTTTTGTCAGCCCTCCTATATATATTTTAGTAACAAAATATGGAATATTGGACTTTTTTTAACAAAAAAGATATACTTATTGAAAATGGCTTAAGTCAAGGAGATATTTTTAGTGAATTTTCTTTAAAGAAAATTCATTAATGAGGAGATCCCGACTTTTGAATTTTGAAAAAATTTCTTCAAATGAGCGCAAACTAGGACCGCTAGAACCCATATCCGGGGTCAGTTTTAATTTTTATATGTTTATATATATATATATATATATATATATATATATATATATATATATATATATATATATATATATATATATATATATATATATATATATATTGATTGGAATGTTACACTACACTGTAATCACTTTTATATCTACACTTTATTTGTTTGCTGTACTTTTTATGATTTTTTATTGATTTACGTGGACTGCAGTTTCGAATCGTCCTGGTTCATCATCAGCACGCTACTGACTGTGATCGTTCCTGTGCGGTCTATGTCCGAGACTGTACGCGGCGCCTGCGTGTTGAGCCTCTATTGGTCGGTTTACTGCTCTCTGATCGGTTGTGTTCTCGGACTGTGTCGTGTGTATCAGTCTCATGTATTGATCACTGTGGTTTGATAATTTGTCTATTTGTATGGCTTTTATTAAGTTTTCTTTAAATGTTTCACTTGGATTTGTTCTGGCATTAATTGTATCATTGTTTGTTTGTTGAATGTAGTATTGTTCCCAGATTTCCATTTTCTTGTGGTCTTTAATATGTTTCATTAGATGTAATTGGTTGATATCTGATTTTTGGTGTTTTCGGTTGTGAATGTGTGTAGCTACATTTGAATCTTGTTTCTATTGATTTTTTTGTCATTCCTATATATTTTTTATTGCATGTGTTACATTCTATCTGATATATTCAGTTTAATTCATGTGGGTTGTGTTCTTGTTTTTTTTTTTTGTTTTTTATTATTATTTTGTTATTGGTTTTGTAGCTCATTATTAAGTCATATTGTTTGAGTGTTTGTCTTATTTTTTTGATGTGGTGGTTATAACTGA
This sequence comes from Tillus elongatus, assembly GCA_964006375.1. Classification (NCBI taxonomy): domain Eukaryota; kingdom Metazoa; phylum Arthropoda; class Insecta; order Coleoptera; family Cleridae; genus Tillus; species Tillus elongatus. The sequence continues at coordinate 108,224,330 of OZ023264.1, forward strand.
ATGTTGTGTATTTTGTGTTTGTTTCTGGTGTTTTGTTTTCAGTTTTGTTGATTTGTTTTTTTAGTGAATTTTCTTAAAAAAAATTCACTAATGAGGAGATCTCGACTTTCGAATTTTGAAAAAATTTCTTCAAATGAGCGCTATATAGGACCCCCGGAACCCAAATCCGAGGTCAGTTTCAGACTTTATATGTTTTTATATATATATATATATATATATATATATATATATATATATATATATATATATATATATATATATATATATATATATATATATATATATATATATATATATATATATTTATGTGTCACACCTATAACTTAAAAAATAATGGGCCGATGTTGATAAAATTTGGCACATACCTTCCTTTCGCAAGTCGCTTGGATAAGTTCGTTAGCCAGGAAAATCCGCCGAGGTTTTCCCGGAAAATTTTGAGTTTTCTTTCGAAAAAAATCGAAAAAAATTTATATTTCCAAAATTAACAAAGTAAGGGCAACCAAATTTCATACGCGGGTTTATATCATTAAAGGAAAGTCACCTACCAAAATTTAGCTCTGTAGGTTAAATGACAAAAAAGTTACAGGCATTCAAAGAAAAATAAATTTGGGTTCTCCTCAAAACGTCAAAATCGCGATTTTAAACGTCAAAATTGGTGAGTACCTTCCTTTTGCAAGTGGCTTGGATATGTTCGTTATTTAGGAAAATCCGACGTGGTTTTCCCGGAAAATTTTGTGTTTTCTTTCGAAAAAAATTTATATCTCCAAAATTAACAAAGTAAGGGCAACCAAATTTTATACGCGGGTTTATATCATTATAGGGAAGTTACCTACCAAAATTTAGCTCTGTAGCTCAAAAGACAAAAAAGTTATAGGCATTTAAACAAAAATAAATTGGGGTTTTTCACAAAACGTCAAAGTTGCGATTTAAACGTCAAAATTGGCAACATTTAGGAAAAGAACTTGAATCTAATACCGGCTATGGAAATAAAATGTCTCAAGAAGAATGTTTTACAAACCCTGAAGTCTTAGCTTCAACCGTCATTGTCCTTCATTTTAATAAAATGTTTCCAGAAAATGTTTCAAATAGACCCTTTCTCTGACACTTGGCAGTAGTCTTAGCTATAGAGTTTATCGTTAAGAGGGGGGTTCAATAAAATGCTTAAAATACACTATATTTGTAGCTTGTTGAACTGTCCCAATTAAAGCCTTAGACTGAAAATATAGTATATAATAGCTAGATTGAGGTTTGAGGAAGGCAATAAAGATTTTTGTAAGCAAATATCCCGTTTATAACGAAAATACAACGTTTTTGCCAAACCATGATTTGACAATTTTTTGTCACAGAATTAGCTCAAAATCACTCTTTGCCTAGATTAGGTATCCAAGAATAAGTTTCTTAAATTTCAGGTCTTTTGGATTCCAAATAAAAACGTAATGCAAAGTGAAATGTAAAATATGATATACCTTAATTATTTAGTCAATATGTGTTGTCAAACTAGCGCGTTTTGGCACCATCCGTAGACCAGCTATTTTCTAAAAGATGGCGCACTAAAATTGTGATTCCACGAACGCATTTCATTTTCATTTTCATTCATAATATGTCAAATCATCTTTAAGGTTACATGCCATTAGTAACATTTGAATGTTATTTAAGACCGAAACAGTCTACACTCGAATATGTTTCAGCGATCGGCGAAATAAATCAATCAATTCTGCAATTTGCTATTTAGCTAGACACTTACATTTAATTTCCGATACCAAATTCCTGACGGTAAGGTGCTGTATGTGTAAATACAATGTAAAGAATTCGTTTATTACGAAGCGTCGGTAGCTCATTGGAAGAGTACTTTGTATGTCAAGCGGACGATGCTGGTTCGAGTCCGGCCCGGTCCGTTTCTCCTTTTAGTGAATTTTTATTGGGAAAAATTAACTAAATTCAAATGGAGAGGTATCTATGGTGAGATTTGACAAACATTTTTTTCAAATGACTGCGAAATAGGACCCATAGGACAAATATCCTGGGTCAGTTTCAATTTTTATATGTTTATATAAATATAATATAAATAAAAATTTTAAGTTTTCTTTCGAAAAAAATGTTTATCTCCGAAAATTACAAAGCTATTTTGAAGAAATTTATGTGAATATGTTGTCTTGGTAAAGGCCTTACCACGTGCCAAAATTCAACCTTCTAGGTTTATAGAAAATTGAGTTATTCAAATTTGAAGCATTTAATGAAAATTGATTACCATAACGCACTTGCTGCGTTCAGACTATGTTTGCTTCCGCGACTTAAGCGGTTTGACCTTTGCTTTTTTTATATTTAAAAAATGGTTAATCTTGCTGGTGCGTATGGATGCAGTAATGAATATAATTCATAAAAACTAATTTCTTTCTTTTGTGCAAGTAAAAGATATTTAACGGTAATTATGCAGATGATCGGCATACGTGAGTTTTGAAAAATATTTCAGTAAACATGCTTAAAAGACTCAATGTGTGCATAAGCAACAAGATATATGTTGTGGAATCAACCCCTCCAAAAGTTACGAGACCCGGAGTGAATAGGGATGCTCGGCGGAGAAGGAAATATAAAGGAAAAATCAGTAAAAACAACTTAGTTCGACCTCTATAAGCAGCCTTTTCACTTTTTGTATCAACACTTTCTCCTAAACATGTTTTTCCCCTGCACCACGTATATTTGCTCCTAGTCCCCCGCAGCTTTTTGGGGGTTGAAGGGACACCATTTTTCATGTTTATGCACTAAACACTCTACGAAGCAGACCTGAACGACCTAACCTGACCTAACCTGACCTGACATGATCCGGACCTGACCCGGATCCTTTTACCTAACCCATACCTAACCCTGGACTGACAAAAAAACGTAGAAGAAAACCGAAAAGCAGAATAACATGCATTTAAAAAAAAATCTTATGATTTAAAATATTTTTGATACCGCTAGCTATTCCTCGAGACACAGTATCAATGGGTTCTATCCTGAATCTATATAAGCTACACAAACAAATTTTGTTAAAAAATAAAAAACTATAGTGAAAAAGCAAAAGCGACTACTTAAAAACTCAAAGACGCAGCAAGTGCGTTATGGTAGTGAATTTTCATAGAAATGATCTGGCACCAAATATTTTATTATAACTTTTTTTCTTGCAACATAGAAATCTAAATTTTTGTGTATAGTTTACTTTTTAGTGAATTTTCTTTAAAAAAATTCACTAATGAGGAGATCCCGACTTTTAAATTTTGAAAAAATTTCTTCAAATGAGCGCTAATTAGGCCCCCCAGAACACATATCCAGGGTCGGTTTAAATTTTTATATGTTTATATATATATATATATATATATATATATATATATATATATATATATATATATATATATATATATATATATATATATATATATATATATATATATATATATATATATATATATATATATATATATATATATATATATATGTATCACACCGATAACTCAAAAGATAATGGGCCGATTTTGATTAAATTTGGTGAATAAATTCCTTTTCCAAATGGCTTGGATAAGTTCGTTATCCAGGAAAATCGGTCCAGGTTTTCCCGGAAAATTTTGTGTTTTCTTTCGAAAAAAATATATATCTCCGGAATTAACAAAGTAAGGGCAACCAAATTTCATATGCGGATTTATATCATTATAGGCAAGTTACCTACCAAAATTTAGCTTCGTAGGTTAAAGGATAAAAAAGTTACAGGCATTCGAAGAAAAATAAATTTGGATTTTCCTCAAAACGTCAAAATTGCGATTTTAAACGTCAAAATTGGTGAGTACATTCCTTTCGCAAGTCGCTTGGATAATTTTGTTAGCCAGGAAAATCCTCCGAGGTTTTCCCGGAAAAATGTGTGTTTTCTTTCGCAAAATATTTATATTTCCAAAATTAACAAAGTAAGGGCAACCAAATTTGGTAAGCTGGTTTATACCGTTATAGGTGTGCCACCTACCAAAATTTAGCTCTGTAGGTCAAAAGACAAAAAAGTTATGGGCATTTAAAGAAAAATAAATTGGGGGTTTCCTCAAAACGTCAAAGTGACAATTGAAAACGTCAAAATTCGCAACATTTAGGCAAATAACTTGAATCTAATACGGGCTATGGAAAGAAAATGTCTCAAGAAGAATGTTTTACATACACCGAACTCTTAGTTTCAACCGTCATTGTCCTTTATTTTACTAAAATGTTTCCAGAAAATTCATTTCTAATAGACCCTTTCTCTGATGCTTGGCAGTAGCCTTAGCTATAGAGTTTATTGTTTAATGGTATAAAATTTTTGTCGAATTTTCGTAAAAAATCAATAAAGCTCAATATATTCGTTATTATACAAGATATGAAAAAATATTGTATACATTAATTATACGGTGTTTTGAGCTACATCTTAAAAAATTATTGCGACAATCACAGGGTGGCCCATAAGTCATTGGTGATACAAATAAATTTTTTTTGTCGAAAACGCCTAATTTTTTTGCATTTTCCATCGAAATATAATGCATGTTTGTAAGTTAAGAAATTCTGGAGGCAGCAAGTGCGTTGTGGTTGCGAATTTTGATTAAATGCTTCATATTTGAAAAGCTCAATTTGCTATTAACCTATAAGGTTGACCAAGAAACGGATTTTTTCATTAACACTTTTGGTTTACTTTTGGAAATTTCTGTACCTTTTCAAACAATCAAGTTATTTTGATGAAACATGGCACATTGTTTTTACTATATATGTTATACTGGTAATCAAATTTGATGCCTGCTTTTTCTGTATAGGTTATACTGGTAACCAAAATTGATGTCTGCTTTCTTAAAAAGAAAACACACATATTTGCAATAAAAACATTTTTATGAAAATTCACTACCATAACGCACTTGCTGCGTCCCGAGATTTTTATATATGTTTTACTAGATTTTCTATTGTTTTCTTGTTGTATCCATTTCTTGTTGCTATTTTTATTATGATGTTGTATTCCTTTTCTGCTCCGTCATTATGGAGTGGTACATTTAGCATTCTGTTTATTACGTATCTGTATGCGGCCATTTAGTGTGTGTGTGTGTGGTTGTATTGACTGTTTAGGTTCAATGATGTCTGTTTGTGTAGGTTTTCTGTATATTTTGTATTCAATCTGTATTCTGTATTCTTTTCTGATTAGTGTTAAGTCAAGTAAGTTAATGGTGTTGTTTGATTCTTTTTCTATTGTAAATTTTATGTTGTTTTTGTTAATTAGGTTTATTTTTTCTAGGATATTGTCTATGTTGGTTTTTTGATTGTCGTATATTATTAATATATCATCGATGTATCTTATCCATTTGATGTTTGGGTCTGTTTCTTTTATGATGGTGTTGACTTTTACCTTCCAACTGTTGTATGTATATTTCTGCCATGATGCTTGATAGTGGAGATCCCATTGGTAGTCTGTCTTCTTGGATGTAGTATTCTCCGTTGAATTCAAAGTAATTTTGTTTTAATGATGTTTAATATTTCGGTGATTTGTTGTTATTTTGCATTTTATTTTCGATTATATTTGTGGTTTCGTTAATTGGTATATTGGTGTACATATTTGTTATGTCGAATGAGGCGAGTCTTGTGTTTTTGTTTGTTTTCTAATTTATGCACTAGTTCTATGGAGTTTTTTAAGTTAAATTTGTTTTTTCTAGTTGTATTTATTGTTTTAGTACTTGGTCTAGTTCTTTTGCTATTTTGTATGAAGGTGCATCTGTGAAGTTGATGAGTGGGCTTATTGGATATCCCGTTTTGTCTATTAGTGAATTTTATTTAAAAAATTCACTGAGATCTTGTCTTTTGAATTTTGAAAAAATTCCTTCAAATTAGCACTCCAAGAACACATATCCGGGGTCAGTTTATATATATATATATATATATATATATATATATATATATATATATATATATATATATATATGGTGGTGCTTTAGGGTTGTTGTTATAATAATGTGTTGTTTTTTGGTTGAATGTTGTCTTGTTTTTTTATTATGTTTAATATTTGGTTTTGGAATTTTTTCGTTGGGTTCTCGTTCAGTTTCTTCCATTTGTTTATTGTGGTGAATGTGTTTGTTTTTTCTATATAGTCCTGTGTTTTTTTGCTAATAGTGCGTCGCTTTGATCTGTTTTTGCTATTTTTATGTTGTTATATGTGACTTTGTTTCTTATTTGTTTGATCATTTTTTAATGTGTATGGTTTTTTTATTTAGTCTTGTGAATAATTCTGTTTATTTCTGTTGCTAGTTGGTTTTTCAGTGGTTCTAAGTTTGGGCTATCTATTGAGTTTATTGCGTGTTGTGTGTCCACTATTATGTTCTCTATCGTAGAATTTTTGTATCTGAAAAGTTGGTTTTTATGTTGTTTTCTATGAATTCTTTTTCTTCTTTTGTGAATTTTGTGTATGTTATGTTTATGAATCTATCCTGAAATATGTGGTGTGTTGTCGTTGTTATGTTTACGTTATCTAGTTTGTTCTTTTTAAGGTTGTGTAGTTTGTATTTATTTTCTCTAATTTGTGTTTATAATCGGTTTTTATGTTGTTAATTATATTGTTATATGTTTGCGTCCATGTGTCATATTTCATCTGGTTTGCTAATAAGAGATGTAGTCTGTATAATTTTTTTGTAAGTGTGGTTATGTTGCTGTATTGATGTTTGATTTCGTTCGTGATATATAGTTTTTCTGCTTGTGTTTGGGTGTATTTGGCCATATTGGTATGGTTATGAACAGTTATTTTAGGGTATTTTGGTGTTATCTTGGGTCTTAAGCATTCTCTATTGAAGTATATGTTGGCTTTGTTGTAATATATCTTCCTGTAAGTATTTTTGAATAATTTGATGTTTGTCTGTATGTTACTATTTTGTAGTCACTCACTGTACACGTGTTATTCGTTTGTTCGTTATTGGTGTTAATTATTTGTGTGTTATTAGTTTGTGTGGCTTTAAATTTTTTGGAATGTTGCACTACACTGTAATCACTTTTAAATGTACACTTTATTTGTTTGCTGTATTTTTGTGATTTTTTATTGGTTTACGTGGACTGCAGTTTCGAACCGTCCTGGTTCACGCTACTGACTGTGATCGTTCCTGTGCGGTCTATGTCTGAGTCTAAGCGCGGCGCCTGCATGTTGAGTCAGTTTACTGCTCTCTGATTGGTTGTGTTCTCGGACTGTGTCGTGTGTGTCGGTCTCCTGTCTTGATCACTGTGGTTTGATAATTTGTCTATTTGTATGGCTTTTATTAAGTTTTGTTTAAGTGTTTGCACTTGGATTTGTTCTGGCATTAATTGTTTCTTAGTGTTTGTTTGTTGAATGTAGGATTGTTCCCAGATTTCCATTTTTTTGTGGTCTTTAATATGTTTCATTAGTTGTAATTGGTTGATATCTGATTTTTGGTGTTAGAAAATACATTTGGGGTTTTCTCAAACGTGAAAGTCGCGATTAGAAACGTCAAAATCTGCAACATTTAGGGAAAGAATCTGAAACAAACACGGATTATGTAAGGAAAATGTCGCAAGAAGAGTGTTCTGCAAACCCTTAAGTTTCAACTTCAACCGCCATTGTGCTTCATTTTACCAAAATATTTATAGAAAATTCGTTTCAAATAGATCCTTTCTGTGATGCTTTGGCTGTAGGTTATGTTGCTTATGGTTTAAGGCTCTATAATTTTGTGCTAATTTTCGTAGAAAAAATTCGTTAATGACACCGCGACTTTTAAATTTTAAAAAGATTTCTTCAAATGAGCACAAACTAGGCACTCTAGAATTCATATCCGAGTTTATTTTTCGTTTTTATGTTTGCATATATACAAGATGACGAATTTCTACAGTAAAGCTCAATATAATTGTTATTATACAAGATACGAGAAAAAATTGTAGACATTAATTATAGGGTGTTTTAAGCTGCATCTTATAAACATATTTTGACAATCACAGTGTGGTCCATAAGTCGTTGGTGATCCTTACAATTGTTTTTTCGAACACCCTTATTTTATTGCATTTTTGCATTTCTTATTGAAATAGGATGCGTTTTTAAGAAAAAAATCTAGACGCAGTAAGTGCGTTTGGGTAGCGAATTTTCATAAAATCCTTCAAATTTCAATAACTTAATTTGCTATTAACCTAAGGTTTGTTGGCTAGGAAACCAGTTTTCTCGGAAACATTTAAAGTTTATTTTCGGAAAATTGTTGTAAGTTTTCAAATAATAAGTAATTTTGATAAAATATGGTGCATTGTTTCTACTATATAGGCTATATCTGTAACCAGATTGATGCCTACTTGCATTAGAGAGACATATTTTCTATTAAAAACATTTTTATGAAAATTAACTTCCATAACGCACTTGCTGCGTCCAGACTTTTCATTTTATAAATTAATATTTCGGATTTATACCTCCAGATATATTAGCATCCAAAACGGACCTTTTTTGTTAAGAAACTCAGAACTCATTGCTTCATAGCGTATCCGTATTTTATAATGTCACTAAAAATTTTTATTCTCTTTAATTAGTTGAAAAAAACCTTGTTTAAATTGTTAATTTTTGTAACTACAGTTTCTTTGGGTCTTTACTTTCCATAAAAAATGCGGAAGCATTTTTCCTCCGTATAAAGATATTTGAACTCTACACCAAAGAAATCTGCTTTGCTACAATAACAGGAAAAAAGATTTGTTGCAAAATACATATTTATTGTGAGTTTAACAGCAACTAGTTGAAGAAAAGGGCAAAACTAGAAAAACCAAGACTCACATAAGACAATAAATACATAATCTAAGAGAAGAATTAACTAACAATTAAAAAAAAAGATATCTTAAAGGATGTTCTCGAAGTAGTTGCCATTTTCTTGTAAACATAGTCTAATTCTATGATTAAAATTACGAGGTACCATTGCAAAAATGTTTCTGTTGCCCTTAACTTCCTCAGCAGCTGAAAAAACTCTTTGTCGAAGTATTTTCTACACTATCAAGAGGGTTGGAATAAACAATATGTTTTAGGTGATCCCATAAAAAATAGTCCATAGGTGTTAAATCCAGTGAACGCGCAGGCCATTTGACGGGTATGCATCATTCCCTCTACCTATCAATCTCCCAGGAAAATTAAAATTTAACCAATGCCCAACAGCTAATGTACTATGGGTAGGAACTCTGTCGTGCGTGTGCCACATGTTTTCACACATAGCTAGTGGCACCCCTTCAAGCTAATTTGGAGTTGCTCGTTTTAAAATCTCAGACATTCTGCTGCACCGAGATGCCGAGGAAGAATAAACGGCCAAATAAGATAATCTACTATAATTCCTGCACATACATTTAAACAAAAATTATGCTGAAATCTCGATTGGCAAACTTGGTGGGGATTTTGATCAGACCATGAGTGAATATTGTGATGGTTCAAATATTGGATAAATTATTTACATTTTCTTTTGAAATATTCATATGCCATTGACAAAAATCTATCATGCTGGGAAACTCAACAGCAGTCAACTCTTGTACAGGTTGTTGGGGTATAAAAGATTATGAGCAATCTTCCAAATTGTGGTATAAGGAACATTTCACTCTGCCGACAATTTCCTCATACTTGTCTCAGGAGTGTGTTCTAAATAATTGTCAAGGACGACTTCTTCAAGATCTACATGGTGAATGAGACGCCTTCTTCAAGTGGCTTCAGGTCGAGGTTGAATATATCCGTTTTCTCTAGGTCTTGGATACCTGTCATGATGATAAACTCTTAAGGCAGCAGCACAATTCTTGTAACATTCAGAAAATGTTTGCAACATATCAATATACTCGTCATTAGTGTGATTTGCCATATTATTAAATTCCAAACCTCTTTAATATCAATATAAAAAACAAATAAAATCAATTAACACTTGATAATTCCTTAAACTGACTTTTAGTAATTACTATCAAATTACATTTATCTACTAGATCGCTTTGCATGATCTTAATAGCTTTTTTCAGTGCAAAAAACCAAAAGGTTTTTTTTTCCAGGAAATTAAAAGCTTAATGAAAATTTTGGTCACATTTAGACACATAATTTTAAAATACGGATACGCTATAAAGCAATCACTCTAAATTTCTTAACAAAAAGTCAGTTTTAGACATTAATATTCCTGGAGGTATAAATCCCAAATACTAATTTATAAAATAGAAAATATCTCCCCCAATGTTTGACTTAAGCTGTTTTCAATAAGTACACCTTTTTTGTTAAGAGCGTCGGTGGTTCAGGGGTAAGAACGTGTGCCTCTCAACCGAATAAGGGTACTGGGTTCGATTCCAGGGTACTCCTTTTACTTTTTCAGTACAGACTGTACAATTAACATCAACCGAGGTTCTGGAATTGTATTTGAGCAAGTTGAATGTCTGCACGTTCCGCCCTACGGAGGGGGCGTAAATCCGCCGGTCCCGTGTCCATGCGATGTTGGGCACGTTAAAGATCCCTACCCTCCTTACAGAAAGGCAGGGGTTCGGCAAAATTTCCAGGATAGTGATATTGTCCTTTTTTTGTTAAAAAAAGGACAATATTTCATATTTTGTTACTAAAAGATGTATACGAGGGCTAAGAAAAAAGTTAATGCATAACGTTGCCTGTAGAGGGCATATATTATTTTTCCAAACCTGAAAAAATGTCTTGCTGTAAAATTTTAAACATATTTGACTAAAACTTTATCTGTATGTCTTTTATTATGTGACTTGGGATATAGGTATGTTAGGTTAAATCAACTTATTTTCTCCTAAGCAATCTCTGGTATCATTTGTGCCTCTTCGTTTAAATACATCCTGTATACTAAACAGTCATTACGCAGCAAATGCATTATGATATAGAATGTTTATAAGAATGGGTTCCCATAAAATAATTGTTAGCTGAATAATTATTATAAATTGTGTGTGTGTGTTTTGTTCCTTTAACGTCGGCCTATTTCCGCGACTATGGCCAATCACCGACGCCAGGGAGCAGTTTCACCTCACTATCCCGGAAATTTTGCCGAGCCCCTGCCTTTCTGTAAGGAGGGTAGGGATCTTTAACGTGCCCAACATCGCATGGACATGGGACCGACGGCTTTACGCCCCCTCCGAAGGGCGGAACGTGCAAACATTCAACTTGCTCAAATACAATGCCAGAACCTCGGTTGATGTTACAGTTTGTACTGAAAAAGTGAAAGGAGTACCCAGGGATCGAACCCAGCACCCTTCGGTTCAGAGGCACACGTTCTTACCCCTGAACCACCGAGGTTCTAATTATAAATTGAAATTAATAATAAAAAAATGTTTGTTGTAAAAAGTAACCATAAAATATGTCAAAAACATGCATTTAGCGATATGTCAAAATTGTCAGGTTATTAACTCTGTCAGCTTAAACTTCAGTTTAGTAATAATACAAGCCACAATAGACCTTAAGGTCGCAGTGAAGAGACCGTTATGGCCCACAATTTAACCTAACCTAGTAATAATACACAAGCAATGTTAAGCCTAGATTATCGAACATATTACATCTTAGCTTCTCGTCTTTTTTTGGGATACAAAACTTATTTTAACTTTCTGGTATTTTTCACTAGTTTATCGTTACTTTTGTCACTGAAGTTAAATAATCTTTTTTTATTATTCAAAATTTTTAATTTAGTGCTCTTCTGAGGAGGAAAAAACTTTAAATGCCTAAAACTCTATTTTTTATGAAACCAGAAAATTTTAATTTGGTACAATATGTAGATACTGCGCACATTCTTTAAAGAAAACTTTTGTTACGAGTTTCATTAATTTACAAAAGCTTCGCAGAAGAAAATTTTATTTTTTTTCCCAAAAATAATAATCCGATCGCACTGCCTAACAAACTTATTTAGGCTATCTACAAATGGAAGGTATCTGTCAAATTATAAACAAGACAGATATTATCTCTTGTTAATCACTTGGATCGTTTCATTTTAGCCAACACAATCTGGTTTCTCAAAAACACATTTGCATATCCGAAGGTTATCAATCATTTTCAGTAAAAATTTGGCATTTGGGGGTTTCTGGGCATACAGAATTGAACCATGATATCGGCACTGTTTCCAGATTCCTTTTACTTATCTCGTCAAATGGGCAAAAGTTACATTATTTTTAGGCGCCCGTTTAAACTAGTAAAAAAATATTGAATTTGATTTAATGTTTATTCCTTAATCGTATCCGCGATGCTGTTTTTTTTTAAATTCAAGGATACCTTTTGATTACTTAAATTGAACTTTACTATAAAACTCAATAAATTTAACTACAGTAAAACACCTGATTCTGTTTGCCGTCCCCATGCTACAACAATGACGAATTAGACTCATCACTAACAGTTAAGCAGCGTAATATTGTATTAATTACAAAATTATAATTTTACTATGGCTTTTGTTCTATCAGGGACCCACCATATTGATGTTTTGATTTTCCATGGACATGGAAATAAGACAAGGACATATCAAGAAATTTGCGACTTGTTTAATGGGTTCAATTCCGCATATCCAGCAACCCACAAATGCAGATTTTTCTAGGCGCACCTTTAGAGGTTTTGAAGATATTTAAGCATTCCGTTTTTTTAATGAAAATGAAATGTCGTATCTCAGCCACTAGTAGAGATAAAATTTTGAAAATTTGGGACCTTACTAAATTTGAGACGTCCAATTCATTGCAATAAAAATTAACAGGGCATTCCATTGAAGAAAGGTAATCTGGCAACAGTACCGATCATTGTTAAATTGCAGATGCCCAGAAACGCCCAAATACTGATTTTTATAGGCGTAACTTTAGCAGTTTTGAAGTTATTTAAACTCCGGTACTTTTTACTGAAAACGAAGTGTTGTCATATCTCAGCTACTGATAAAGATAAAATTTTGAAAATTTTGGAGCTTAATATATTCATTACAATGAAAATAAATGAGGTATTCCATTTAAGATAACAAAGAGACCTTGTGTAGCACAAAACAGGGAAATCTGGCAACAGTGCCAATATCATTGTTCAATTGCGCATGGCCAGAAATTCCCACATGCTGATTTTTGTAGGGGTAACTTTGGCAGTCTTGAAGATATTTAAGCATTCCGGTACTTTTTATTAACCCGGTATGTAATATATCTAAATTGGTCCTAATTTCTGTATGTTTACCTATAGGGCACATTTTAAGAATCTGATCTTTTAAAGTGGAACCAGTGTGATTTTGAAGAGGAGGTTACTGAAGAATGTCAAACTGACGAGGCGGTAGAAATAAATGCCTGAACCTGAACCATTAAATAAAATTTCTTTAGATAGTGCTATAAATGCTTTAAATAAAGCGACTCAGTGGGCCGAAGAGAGACGTTTTTGGTAAAAAATGATTTGTGGTGATTGCTTTTCTTTAGTTAGTTATTTTTTTAACGAAAATAAGTGCTATAAGTACTTTTTTTGTCAATCAGGAATGTTTATTGCATATTGAATATAACCTTGCTTAACGTGAATAAATCGATAATGTGGACAACACTTGTCTTTTTGTGTTCACAGTACCTAGTGTCATCATTGTGACCTCTCTGTTAGCAAATTCTGAAATGAAATTTTGTATAATCACAGTATATTTTTTATCCTTTTAGATGAAGTTGCTTACCATATTTATTTATCCTTGAATGGTCAATTAATTATTATTATTACAAAAATGTTCCATTTGAGTCCATTTATGTCACTTTCAAAGATACTCTTATCATCACTATCATTGACAACCACAACAAAAAGCTTACATTATTGTAATGCCTAAAAGGTAGATTGTTAAATAGGCCTTTGGCCACCCAGCGCTGCGACCCTAATGAGCTTTTTGTGCATGACTTCATTTTCTAATAGTTGCCCAAAATGCTTACGACTTTTAATATAACCTAAGATCTTTTTGGGAGCTACTTTATCTATTTCCTGTGTTGTTAAGATCACACCTCCAAGGTATTTGAGCCTTTTGCACAACAGAGCCATGCAGTCACACAGCCAATGTTCTGTTGTTTCTGCTGTTTCAGTGCACTATTTGCAATTTTTACTGCCCGCCTTACCCATCTTCATAAGCTGATACCTTACTGAAGAGTGTCCTGTGAAATGTCCCGTGATTATTCTTAAGTCGTTCCTGTTCAATTCAAAAAACAGTCCAGACTTTTCTGTTGATATGGTGATTAACCATTTCGCCTGCCTTAAGCCTTGTGCTTTCCTTTAGTATGACAGTATTTGGTTCCTCTCCCAAGTATCAAATTCAATTCTTGCATGGCTTTTTGTTAATCCACAACAGGGCTCTGGACCATAGAATTTTGTTGTTGCTGCCATTTTTCAAGGCTATCTGCTTCCTCATTTCCTTCAATGCTTTAATGAACTGGTACTCACAACAAAGTGACTTTGTTGTTCGTAGCCAGTCGCTTCAAGGATTGTTGCAGTCCCAATTCAGTTTAGACACAGTTTTGAAAGATTTTAGAATCTTTAGTGCTGTCTGAAAGATAAAATAAAACTCTAGATGCAGCAAGTACGTTATGCTAGTGAATTTTCATAAGAATTGTACACTATTAGTAAGATATATTATTAAAACTAATTCTATAAATTTAAATGGACCTTGGCGATCGGTTTTAGTCCCAGTTAGCGATTATTTGAAAAAATTTATATTGTATATGGAGCTACTAAATTAAAATTTGGTCTTTGATATAATATGTAAGTACTGCAAGTGCCTTAAAAAAAATTGTGTTACAAATTTCATTAGTTACAAACGTTTTTGAGAAAAAATAAATGATTTACAAAGGGAATGTACCTGTCGAAATATAAAAAATATATGTAAGTATTGCAAGTGTCTTAAAAAAAATTGTGTTACAAATTTCATTTAAGTTACAAACGCTTTTCAGAAAAAAATAATTATTTACAAAGGGAATTTACCTGTCGAATTATAAATATGACAGGTATTTTTCCATATTAATTGCTTGGATGGTTTTGTTTTAGTCAACCCATCAGTTTTTGCAAACAATAAACAACAAAAAAGGTTTTTTATGTTATGGTAGAAAATTATCGTAAATATATTTCAAATCCGATAGCTCAATAAATTTCCCATGAAGCCAGAATCTTCAATCTTGAACCTTAGTAACACCTATGTAAACGCACGTGGGTAACAAATTAAAGAAAAATAACATATTGAGCTTCGTTTTGTTTTTAAAAACCTTTTTTGTTTATTGTTTGCAAAAACTGAAAGGGTTGACTAAAACAAAACCATCCAAACAATTAACAAGGAAAAATACCTGTCATATTTATAATTTGACAGGTACATTCCCTCTGTAAATAATTATTAATTGTTTTCTGAAAAACTTTTGTAACTTTAATGAAATTTGTAACACAATTTTTTTAAAGACACTTGCAGTATTTACATATTATATCCAAGACCAAATTCGAATTTAGTAGCTCCATATAAAACATAATTTTTTTCAAATAATCGCTAACTAGGACTCTAAAACTGATCTCAAAGGTCCATTTAAATTTAAAGAATTAAGTTTTAATAGTATATCTTACTAACAGTGTACAATTCTTATGAAAATTCACTACTATAACGCACTTGCTGTGTCCCGAAATTTTTGTGATACTGGAACCAATAAGTATAAGTTAGTATTTGTTTCACTTGCCAGGTTATTAAAAATATTGAAGAACACAAATAAGGATAAGCATGTGCTACTTACATTTGATCAACAATTGTGTCAGAAACTTTAGGACCAAATCAAAAGAACACTTTTTAATAACAACCCTAACATAATATGTAGAGATATAATAATAAAGAGCTTTATAACAACAAACGTGGCTAGTCGCTAACACTTCATATAAGGAAAGGATGCTTTGCAAAATAAAACTAGAAACATTAATAACGAATCTTCGAATGTTTTGAGGTTAGATTGATATGCTACTGGCGCTGAAGCGTCGGAAATTAGTACTGAACTTATAGTTTTAAACCATTTAATTAAAGTGAAACTTCTATTTGGTATATTCTGTAATAGGTATAACAAAACATTTCAGTTTTAATAAACGTAAAAACACGTGGAGTGTTTCGCGTTTCGACGTCGGCAATCGGCGGCTCCCGTTTCGCGCTGACAGTTGGCCTACCATGCAGCTGTGTCAGATTAAGTAAATTAGAATTAATGATAAATCGAATGAGAAATTATTGGTAACTCAACATTTATTAATATTAAGCCACATTTATTGGATGGATTAATTTTTTGACGAACTTTTATTTGTCATGAATAAGTACCAATATGTGTTATTAGTATATGTTTTAGATTTTAAGATTCAAATGAAATTTTATTAAATCTGACAACCCGGCTCCTTTATATTTAATTGTCAGGTGACTGTTTCTATTTGAATTATCTACTTAAAATGACGCATTCACAGTCTAATCATCCTTATCAACATTGAAGGTGGGAAATGCTGTATCAAATTTGAACTGATATCTTAGACTGTTTATTCATTTATAATTTTGATTTTTTAAAACTCCTGTCCTCGTATGCCATTTAATTTGAAATCTGGTTAAGAGCTATATTGTAACTTCTCCTATACATGTGAAAATTTTCATTTGAAACACTTCCATATTTCAAAAAATATTGCGTTTTCAAAATTTTCTTTACATTTTTTTCTAAGAAAAATTAGACGCACGGCGCCCATCTACGAACTCATCCAAGCCATTAACAAAATCAAGTTAGTTCCCAAATTTGGTCGAAATCGGTCAAGTATTTTTTTGAGTTAGCGGTTGTATACATTTATATATATATATATATATATATATATATATATATATATATATATATATATATATATATATATATATATATATATATATATATATATATATATATATATATATATATATATATAAAAACATAAACATAAACATATAAAAATTGAAACTGACTCCGGATATGGGTTCTAGAGGCCCTACTTCGCGCTCATTTGAAATTTTTTTCCAAAAGTCTTACCATCGATACCTCTGTATTAGTGCATTTTCTTAATAAAAATTCACTAAAAAAACAAAAAATATTTTTGAAGGAAGAAAAAAAAACATGTTTTTCAAAGGACTTTATAATCAAGCAGCCTCTGATAATACATTAGGTGCAGTATAAATCAGTAACATATATTAGCCATTTTGCTGTATAAAAATGTATAAAATTAGAAAAGTGTATATATTTCTATCAATAAATTTGTTAATAAATTAATCAATTAAGTAGACTAAGAAGCATCGTAATTATAACAGTTAAACTTTTAAAAAAAACTTAAAAAATGATCAACTTTCATTTAATTTTAACAGAGTCAGTTGTAAGTAATCCGCCTTTGCCAGTCCACTCTTCATTTAGCTGAACGTCACATTCTAGGTCACGTAATGCTGCTTTAAAATCATAGGCAAATTCCTTAAATCTTCTTAAATCATTTTGGAGTATTTCCTCTACTCCCAATTCAAGGAAATGTGAATTCTGATATCTGCTCCGCGATACCATGTTTCTAATTGCCCAGCTTCCGTTTTTCTAAGAGAGAAAAGAAAAAACAAATATTACTAATAACTTACAACAGAAAACACGATAATTTTTAAAATAAAATTTTCATCATTCAACATAAGACTAACACAGTTAACAGAATATTCATAAAGAAATTATAAACCATTTAAACAAATTTTTTATTTTAGTCCTCAAACCACACCACAACATCTAACTTCATTGTTTGTTGAAAATCATTTGCCTTTCAAATGTTTTTGAGTTTTAGGATAAACAAGTTTGATGGTGCTAAATTCAGAGAATACGGCATGTTGTCAATCAAATCAAACTAAAACCAATTTTATCACTGTTTGCAGTGCACTCAATAACCTGTGAGCAGGGGGGTTGTCTTGTAGGAAGAGCACACTTTTGGCTACTTTCCCATGGAATTTTTGCACAATTTTCTCTTGCAATCTCTCTAGCTAACTATAGTATGATCCTGTGACAGTTTTACATGTTCCAGAAAATCTAGCAGAATTATGCCACTTCTGATACAGAAAACTGAAGCAAAACCTCACCAACCGACATTTGAAAACAGAGTTTTTTGGGACATCCAAAAACCGGAATGCTTCCAGTTTTTTTTATTGCTCTTCAGTCTCTAGATTAATGCGATGGACACATACTTTATCCATAGTGACAAGGCAAACCAAAAAGCTTGAGGAATCTTCTTAAAAACAGTGGCATAATTCCGTCAACTCTGTCAAACGAACACGCTTCTAATCAGCATCCAAGCATTTCGGAATCTATTTTGCACAAAGCTTTCTCATTCCCAAGGCATGATGAAAAATTTGAAACAAACGTTCATAGGAAATGTGCAATTCATTTCCTATACGCTTCAGCCTACTTTGTCGATTTTCTAAAATCATTTCGCAGACAGAATCAATGTCTTCATGAGTTGTCACAGAAATTGATATTCCATGGTGGTGCTCATCTTTGACATTTGATCATCCTATTTAAATTCCGCAACCCAGTTTTTAATAGTAGCATACAATGGACATTGATCACCTAAGGTTTTTTAATTTCCCGATAACCCTTTCAGAAGTAAATACTAAATAACTGACTGCAATTTTTTTTTAATCAAACCAAGCTTTTTATCAGGCATACTGTTTTAAAAAATCCAGAGTTTTATCACTATTTAACTTTTGGACGTCAAACATTGACAGTTTACTTATAAAACATCATGGTAACCATAGCAACAAAATTTAATTTTACGCACTAGGAAGTTTTTTTTTTTCAATATTCTTTATTTACGAACTCAAAACAGTACATTTGCACTGGTAACAAGTTCTACAATTAACAACATAAAATTACATCTGATTTTGAGGTTATCTTAACTTAACTTATATCAATGTCAAGTAGGTACTTTAGAAACTATATACTCTATAACTGGGAACTATTTTGCCCGTTTAATAAATGTCTTTTTAGGTTCATTGTGAATCTTTGCATCTAATAATAATAATAATAGTTTATTCGTTCCATAAATACCCTACTGGGTGTAGAACACGTCATTTGTAAATATAATATATATATATATATATATATATATATATATATATATATATATATATATATATATATATATATATATATATATATATATATATATATATATATATATAAAATTGTGGGAAAGCCGTCAGTTGCAAAATAAAACTCTTTATTAAATGCCGAGCTTTCGGAAAAATTTATTCCATTCTCAAGGCTACAACATGGAAAGAAAAAAGTTTACAATTTACATAGGAAAAATATAAAAGTTAAAAATACTTACATATAACGTGTTTTACTAAACTAATTCTTCAATAACAAACTTAAAAAAACCTTTTTATAAATTTGAGTGAAGTCGAAAAGTGCCAAACTGACATATAAAGCTAACAAAAACTTTATACTATATATATATATATATATATATATATATATATATATATATATATATATATATATATATATATATATATATATATATATATATATATATATATATATATATATATATATATATATATATATATATATATATATATATATATATACACCCCACAAATATTGTACCCCCCCAGAGAAAGCATTCAATGGTGAACGTTGCCATGCCAATGTGAAAGCTAAGAATCTTGATCTTGGAGTGGTGGACGTATGTGCCCATCCCTGAACACTTTCTCAGTAGAATATCCTTTAGTTATTTTTTCAATGTTTTTACATCCATACTTTTTCAATACAGGTAGGTGATTGAATATTTTTTCATCTGACATTCTGCATTTCTCTGCACTTTTGTTAATGGTGTTTTTGGAAGTAGGAGTTGCTGATTCAATCTGAACCTTGTATAATGCTCATGCTCAGGCAGGTATTTTGAAAAAAACGACATTTTTCTTGACAAACAGGATGCATTCCAATATGTATACACAATGAAGAGTCAGTCTCTTCTTCTCTACGAAATACCGCCTGCAGGATTCTCGAGGTTTTAGCCCATACATGGACCTGACACAAGACTTCTGCAGTATGAATATGCGGTCCACATCCACAGAGTTTCCCCAGAACACTATGCCATACCTAAGTATTGCATACACATACACATAATAGACCATAAGACATGTGCCCTCATCCACACTTCTCTGCAGCACTCTTAAGGCATATGAAGAACTAGAGATCTTGGGAGCAATATACTCTATGTGTTTCCTCTAATTCACATTATTGTCTATGATCAGACCAAGAAACTTGCAGCTTTGTGAAGTCTGCAACTGAGTGTTCCCGCAATTTATCGTCATTGATTCTCCTCCAACAGCAGAAAATTTAATTAGCTGTGTTTTTCAGCATTCATCTTCATTTGATTTTCACTAAATCAAGCGTTAAGGTCTTTCATGACAGAAATCATCTGATATTCTAGTTCATCTATCTGTCGCATACCTAGGATGATCGAAGTGTCATCTGCATATAAGATTGTTTTGTGGTTGAGAAGTGGAGGAAAATCGTTTATTTAAATTATAAACAGCAGTGGGCCCAGCACTGACCCCTGTGGTACCCCTCTCTTAACTGTCTCTACTGAAGAATATATGTTTTTACCTGTAGTTGTGTGTTTACTACGGATACATTGTTTTCTGTGAGTCAGATAAGATTTCATCAACTCCAGCACTGTTCCCCTTACACCAATCATCTCCAACTTTTCATAAAGTATCTGACAGCCTATGCTGTCATCTGATGTATGTTTTTGAGTTCTTCTGGAATAGTCTTAAATTACCTTATGCCCCTCGTAACCACACTGTTGACATTTATATTTGTTCTTGATGCTACTACATGTGGGTCTGCCCATTGCCTTGTTGAATATATATGCACTTCACCACTCCTTGCCACTTTACTGTTCGTTTTCATTTTATTATTCCATATTAGTGAATTTTCGTAGAAAAAATTCACTACACTAATGGAGAGATCCCGACTTTTGAATTTTGAAAAATTTTTTGCAAATGAGCGCGAACTAGGACCCCTAGAACCCATATCCGGGGTCAGTGTCAATTTTTATATGTTTATATATATATATATATATATATATATATATATATATATATATATATATATATATATATATATATATATATATATATATATATATATATATATATATATATGTATCACACCGATAACTCAAAAAATAATGGGCCGATTTTGATTAAATTTGGCATCTGCCTTTCTTTTGTTAATAGCTTGGATAAGTTCGTTAGTCAGGAAAATCGGATGAGGTTTTCCGGGAAAATTTTGAGTTTTCATTTGAAAAAAATTCATATCTCAAAAAGTAATAAGCCGATTTTAATAAAATTTGGCACATACCTTCCTTTTGTAAATGGCTTTGACATATTTGTTAGTCAGGAAAATCGGACGAGGTTTTCCGGGAAGATTTTGAGTTTTCATTTGAAAAAAATTCATATCTCAAAAAGTAATAAGCCGATTTTAATAAAATTTGGCATGTACCTTCCTTTTGTAAATGGCTTTGACAAGTTCGTTATTCAGAAAAATTGGACAAGGTTTTCCAGGAAAATTTTGAGTTTTCATTTGAAAAAAATTTTTATCTTAAAAAATAAAAAATCTATGATAACCAAATTTGGTAGGTAGGTTTACGATATAAAAAGTAAACTATAAACCAAAATTTAGATTTCTATGTTAGAAGAAAAAAAAGTTATAATAAAATATTTTGTGCCAGATCATTTCTATGAAAAGTCACTACCATAACGCACTTGCTGCGCCCCGAGATTTATTTTATACATTAATTTACCTTCTTCCAGCTTTATAAGGTTATGAATTTGTAAGAAGTTTAATGTTTCATACAAACATTTAGTCAGATAAAACCAGTTTAGTCCATATAATGCTTTTAGTACCCGGTTTTAAGTTTCCTGTTTAACTAGATATAAAAGTTGCCTTTTATCTTTTGGGATTGGGCAAACCGAGTGCTGCCATCTACCAACTGACGTTGTTATCGTTAAGATTAACATTTTTGATCTTATATTTACTGAGAACGTTTTGACCTACGAGCGCTTTTTGTGTTGTTTACAGTAACTTGAAAAGTTCATATTCGGCCATTAAATTGAATTCAATCGTGAACATTTTCGTATGATTATTTTTTACAACTCTCAAAGTGGATTAACTCAACAATAGTGCATAGATGAACTTAATCAGACTTTTGGGGATGAAGGACCATCAAGGACTAGTGTTTATCGATAGTTTACCGAATTCAATAGTGGTCGTATTTCGTTTAAGGGCGAATTTTGCTCAAGGACGTATTTCGCTCAAGGACGAATTTAGTGAAGGTGGTCCAAAATCAGTTGTTGTTCAGAAAAACATTGATGTGGTGTGTGAACAGATACTACAAAATCATCATGTGACTTATCGTGAGGTCGAGGTATCCTTAAAGACATTAGCGGGACCAGCACACATTCAATATTGCATGTTAGAAATGCTCAAAAAATTTGATCGTGGTGCTTCACACATGCAAACATTACGGGAAAATTCTGAAGAAACATGAACTTTCACATGGTCACCAAACATGTGGATTGCTAAATCACGATGTTACAGTGCAGAAAAACATGCAGGAGCAGATTATAAAGATGTATAATCATCTGCCAAGTATTGTCAAAGAGCTGCCATCTTCCGAATTCAAATACACTGTGAAGAAACATCTTCTGGAAGAAGCTTACTATGAAGTACAAACCTTCCCCAAGTGCAAATTTTGACATGATTTGTGTTGTTTGTTGAACTTAGTTTTATTGTTTTGTGCAACTTGTTTGTTTTTTATATTTTGTTCTATCATCTTGATTTTTATTTATATTATGATATACCATAAGCATAATGTACAATTTGACAAAAATAAATATTATTAGCATCAGTCGACTGCATGGGTTTTCCAAGGCGAGCAAAGATGCGCTTTTGAGCAAATGTTCACCTGTTTTTTTTTTATTTGAAAAATTGGACATGTCTCAACAATACCATTGGTTTAACATAGAACGGTCACTTCTAAATGGTACATAACCATTTGTTTGCCACAAGTCTTTGGAGAAATAAGGAAAACCAACTGCCAAAGAGGGATCATTTCTCCACTACGATAATGTGAGCTCTCACACATTGGCTCAAACTAGTGACTCTTTCAGCACTCAAAACGTCTATTTGATGAGTCATCCGCCGTATAGTCCTGACTTGGCACACAATGACTTTTTTATACACCGACATCAAAAATAACTTGCGGGTCAACGTTTTTCGACACCTAAAGAAGTGGTTGATGCATTCAAAATGGCTGTTTTGGAGACACCTCAATCAGATTGTAAAAATGCTGCGAAAATTGGTTCATATGCATGCAAAAGTGTATTTGTTTATTTATTCATTTAACAGGCATAAGCTCAACTACAAAATATCCAATATAGGACATAACAACAACACAAGGTTGACTAATTATCAGGTGTGCAGTGGTTCATGAAGATATCTCAAGACGGCAGCCACTCAGCTATAATTTATGAAAATATCGCTACCGGTTTTATTACAACCTGAACACATAAAATGAATGGAAGATTTTAGGATACTTATTTTAGGGATGGAAAGGAAAAAAGTGTCACTAAAGGGTGTACGGAAGGAAAACAGTGGTGCACGAAATGGCAGCTGGAAAAGGATTTCTGGACAGTCCACCTCTCCATGAATGACCTTATGTCAAAATGATATTGCCATAATGGTCCTCCCTTCATCGAGGGATTTAAGACTGAAACGATTTAATAGAAAATCATGTGGAATGCCTCGTTCAGGATAGTATCTATCTTCAAAGTAAGCTAGGTATTTAAGAAATTTGCATTGCACTGATTCTAGGAGGACCAGATGGCACGAATAAAAGAGGAACCAACATATATTGGCATATTGAAGTTTAGACTGTGTCAAGGCATTATAACGCACGATTAACGTGTCTATAGATAAGTCTCTGGAGTTTCTAATGATAAATCCTAGGGATTTCATAGAAGTTGTTAACACGTCTGCTACATGAAGGTTAAAGCTTAGACTATAAGACTATAAGATCATATGACTCAGAGATTAGAAACTGTCTCAACACGTACTAAGTTCATATCGGCGATAAAATAAGTGTGTTGAATCCGGTTATTGTATATAACCTTCTTAATTGGTATTTATTACAGCAAAGTTGCACACCTGTAGAACCAAAAAAAAAAAAAAAACTTATCTTGCTCTGAAAGGGCTTCTATCATCTCTTTGCTGAAAGAAAATTTAATAGCTTCCAAACTTTTTCAGTCAAGACGAGATGATAGTCGAAAGGAACCAAAACTGGTGAATAATGGGGGGCTGGTAAAGTAATTTGAACCCTAAGTCACAAAGTGTTTCCAAGGAAACAAGTGATTTGTGTGCAGAGGCATTGCAAGAACATAACAACTTTGGGTAACTTTCCGCGCACTTTCTAGCGAATTTTCTTGAATTGAGTGGAAACTAGGACCCCTAGAACGTGCTCAATCGAAGAAATTTTTTGAAAATCTCACAATCGCCATTTATATAACCGAATTTTTTCTATGAAAATTCTCTAAAAGGTAATCATGTAACATACAAATTCTTAATTTATTCACATTAAAAAATCTAATTAATAAATGAGATCCGGGTACCTGCAAAGTTTTTTCATCTGGATGGATTTTCATGATCTCAACAATTGCATCTGGCAAACTGGCTTCAAAGAAAGCTTTACTGTTGTCAGGTGAGCGCAAGGATAATGCTGACACCGCAAGGAGTCCAGAACTAGCTGTTTGACTGCTTTTCTAAAAAAGTTCATACATTAATTAATTATTAATATATTAATACATAATAAATTATTATGAAAAAATAGTACTTACTTTGTGGAATGATAATGAGTTAGTAATCACAGGTGCAAGCCCCTTCTGTATGATCTTGGCTTTACAATCATCATTTCCAGCCAATGCTTTAAGAAGCTTAAAACATTGTCTCGTAATTTTCTGTAAAAAAGTAAAAAAGGCATATTAAAACAATAAAAATATAATCTAAATACAGACGTAGATTATTTCTCCAGTAACAGAGAATAAATACAGATGTAGTGACTATTTCTCTGGCTTCATAAAGGTTTGTTTTGTGCCTGATGGCATCATCAGATGCTGTCAAGCAGCGAACAGAGAAGAAATACAACTTTTTCAGTACATACTGTAAAATTGACATAAACTGAGGTTGTGGCATTGTATTTGAGCAAGTTGATTTTCTGCCTGTACCGCCCTTCGGAGGGGACGGAAAGCCGTCGATTCCGTGTTAACGAGATGTTGAGCACGTTAAAGATCCCTACCCTCCTTACAGAAAGGCAGAGGTTTAGCAAAATTTCGAGGATAGTGGGGTGAAACTGCTCTCTGGCGTCTGTGATTGGCCATAGTCGCGGAAATAGACCGACGTTAAAGAAACAAAATACAATACAATACGACAGAAAATATACAGGTGTTTCTCTCGCTCCAAAAAGGTTTGTTTTGTCGCTTGAGCATCATAGATAATGCTGTCAAGCAGCAAAACTGGTTACAGAGAAGAAAACAAACCTTTGCAAAGAATTTGTGTCTACATCTGTATTTAGTATGGAATGGTTTCACTAAGTAAGGGCAACAACGATTAATGAAAAATATAATCATTTGATACAAGTTTTTGAAAACCAAATTAACTTTATTATGAAGAAATGCATGAAAAGCATGTCTCAAAGATGCCGTAAAACTGGTTGTTTTACAACAAAAAAAATGCCCGTTTGTTAGTTTCCTACATATTGAACATTATACATAGTGCAAAGTTTAGATAATTGAGACTAAAGCTGTGCACTTTTGATTGGGATAGGTTTCTCGATTAGAACCAAAAGATGGAAAATAATAAAATTCAGGACATCGATAATGTTTGGAAAGCATCATAATGTTATCCCAGGAGGATAAATACATGTAGTTGGTCTCGAACTGTAAACTACTATGGGGGTGACAAACAGAAACAGTGGTAATCCTATAACTTCAAAAGTATTGTGGTACAAATTTTAAATAGAACTCAACTGGAAGCAAGGTATTTTAAGTTTAATATTACTCGCAATGAAACGTTCACAAAAAATATTAAGGTCTTTCCTACACTTCATAAACGTATTAGGTCAACGATTGGGTTGTTTCATATTTCAATTGCATTTTACTTTTTAGTGAATTTACGTAGAAAAAATTCACTAATGGGGAGATCCCGACTTTTGAATTTTGAAAACTTTTTTGCAAGTGAGCGCGAACTAGGACCCCTAGAACCCATATCCGGGGTCAGTTTCAATTTTTATATGTATATATATATATATATATATATATATATATATATATATATATATATATATATATATATATATATATATATATATA
Source organism: Tillus elongatus (assembly GCA_964006375.1). NCBI lineage: Eukaryota > Metazoa > Arthropoda > Insecta > Coleoptera > Cleridae > Tillus > Tillus elongatus. The sequence continues at coordinate 108,250,723 of OZ023264.1, forward strand.
TATAATTTGTAATGTCAGAAATATAATGTCAAATTTTTGTCTTAGAAGAATTTAAATTTTTGGAGAGATATAGTTGTAGAAAAGTAACTATTCTTATACCAAAGTAAATTTAAATATAAAATGCTACAGTGGATATATTGGTGAGATTTGGGATTGCAGGGGAGAGAAGTTCAGACGAAATTTGGAAAGTGACAGAAGAGAACCGTTTGACAGTTTGATTTTTTTGAAAGAAGTTTAAAATTATGTAATTTGCAAGCACAAGCTAAGCTTTTTTGTGAGACATGCTGTATAATTAAGATAACAATATATATATATATATATATATATATATATATATATATATATATATATATATATATATATATATATATATATATATATATATATAATTATCACACCGATAACTCAAAAAATAAAAAAGCTATGATAACCAAATTTGGTAGGTAGGTTTACGATATAAAAAGTAAACCACACACCAAAATTTAGATTTCTATGTTACAAGAAAAAAAAGTTATAATAAAATATTTTGTGCCAGATCATTTCTATGAAAATTCACTACCATAACGCACTTGCTGCATCCAGGCTTTTTCCCACTGAGTTCAGAGTAATTTTTTTTACTAATTCTAGTTTTCAAAAAGTAACTTATCTTGCACAGTGCGATCCTGAGAATATGATACCATACTTCAGAACAGACTATACTTTAAAAAAAGTGGTTTTACTACCAAATAAAGTATTTACACTTGGAGAACACAAATCACCACAACACATTTAAAAACCTGACGATCGTTTCACTAACCAAGTTAGCATCATCAGAGAATGAATAATTCTGATTCATCTTCTGATGACGCTAACTTGGTTAGAGAAACGATTATCTGGTTGTTTAAAATGTGTTGTAGCGATTTGGGTTCCCAAGTGTACTTATCAGTGCTCACCACAGATTCCGATATTCACTTAGTAAATAGGGTATTTGCTAAAACAGTATTTAAATTCCAAAAGCTGTGAATTTACTTGTAAATAAGAACTTGGCATATTTGAAACAAACAGTTATCAAAATTTACAACGCTGTGGAATTTATTATGTAAAATGGGTTTCTCATTAGTGGACATATTAATGTTGGTGTTATCGTTGGCGTTATCGTGGTGGAAAAAACAGTCACCCGACTGCCACAAACCAGGCCTCTTCCGCTGCAAACTGTTGCACAATATTTTCAACACTTCCAGGTAAAAAGTTTGGTTAACTGTCTGACCCTGTGGACAAATCCTGAATGCACAAAACTGCTTTCACATCGAAAAACAAATCAGCATTGTTTTGATGTTTGATTTCACTTAACGAGGTTTTTGGGGCAAGGCGAACTTGGAGTTTTCCACTGGCTTGATGCTTTGTTTCAGGGTCGTAACCGTAGCACCATGATCCGTCACCTGTGATGACCTTGAAAATAAGTATGATCATTTCAGAATTCTTCTTCCAAACCACAACATGCTTCCACATGACCTTGTTTTTGTTCAGTAGTCAGCAATCAAGGTACGAATTTGGCAGTCACCCTTTTCATCCCCAAATCTTTAGTTAAAATTCGCTTAACTGAACTCCAAGTCACTCCAGGTAGCTCCACAACTTCATCAATGGTCCGACGATCAGAGCGAAATTGACATTTCACCTCTTTTAAAACGGGAAAAACACTCAAAAGTTTTCCCAATAGCATCATCTTTGTAGGCCATTTTTAACATTTCAAGAGTTTCTCTGCTAGTTTTTCCAAACAAGAAGCAAAACTTTTCAGCTGTGTGTTATTCATGTGAATCAGCCATTGCAAAAGTGACATCCTACATTCCCAAAGCTGTGAGTGAGAGCGAGCACACTAGTATAAAGTGTTAAGTATTGTGTTATGAAGTAAAATCCGCTCTATACTGTATACCCATACATATTTAGCATTCCCAGTCTCATGTCCATTCATCCTGTTAAAATTTAACAGTTACCGATGAAAACCGATGTTGATTCATAGAAGCTAGTTGCAGTAGAACATAAACAGATACGAGTCTGAATTCTAGTGTAGTGTAAAGCATTATGTTGTACCTGTTATTTTTATATATCCATAACAGGTTGTTACCGTTGCGGCTCGGCAATGGTTAAAAATAACGGATTGTTAAATAACAACCCATCACTAGGGTTTGGTTCAAGATTTTGTTACAATTATAAATTGCAAAATACAGTGTTCTGTACCAACGACAACGTTTGTGTGGGTATCACTTAAGTGTTGGGACCGACATCAAGCCATGTGTGTTTGTTTGGGTTATTCAGTCTAATCGTTATGTTCTACAAGATGGAGGGTCAAAATGTTTGTATGGGCTAGTTGTTTGTTTACGTGAGTGTTTCTTATTTCAGATTATAACCTAGACAAGTAGCAAGATGTGAATGAACTTTTGAGATAGAAGGCGATGACCCAGATGCTGATCGAGCTTGGTTCGATGACAGTGCAGTTCCATCAAGAAATCTTGGAGATGAGCGACTCAAGACTTATCAGATGATGACAAAATACAACAGCCACAAAATACAATGGGTAAAGCTAAGCCGGGTCCATCTATTGTCTTGGAAAATCATAGCGCAAGTCATATTCCTGCTCTTGTGGAGAAAAAACCGAAAAAAGTACCGTACCAAAAAAAGAAAAACCTAAATTTACATGAGGGAATACAGGATTTCAAAGTGCCTAAGATAAGCCAAATAAAAAAGACTGTTTAGCTAATAGGACAAACGTTGTTGTTAAAACTCCACTGCAATACTTTCAAAGATACTTTCCGGATGATCATTTTGAACAGGCAGCTACGTATATGAACATGTATTGTTTATCTAAAAAAGGTAAAATACTTAATACAACTCTGACGGTTGTGGAAAGTTTAGCCTATAATATTTATGAAAGGGATGCATGTTTGGAAATTGACAGATCAGTCAATAACTACAGTATTGATGAGCAGATGATCCCATTTTCCGGTCGTTGCGTTTTGAGACAGTTTGTTAAAGGAAATCCTAGACAGACAGGATTAAAAAAAATTGTGCTTGCATCCTCGATAGGTATGGCTCTTGACTTTGAGATTTACCAGGGGCAGTGTACTCCACTTCCAGATATAGAATATGGGTAAAGTCCTGCAGTTGTTTTGAGGCTTTGTTCATCATTACCAGAGAGTAGTTTTATACATTTTGATAGATTAGAGGAGACAGTGAGCAACTTTGTTGTAATGAGCAAAACATGGTAGCAGTAAAATGGAAAGATACAAAAACGATGACTTTGCTCTCAAACGCATCTGAAGTTGAACCAGAACATACGGTAAAAAGATGGCGCAAAAAGGAAAAATGGCATGTGGATGTTAGATGCCGTGAAATAGTCAAAAGCTACAATGATAACATGGGTGGCGTTGATATCGTCGACCAGAAGCTTGAGTATTATAGAACTTTTATAAAAACAAAAAAAAAAATGGACCTTAAAAGTTATTCTCCATTTTCTAGATTTCGGAGTAGTTAACGCTTGGATGGAATGTGAAGATTGTAGAGCAACAGGTGTGCCAAAAGCAACAATTAAAGATCCTTTTTCGGATGGAAATTGGGGAACGTTTACTAGCCACACCCAAAAGGAAGAGGTTAAATGAAGAACAAGTTGTAAGCGAAGAAGATGAAACCGATAGACACCGGAAACTGCAAAACTAAAGGGCTTCTTTACCTGGCAAAGACAAAAGACTAGATGGATACGATCATTTTCCCACAGCAGATTTACTAACCACTGCAAGATTTTGCCAGAATGAGGGTTGCAAAAGTAGAACCTGCACAAGATGCCAAAAATGCAATGTATATTTATGTTTGACAAAAGATTAAAACTGTTTTTTAAAGTTTCACACAAAATAGTTTGTTTTCAATTATTTTCTTTTGAAATGTGTTTTGTGGAAAATAAAGCCCAGCATACACAAACATGTGGGTACTTTTTTTTCAAACACCCTGTAGTAAACATTTTTTTTTGACATTTTTTATAGTCAACTTATATCCTAATGGTCAAATGTTGCAAGTTTCCATAAGATCGGTAAGCTTTTTTTTTATCGTGCTGAAAGGGCTATACTCTATACCCTACTAGCGGCAGAATGTGATATTATCACACCGATAACAAGAAATAATGGTCCGATTTAGAGATATTGGCTTGATTTTGTGAATATCTCTCTGAGGCCTAGGGTTGAACACACTGAGACCTCACAGACGATCTCCGGCGAGATTTGGGGAGTAGGCAGATTGAGGCCCCGTAATCGAGCTACAACAACCCAACCTACCTTTATCCACCGCTCTAAGAAGTAGGCAGATTGAGGCCTTAGAGTGTCCTTACATATTTCCTTTACCTACCTTTGTCCACCACTCCAAGGAGTAGGCAGATTGAGGCCTTAGAGTGTCCTTACATATTTCCTTTACCCACCTTTGTCCACCACTCTAAGGAGTAGGCAGATTGAGGCCTTAGAGTGTCCTTACATATTCCCTCACCCACCTTTGTCCATCACTCTAAGGAGTAGACAGATTGAGGCCTTAGAGTGTCCTTACATATTTCCTTTACCTCTTGAAAATGGCTCCAAAACAGGAGCCGAAACGTCGAGTTTCCATAAATTCTGGACGCGGTTTAACCCGAGAACCAAGCATGTCTCACATTAAAGACCGCGGAAATCTTTCTGAACATTATATATATATATATATATATATATATATATATATATATATATATATATATATATATATATATATATATATATATATATATATATATATATATATATAACACAGATCTCCCCATTAGTGAATTTTTCATTTTACGAAAAATTCGCTAAAAGTATTTTTACATGGACTTAAAAATGCTTAATTTGTAGTCTGCATTATTTTTTTCTCTAAACTCAAATACATGGTGATCAAGGTGTTTTTATTTAGAACAATTGTGCAAACATTATGACTTTACACATCCTTAAGCTAACCTTTTGGCAGGTACAATACTTGTAGCCATGATACTTTTAGCTCTGACAGACAGAACTGATAATTTATATGGATAGTACATGCTGATAGTATATAACATACTGCATAGTTGCATAGTATTACAAACTGTACTGTTAGCACTAACAGAAATCACAAGCTGTTTAGTAAAAAGTTGCTTAAAAAATTAATTACAATGTGAATAATGCATACAAGTTATACTCCAGTCAGAAAACTTCAAAAAATGACCCAACCTCCTGAAAATTCCGAAAGTTTTGAAAGTTTGCACACTTATTTAGAGGTACCTAAGAATGAATATACCGAAAGTCCTCGTGAATATGAGGCGAGCTCTAGCAGCAATTAGCGAAAATAGGGAACATTCTTTGGTTTTTCGTTACTATCTCGAGAACCGTTGGTCGGAGGCAAAAGTTGATTATGTACATAATTAAGGCTTATCAAATTTGCTACAAAAATGATTATATACCAAAAAAATGCTGAAGTTATTCAAAAGAAAATTTTGTACAGAAAAATCAATCAGCTCTGAAGGACTTCTTGGTAGAAGGCCCTGCAATTTGATTATCTTGACCAGCTTCTACACTTGCTGCCTGAAACAATAGGTAAGTATGCATGAGATGAAGGTTAATATTGAGCCAATTTGCTGCCAACCAAAGAGTATCGTATGAAGTTAGCTGATCAGTTTCCTTGACTATATCTTTCAGATCCTCCACAATCACATTACTAAATCCACCTTGTGATTTTTGGTAAGTTTGTAAAGGAATCACTCAAAGTTTCTCTACTGTCATAGCAGGTGCTACCTTGGTGATCCTCGGTATTGGTTTTTCATGTTCGCTTCCAGTTGTGCTTCCTGAAGACACACATTTGATGCCACCCATAGAATGGAATGTGTTGAGACCATCCAGTGTTCTAAAATTAAAGTCCGCGTTGTCAAACACAAATTGTTGAAAAGGAGTATCATTATCAGGTTGAATGTGATGAATTGCTGAAATTTTCAGCTGCTGTGCGCTGTGATATGAAGCACTGAACCCCAAACTTGATAAAAGGTTTACCAACTTCTTGCTTGCAAATCTTCTGTACACAAACAAAACAAAATTGTTCATTATTGCTGATATTAAAGAGGTTGGACGTATCGCAGAGATAATACTGTGAGCAATAGAAATGCATTTTCTTTTTTTATTTGCATTATCTGCTTTTTTCATTATCAATGTCTTCAGAAAAAACTTGTAGAGTTGGGGGTACACAAGAAGCTGCTTCTTTTAAAAAGTTGTTGCCCCGAGGGTAGGCGCCTGTATCATACACATTTTTCTGAACATCCTGCCTTAATTATTTTTGCTGCTGCTTGTACGATTCTTAATCGCTCATTAGTTTCAAGAGCTTTTCTGTCATCATACCATGAGTTCAACATTTTGAATCCAACATCGGTTGAAACAGATGGTTGCATCCCTCCATCTAACTCCCACAGCAATTATAATTCTCTCTCCATATTTGTCTTTGAGTTTGCTTTTAAATGTATCATTTGAAGGAACATCCCCAGATACTGCAGAGCATAATTGTTCAAAGGAAAGTTGGCATTCCTCACTATTCTCAATGAGGGAGTAAATCTCTTCCATAGCCTTTATAATGTAATCTTCCTCGGGGCGTCCACGTTTTCTACCCTCTTCTGGAGGCTTGTGGGACACAAATTGTTGGTAGCAGGCCAGGTGGTACACTCCATCAGCAGCGACAATAACGCTAATGCCAGACAGACGCAGCTTAACTTCTTCTGTCTTTTTATCATTTCCCCTGTATGCAGAATTGAATACAGTTGTAATCATTTCCTTACTTCGACAATAGAACGCATCTCTGCAGGCTTTTATAGGTTTCATTATTTGTTTTTTAAAATACTCTTCATCAATAACATCTGCACAGAAGAAACATTTTGTTTTGAATTCAAATAATGTTTTCGACCTTGTTTGGGACAAAGAGCTATCTTGTGTTGACGAAGAAGGGTCTGCAGCAGACTGCTGTTTCAGGAAAGCCTTTATAGACTCATCCCGTGTGTACTGTTTTCGGCACTCAGTGTGTAATCTAATTGTCTCAATACCACGAAGCTTAGAACCCAAATCATCTTTCCTTTGCTCACTAGCGAGCAGTAACGATCTGATTCCCTTCAAACCAACTTTACACCAGAAGGTGAACCAAGAATTTTGTCGCACAACAAACAGTTCTCTTCCATTTCATATGTCTATTATGTAAACACAACATACGTCTACTATGCAAAAACTATTAAGGCACTGACCGAACGAAAATGGTACAAACGCACGAAAATGTAATAAAGAAATGAATGACCTCACATCAGACTCATGCCCCGACGCGGATAGCAGGGAAATCTGACTGGAACTAACTGCCACTCTGCCGCTCCGCGCTGGTTTAGTAGGAATTGTAAGTACTATATTTAATTTAGTAACTTATTATTGTCACATATTATTAAAAATGCCATATTGTACCGCCCTACCGTGGTTTTTTACAATACGCTCTCTTTTAGCGCCTATAACTCTGGAACCGTTCGGAATATGAGAAAAATGTATATAACCATTTTTGTAGCAAAACTGATAATCCTCAATTATGTATATATGCAACCTTTGCCCTCGACCAACAGTTCTCGAGATATTAACGAAAAACCAAAGAAAGTGCCCTATTTTCGCTAATTGCCGCTAGAGCTCGCCTCATATTCATGAGTATATTCATTCTTACGTACCTTTAAATAAGTATGCGAAGTTTCAAAACTTTCGGATTTTTCAAGAGGTTAAACATTGTTTTGACTGGACTATTACTTATAAACCTTATTTATGTCGATAACTGATCCAAACTGAAACATAGAATGCATAAGAATACATAGAACTTTGTTGTGCTATTTTAGGGAAGACCTCAGTTCTACTAATTATTCTATATAATAAACATTTTTTAAATTTTCATTAATTCTAGAACAAATCATACATTGTCCCTTATATGTATATTACCTCACTTTTGATGAACTTCTGCATCACATCATGTATAAGTTCTAAACCGTTTTCTTCTTCAATCTGTTTGCAAAATTCGCTTCTCACCAATAAAGATGACAATGTTAACAAAAGATCACATACAAGTGCTTCATCGTGTTTATGTGCTGAAAAAATGCACACCCAAATATAATTAAACATATCATCCACTGAAAAATGAAACAGTTTGTTACTCTCAACTTTACTTACTTTTTATTAAAGAAATAATAGGTAATAGTGTTACGGCTGCTATATTTTTAGCATGTTCGTGAGCTCTTCCAAACTCAACTCTTACGTCGTCATCTAATATTAATGCTCTAAACACAGCAAAGATATCCCTCAGCATCTCAACATTATCTTCTTTTTCTAGGAATACTTTTAACTTTGATACTATGTTGGAACCAAAAAGGTGTTGCCTATACAAATAATCAATAAATTAAAATGTTATATTGTGCCTTTTTTAAAGTATAATAATAAAAAATGTGCGAATGGTCCGACAACCACAGCCATATAACATGACAACACACAGACATACTTCATAACATGAAATCATAGCTTGTGGAGCTGGATATACAAATGAGCTAAATTTATCCAAATGTTACAAAATGGACTGCTAAACATTGTTAACAAAAACAAATTTCTAACTCATCGCAACACTTTGAATTTAGAAGAGTTTTTTACTCCAGAATATTTCATGCTTTGCTACAATACACTGAAAATACAATTTCTGAACTTCAACAGTATATCAAGAGAGAAGAATATACAGGTTATAGTTATATCCAAATTATCTCTGTTTTCTAGATTAAAGATGGCTTCCTGGAATTTTTGCAGAAGAAAGAACCTTTCTGCTTGGCTTGCATGGAATTTTTTTTGGAGAACGAAGAATCTGTCTGCTTCTAGTGAGTCACCCCAGAACATAATAATGTACCTTCCCGACTTCACTAGGGCATGGCATGCTGTTAGACTTACCCACTGTATGACATTAGACCTTTATAACATATAGTACAGGCAATAGATGTTTTTTCTGCATTAAACTACAGGAGTTATTTTTTTTTTAAAGATGGGTTCAGAATTACGCACTGAATGTAAAAAAAAATTCAGGACGCAGCAAGTGTGTTATGGTAGTGAATTTTCATTAAAATGTTTTTAATAGCAAATGTGTGTTTTTTTCAGAAAGCAGGCATCAAATTTGATTACCAGTATAACATATATAGTAAAAACAATGTGCCATGTTTCACATATATATATATAAACATATAAAAATTGAAACTGACCCCCGATATGTGTTCTGGGGGGCCTAATTAGCGCTCATTTGAAGAAATGTTTTCAAAATTCAAAAGTCGGGATCTCCTCATTAGTGAATTTTTTTAAGAAAATTCACTAACACAAAATCATTACAAATTAGGAAAGCGGAAGTGCCGCCGATTTGAGAAAAACCGTTTCGACCTATATCTCCGTAACCGTGCACTTTAGACCATAAATGGTAATGACCTTTATTGTAGATAATTGCATTTTTCATCTGTTTTGTTAAAAAAAAAAAATTGTATCACTTACCGTTTACAACTTATACGACTATTAGCATTCATTTATTGACTTTTTTTTACCTATATCTTTGTTAATAATTGTTTAAAAAATAAAATGCTTATAACTTAACTTTTCAATCGACAAATTTTCTAGAACTTGTATTTAAAACTTTTTTTTCTAAAATTATTATTAGTTCATTTTCTTTAAAAAAATTCACTAATGAGGAGACCCCGACTTTTGAATTTTGAAAAAAAAATTGAAATAGGCGCTAATTATGCCCCCTAGAACACATATCCGGGGTCAGTTTTAATTTATATATATATATATATATATATATATATATATATATATATATATATATATATATATATATATATATATATATATATATATATATGTATGTATGTATGTATCACACCGATAACTCAAAAACTTTAAATTAAATTTGGTGAATACCTTCCTCTTGTAAGTGGCTTGGATAAGTTCGTTAGTTAAGGAAAGATTGAAAAGTTAAGTTATAAGCATTTTATTTTTTAAATAATTATTAACAAAGATATAGGTAAAAAAGTCAATAAATGAATGCTAATAGTCGTATAAGTTGTAAACGGTGAGTGATACAAAAAAAAAATTTAACAAAAAAGATGAGAAATTTATCTACAATAAAGGTCATTACCATTTTTCGCCTAAAGTGCACGGTTATGGAGATATAGGCCGATACGGTTTTTCTCAAAATGGCGGCACTTCCGCCCTCCTAATTTGTAAGGATTTTGTGTTTTTACATTCAGTACATAATTATGAACCTATCTATCAAAAAAAATAATAACTCCTGTAGTTTAGTGCATTATGGACAAGAGTAACGGGCTCCTCTATTGCCTGTACTAATACACCCAATTTGACATTTTGCTAGCACGTAATTTCCAATTTTGTTTACTATCTAATTTTACTGCCAAGAACATGACGTTATCACTCAAATCTACAGGCTAATTATTAAACTTTAAACGGCTGTCTTAAACCTTATCAAAGCTTACAAACTTTGTTTTATTAAGATCTAACTTCACATTATTTATCGTAAACCATTCTTCCATCTTGTATAAAGTTTTATTGAGTTCATCTCCCAGATTATCTTGGGTTTTTAAATATTCGTTTATCTTATTATTGTTTTATGTGATGTTAGGTTAGATATTTTGATTGCATAAATGAGGAACAGCAGTGGATCTAACACTGATCCCTAGGGTACTTTTTTCATAATAGGCTTAATAGACATCCGCTTGGAGTGAACCAGTTCATTTAGTTCTTTTATATTGGAATTAAAAAGGAAGTAAAGACCAATGTCATCTCACAAAAACCCAACTCCAATTTAGTCAATAACATGTTGTGGTCCATACTAGCAAACGCTAGTCCATGAACACACTCTCGACATTACTTATTTTCCTTTAACTCCATCCATAATTTCATTAATTTCCCGGAAAATTGATCTGGTCGTTGTTTACCCCTCATGTAGCTATTTTATAAGTTACTTGTTTTTTTCCAGAAACTCAAACATCCTAAATGATACGGATTTCTCAATTATCTTTGAGATGTTTGATCTCAGCAAGCTAAGTCTGTAAAATTTTACAGTTTTATTAGTACCCTACATTTTATAAAACGATATCATAATAATTGTCTTTTAAATCTCTGATGCTATTCATGTCTTTAAGTCAGGTGTAGTCGTCACATGTCATAAATTATAGACATGTTTGTATCAGTTCTGTCTTATCAAAAGTATTTGAAATGACTATGATGCTAGTTCTCAATTTTCCTTCAAACATGTTGAACAACAGGATGGTTTCCCTACGGGCAGGTCAACTACGATAAACTTGTTTGATCACATTGGTTATTACAATTTGGATGACACAGAGGATTCAGAACGGGTTGTTCAGATAAGGTGGCATATTGAAAAAACAATTTTGGTTCGGATGATGCCCATTTCGGGTGACCACAATTCGGATAATTAAGAGTCTACTATAAAAAATTTTAAGCATGTAGTAGCTAGAGGTAAATATTGAGTATATTTTTAAAAGAGACAAAATAACATGTGTCTAACTTTAAATTTAATTGATATCTAATGTAAAAATTAACCTTAAACTGTCACATGAAGGGTGTGGGTCTTGTTTCTTTAATGTCAGTCTATTTCTGCTACTATGGCCAATCACCGACGCCACAGAGCAGTTTCACCTCACTATCCTGGAAATTTTGCCGAACCACTGCCTTTCTGTAAGGAGGGTAGGGATATTTAACGTGCCCAACATAGCATGGGCACGGGACCGACGGCTTTGCGTCCCCTCAGAAGGGTGAAACGTGCAGACACTAACTTGCTCAAATACAATGCCGCAACCTCGGTTGATGTTAATTGTACTGTATGCACTGAAAAAGTGAATGGAGAACCCTGGGATCGAACCCAGTACCCTTCGGGTCAGATGCACACGTTATTACCACTGAACCACCAAGGTTCTCAAATAGAAGGTTCAGAATAGTTAATACCGAAAGCAGCTGCATAACATTATCCGATTATTTTACCATTTGATCATATGTGTATTTACTAACTTACCGATTCATTTCGTGCATGATACAACATTCTCTGGTCCATTTCAAGATTAATTTGACTATGTCTTTATCTGTATTCGGCTCAAGATGTGTCTGAATTACATTAATTCCTCTGTCGTCCAAAATATCAGGATGTTTCGTCATCAATGAAGTTAAACATCTGATGCAGCCTTTTAAAATGTCTTTATTATCTTTGCACTTCTCTGTTACATCAAGGAGAACACTATAGGCACCAGCAGTTGCTGAAAATGTGCTTTTGCTATGAATAAAATAAAATATATGATTCATAAATGTTATTTGTTAGCAAAACTTGATCAACACTGCTTAAAAGTACTACAACATGAAACAGTAACAAAAAGTTAACAGTATGGAACTGCAGTAATATTTGGTTACTTTCAGAAAGGAATAGAGACAAAAGCGAGGATTTTGTATTATCTTCATTCAAAAGAAGGATAGACCACAGAGAGCACACCATAAATAAAAATACAATCATTGCTATGAGTTTATAAAGGAAAGACATCCTTTAAATGATAAATACTACAAAGGCATGAAAACGGATTAGGCATTTGGCTGTCCTCTGTGGGTTCAGGGACGAAATAAAAAGGAGAGGTCCAAGGTATCTCCTGCTTGTTGTAAGAGGTGACTAACTGGAGTAGTGGAGTTCCGTGTGATATTGAGATGAACCTAGTGGGGACCGAGATCTCTAGGGAGTGAAATAAGCCCGGGACATTGCCCGGCCCACACCCCCCCCCAGTGAAATAAGCCCGGGACATTGCCCCCCCCCCTCGCCACCATCGAAATGGACAACCGGCTTTGTTTGGCTGTTGCTCAAGAACGAGACTCCATCTGACACTGCCTTGAGTCGAGTGCTGGCTTATGTCGGTTATTTATAACTCACAGAGAAGCTGAGAACTCTAGAGAAGTAGAATAACCCCCTGGAGATTGAGACCTCCGGCTGTGAGCTAGGAAACAGACAAGTGACTTTGCTTAGGTGGCAGAGCAGCTCAACAGCATGCAAAAAATCCCCGAGAGGACCCTATCAAAGCAACTTTCACCCATAAAAATAACGACTCCTGCAAGGAGCTGGATTTGATTGGTGAAATGAAATAAAAGAAATTAGGCATGAGCCACAATAGTCTTAATGTTCCAGTGGAGGACTGAAATAGCCCATTTAGTATTAAACCTAATCTAAGTATTGGAATGACTATACCTGCACAGCAAAAAAAATTGAAATACTCATATGTGTAGACAAATGTAACACTTTTAATTTTGCTAATGATAGAAGCTGTACATACAACAAATACAAAATTGGCCCAAGCTCAGATCCCTGGGCACACTAGCTATTACAAGTTTGGAAGTGCTTCTTTTACTATTCACAATGGTTGTTTGCCTTCTACCAACTAGATAACTAGATATAAGTTTATGTACAATGGCTCCCATATTATACAGTTTGTTTAATAGAACGTCATGACTAACTGTGTCAAATGCTTTTTTGGAATCTACAAACATTGCCAGCACATATTTTTTCTCATCGAGATTAGTAGTGATAAACTCTATTACTTCAGTAGTCTGTAATAATATTTTTTGAAATCCAAACTGATGCATATCAAATTTAAATGTTTTAGTCACAAAATCAACTATTCTAGACTTCAAGACCCTTTCTAATATTTTTGAATAAATCTTAATTAGATATATAGCTCTTTTATTTGCAGGGTCATGGTGATCTGATTTGTGAATTTGTGTTACCAGTGTCTGCTTTAATACTTCAGGATAATCACCACTTTCTAACAGTTCATTCATTAATTTAGTAACGATTGGTAATGTAAATGTTAAAGTAAGTACATTTTAAATCTCTTGTAGTAATATTATCTAACCCAGCAGCGGTATTATCATTTAGGTCATTTATAATTGCAAGACTGTGTTTCTCGTCACAAGGTTTAAGATATATAGTTTTTTCTTCAGCCTGACAACACTTTTACCAGTTTTTTCCTTTTCAACTTCTTGGCCAATCCTGTATGCCGCATCTATAAAATAGTCATTTGACTTGTCGCCATCTTCAGAAATTTTGTTCCATCGATTAATAAATCATCAAGTTTCTTATTATTTTGATTAGTAAATTTATTTGCTAAAACATGTTTTCTTATTTGACATGCTTTTCATTCAATTCCAATTGTACCCTCCAATTTACTTTGACCAAATTTTTTCTTTAAAGATTTCTTCATATTATATTGCACCTATTTTTTTTTAAATTTAATTGATATGCCCATTATTTGGATTTTCTTTAAATATATTGTATAACCCATCTCTTTATTTCCTTCATGAGATAATTTCACTATTGATCCAATTATTATTTTTCGTATTCAAAAGTTTTACTTTTGTTGCTAATTCTTTTTATTTCTGCATAACTTCTATTAATTGTGAAAAATTATGTTTCTTTGCGACAATGCTTCTTTTATTCCATCCTGAAACTTTTCAAAACTTCACCGCTTTTCTAGTTTTCTTATAATCTAATTGAATGTCACTAAAGTATTACCCGAATAACATTGGCAGTGATATTGGATAGAGAATTTGATGCTGATCTACTTATTTTGATTGTACATAACATGATCAATGAGTGTTGCAGTGTTTTCTGTCTCTCTTGTTGGTTGTGTTTTATTAATAACCTGATGTTCATAATTGTTTAACAACTCCACATACTCAGCTTTTTCATCGTTTTTTTTTTAAATAAATGTATGTTTACATCACCAACTATGCATACATCCTCATTTTTTACTTGCCCTACAATATTTTCTAGTCATTTATAAAAATAATAAAAATTCACATTTGATGGTCTATAAGCAGCAATTAATTTCATATTAATGCTATCGAATTTTAAAATTATCCAGTAGCACTTATTTACCACTTTGTTTAATTTAAACATTTTTCATCAATGTCGGATATTCCACCTCCTCGAATTTATCGGCATAAATGTTCACCTTTGTAGCTATTAATATTATAGCATTTTGATTCATTTGCATAAAGCCATGATTCTGTAAATACAAGTATATTTGGCTTGTCAACAAGATTATTTTCAATAATTATATATCATCTATTTCATTTATTAAACTTCTTATATTTGTAAATACTTAGCATATTTAATTTTAACTGTTTGAACATAAATTTACTTAAAATATTTTTCCTATATAATAATTGGCAATTTAAAATTTGTAATAAACTTTAGCTACCTAGTTTTTCCAAATCTCTAACAAAAAACATTCTAATACCCCTATGCCATCCCTTTTTTTTAATAACATTTTACATTCATGCAATATGCATACTTACAGCTGTGATTCTTCTTGAATTCCCTTTGGTGAAAAGATCAAGAGCGAGGTCATCATTTATATAAATAAATCTATTTTTCCCATCAAACTTACAATCGTTTGTATGGTTGCTTCTGGTTTTCTTCCTTTGAGCCAAAATTTGCTGTTTTATTTTTTGGGATACACACTTAACGACAATTGGTTCACTTAGTTTACCTGTTTTTATTCTACAGCAGCTTTCATTTTCTTTTATGGCCAAATTGATTGCAGTAAACAGCTGCCGAACTATTTCCCTTATAGTTCCTATTTGTGGTGGTATCCCCGAAATCACAATATGTTTGCGTTTTCACACTGCTCCTAGTGAATAATTCTGGTCCCCTGACTCTTCCACTCTCATTTGCAGTTCATTATTCATCTCCACTAGTTCATTATTTGTTTTTAATAGTTCCACATAATGACGACGTTGCTCTTCAAAATGATTGGACATGTATTTCATGCTGACTCACAGGTCTTGGATTTGTTTCATATAGTTATGCGTCCAACAACTTTGGAACAGTTCAAGTTCTTTTCTGATTATCCTCTGAATGTCACTTGTACTTAGTTTGCTCATGTTTTCAACTGTATTAATCCCACCTTTCACATCTGCATAAAATTGGGCGGTTTGAGGGGGACCTGACATGCAGACTCTGCGTCAGGGGGAGGAATCAGCCCAGCACATCTTGTGCGAGTGTAAAGCTCCGGACTCCAAACAACAACTGATCTACGGACAGCCTAAACCGGAGACAGAGCAATATAGAACTTCACCCTACCAATTGCTGTGCTGACTAGTTCAAGGCACAGTGATTTTGGAATGGGTGGAGTAATGAGTGAAGATTGGAACCTGTGATGAGCACTGATAAGTACAATTTGGAGAACCCAATTCATCACAATACAGTTTTCTAACCCGACGATCGTTTCGCTAACAAAGTTAGCGTCATCAAAGGGATGAGTAAACTAAGTGAATAGAGACTAGAACTACTATTTATATGTTATTTGCCAAACAGTTGCAAACAGCGTCCTCTAGGAAGGTATACAGACAGACCCATACTGTTGAGTCTTAAATCCCTGTGATTAAAATTGCATACCTGCCTTTGTTATGCTGTCTGTCGTTATCAAATATTCCTTCTAAAAGGACACGCTGGTTATTAAGATAACACTTCGAACAGTGGACTACATAGAACCGGACCTACTCTATTCATACATTTTTGTTCAAATTTCTGATGATATATATATATATATATATATATATATATATATATATATATATATATATATATATATATATATATACTCTCGTAAGCATCAAGCTGACGCATTTTTTTTATTAACTTGAGATTTTCTTTATATACATGATGATTATTACCCCAAATATGCTGAGCAATACATAATTTGTCAATAGTGCCATATCTCAGTTGTGCTAAATGTTCTTTAAGTCTAGTTTCAATGGTTCTTCTAGTTCACCCAACATATTTAAGTTCACAATCCTTACAACCTATTTTATAGATTCCCGACACATCTGTGGTTTTATCTTTATCCTTTGGGTTACCCAGCATATTTTTCAATGTTATTTTTGTGGAAAATTTTAGCAACAAATTGGCTTTCTTAAAAATGCTATTAAAACCTCTAGTAATTCGCGTTTCAAATGGTAAACAGACAACAGTTTTGTCGGGTTTACCTTTGTTAGAATAAGTAATATGTCATTTTACCGTTTACTCTATGGCACACATCTGGCATGTATGATGTTGTCAATTCTCAATAAGTTAGTAATATAGCTGCAGTGTTTATTATTGTAGTTCTCTAATCAATGTTCTGTTTAATTAAACCCAACTGTTATTAAAGCATTTAATGCTCTGGCACTTCTGTTTTTTCAGGTTCTGGGCCCAGGTCACGAAGTCTGAGGTAGAATAAGGGTTGTTGATTAATAACACGTCTTGTGGAAGATTTAAAAAGTTGTTCATTGCTGGTACACCACACAAGATGGCTGAAAGACATTCCATCAACAATTTAAAATTGAAAGGAACTGAAAACTGGAATTTATGAAAATTTCAGGTAAAGATAGTCTTAACAGCTAGTAACTGTTTTGATATGGTATTGGAAAATAAGAAGCCAACACCAGAAGCTGCTGTGTTTGATAAATGGCAAAAGAAAGATAATAAAGCCCAATAAGTTATTGTCACGTGAATGGAAGAAAGGGCAATGATGCATATACTAACTTGTAACTTGTTTATGAGATGTGGCAAAAGTTGCTCGCTGTGTATGAACAAAAATCCGAAATTAGTGTACACATACTCCAACAAAAAAAATTCAACTATAGTTATGAAGGTGAAGGAATATCGACGCACGTGTCAAGACTGGAAGACATTGTTAATCAGCAAAAACAAGCAGGAGAAGAAATTTCAGAACAGATGTTAATAACCAAAATACTGATGTCACTGCCTAAACAAATCAAGCATTTTATTTCTGCATGGGAATCCGTTCCACCTGAGACAGAGGTTGAATAACTTAGTTGCCAGATTAATCATTGAAGAAGAAAGACTGAAAAACAGGAATGAAGTTGAAGAAGCTACTACATTAATGTCAAATTCAAAATTCTTCAAGAATAACAGAGAAAGTTTCAAAACTAAAGTCAGGTCCAATAGAAGTCATCCAGTTGACAACAGTAGTGCACTTGTATATTTTTACTGTAAAAAGCCAGGATACTTTATGAAAAACTGTAGGTTCAGGTTGAAAAAGGAGAAAACAGATGAGAAGAAATCATCAAGTCACAATGCCTTTATAAGTTCAGCATATTATTGTAGCAGTTGGAAGTTCGACAAAGACAGCTGGTACTTAGACAGTGGTGCAAGCCAACATATGACATCTGGACGGGACATTCTCATGGACTACAAAGTCATAGAAGAAAAATCCATCAAAATCAGTGATGGCAATATCGTCACTGCTGTAGGAATAGGCACAGTTCCAGTAAGGGTTTTCAATGAAGAATACTGGTATTCTAGAGAGATAAAGGATGTATTACTTGTGCCAAAATTAGAAGTAAATTTATTTTCAGCAAGCTCCGCTATTGACAGAGGTTATGAGCTGAAAATGGATGATACGATGTGTGAACTTGTGAATAATAATAAAACGTGTGTAGTAGCAGAAAGAGAAGATAATTATACAAGTTATGTTTCAAGAGTGAAATTGATGGTGTGAATAATAGTGCAAACGCAGCTGTAGACACTCTTATGTCAAGGCACAATAAATTAGCACATCACAATGTTAATCATGTAAGAAAAGTTTTGAAGAAGTTTTAATGAAATTGAGTTTGAAGATTCAACATCTATAAGTTGTGATGCATTCTATGAAGGTAAACAACATCGTTTGCCCTTTAAAGCCAGTGATACCAGAACCAATACAGTCTGTCAAATAATTAATGTTCATGTGTGTGGACCAATGGAAGAAAAAAGCATTGGAGGTTCCAGGTACTTTCTCTTGTTGAAGCATGATTACTCACACTACATGCATGTACATTTTATGAAGCACAAGTCAGAAGCAAAGGAAAAAATACAGATATTTCTAGCATAAGCACAGAATTTAACAGGGGAAAATGTGAAAATACTGAGAACAGACAATGGTCTTGAAGAAGCAAATAGAAAAGTAAGAAAAACACTTGAAGAAAAAGGGACTATACATCAGAAGACTGTACCTTATTGTCCAGAACAGAATGGTAAAGTTGAAAGGGAGATGAGAACAATTGTCGAAGCTGCAATAACAACGTTGAAAGATAAAAGTATGGAAAAACGGTTGCTGCTGTTTACATCATCAATCGGACAGGTACAAGTTCCGTTAAAGACAAGACTCCCTATGAATTGTGGTTCAACAAAATAGCAAATATCACACTCTTTGAACCTTTTGGTTCTGCAGTATATGTGTATATTCCAAAAGAAAAGAGAAGAAAGTGGGATTCGAAATCGAGGAATGGAATCTTTGTGGGATATGAAGAAAACACAAAAGGCTATCGTATATTTATTCAAGGTACTGGAAGTATAGAAATTGCAAGGAATGTTGTGTTTAGAACCTGTGAAGACAAATCACATGCAAAAAGGAATGACACAAGTGGCTCCATCTTATTCAGTGAAGACAACTACATGTATAAAAACAGCCAGCAATGGTGCAGTGAACTTGAAGATAATAAAAATGTTCAACAAGAGTGTAGTGAAAGTCATGATGTTGAAGGAGAATCACATGACACTGAAGAAGAGCCAAATATGGAAGAACTGCGAAGAAACGAAAGAATAGAAGACAATACACCTACTGATCAGCCAGTGGAATCTGAAAAAAGGAAAGTGAAAAAACCACTAAGATTTAATGACTATGAAACTTCTTTCTCTACTTTGTCTGAATCCAAGATACCTCAAACATATAAAGACGCATTAAATGGCACGAATAGAAGAAATTGGCAGAAAGCTATAAATGAAGAAAAATATTCTTTACAGAAAAACAACACATGAGTATATACAGAAAGGAAACTTGTCGGTGATAGAAAACTTTTAAGCAGTCGATGGGTGTTTAAAATTAAAGAAGGGAACAAGTTCAAGGCAAGGCTGGTTGTTAAAAGATATGAACAAACATATGGAGTGGACTTTATGGAAACTTATAGTCCAGTAGTGGATAACAATTCACTGAGAGTAATTTTTTCATTAGCCGCAAAGGATAACAAACATGTAATGACTTTTGATGTAAAAACTGCCTTTTTATATGAAACATTGTTAGAAGAAATTTACATGGTGCCACCTGAAGGTTTTGAAGTTGATGAAAACAAAGTGTGTAAATTGAAGATAGCTTTATATGGACTGAAACAAGCCCCACTCTGTTGGAACAAAACGTTTACAGATTTTTTTTTGAGGTTGCAAAGACTTATTCCAGTGAAAGCAGAAAGGTGTGTATTCAAAAACGGAAACTGTAGTATAATAGTGGCTATATATGTCGATGATGGTATCATAGTAGGCAGCGGTAGATTAAATGAAAATCTTACTGTCTAAATTGAGCAAACACTTTGAAATGACATATTGTGAAGAACCTAAATCATTTCTTAGAATTCAACTTTCAAAAGATATGCTAAGTGGAACTCTGAAACTTTCCCAGATAAATTATACAAACTATGTTGTAGAGAAGTTTGGCATGAAAGAAGCAAAACCTTGTAAAATACCTTTGATGCCAAGTAAAGCAGAAACTGAGCATGCCAGTGATGTGACAGCCATAAAATTTCCTTATTTTAGAAGCTTTAGGAAGTCTTTTATATTTGGCTACTAAAACTCGGCCAGATTTGTGTTTTGCGGTAGGTTATTGAAGTAGAAGTGTGGAAAATCCAAAACAAGAAGATACCAACAGCATGAAACAAATCTTAAAGTACATAAAAGGTAGCGTTTGTGATGGAATTACATTTTCAAGTGAAAATAGTAAATTTGAAGTGAATGCATTTTGTGATTCAGACTTTGCAAGTCTGAAGGAAAAGTATTACAGGGGGCTTAATAATGTTTAATGGTGGTCCAATCGCTTGGTGTTCACGTAAACAAGAGATAGTGTCATTGTCAAGCACTGAAGCAGAATATGTGGTAGCAGCTGATTGTTCAAGAGATTTAATGTATCTGAAAAGACTAATTGAGGAACTTACACGTAAAAGTGTTACTGTAAAACTTAATGTAGACAATCAGAGTGCCATTAAGTTGATTAATAATAGCTCATTTACTCGTAGAAATAAACACATAACATTTTATTAATGAAAAGGTTAATGATGACCTAATGCAGATCAAATACTGTCCTTCTAAATTGCAGTTAGCAGACATCTTCACAAAACCATTGAATACAATTAAGTTCAATGGGCTGAAAGAACAGTTTATGTATAAAATTCAATAATCCATGTAAAGCATGTCAAATTGTTAGTATTCATGTTTACATTTGTTTTGTTTACTCAAGTTGAGGTTATGTTAAGGTAGACATATAGAAAATGTCGATTAAGGGAGGGTGTTAGAATAAGTAATCTGTCATTTTACTGTTTACTCTATGGCACACATCTGGCATGTATGATGTTATGTCGATTTTCAATAAGTTAGTAATATAGCTGTAGTGTTTATTATTGTAGTTCTCTAATCAATGTTCTGTTTAATTAAACCCAACTGTTAGTAAAGCATTTAATACTCTGGCACTTCTGTTTCTTCAATTTTTCTGAAAGTCGTAGATTCCGCTAACATTTTCGTTTATTGACTAGTTTCTCCACTAAGCAGACAGAGTAATCATTATACTTAGCTACATTTTTAATATATTCAAGTTCTCTGTTGTATCTTTCTTTATTTAAGGGAAACTGTATTAATCTATGAACCAGAAAATTCAAACTAGCCATTTTTTGTGGAAAACTATGGTGTCAGCCAATCGGAATGTAATTCACGCTAGTGGTTTCTTTATGTGGATGTCAAATTCTAAAGTCTCTATTTTTAATGACTAATACATCAAGAAAAGGTAATTTGTTATTCATTTCTATTTCATGTGTGAAATAGAAATTAATAACAAATTACCTTTTCTTGGTGTATTGGTCATTGAAAAGAGAGACACTTTAGAATTTGACATCCACAGAAAGGAAACCACTAGCGTGAATTACATTCCGATTGACTCACACCATAGTTTTCCACAAAAAATGGCTCGTTTGAATTTTCTAGTTCACAGAATAATAAAGTTTCCCTTAAATAAAGAAAAATACAACAGAGAACTTGAATATATTAAAAATGTAGCTACGTATAATGGTTACTCTGCCTGCTTAGTGGAGAAACTAGTCAATAAACATAAAATAAAGAAAATGTTAACGGACTCTACGACTTTTAGAAAAAATAAACCATACAAAACCGTTGCCTGTTTACCATTTGAACCGCGAATTACGAGAGGTTTTGATAGCATTTTTTAAGAAAGCCATTTTGTCGCTAACATTTTCCACAAAAAATACATTAAAAAATTTGCAACCCAAAGGATAAAGATAAAATCACAGATGCCTCGGGAATCTATGAAGTACGTTGTAAGGTTTGTGAACTTAAATATGTTGGGCAAACTAAAAGAACCATTGAAACTAGATTTAAAGAACATCTAGCGCAACTGAGATATGGCACTATTGACAAATCATGTATTGCTCAGCATATTTGGGATCATAATCATCATGTAAATAAAGAATATCTCACGTTAATAATAATGTCAGGCAGTCGCGTCAACTTGATGCTTACGAGAGTATATATATATATATATATATATATATATATATATATATATATATATATATATATATATATATATATATATATGGGTAGAAATTTGAACAAAAATGTTTCGATGAATATAGTAGGTACGGTTCTATATAGTCAATTGTTCGAACTGTTCTTAATAACCAACGTGTTCTTCTTAGAAGGAATATTTGATAACGACGCACAGCATAAGCTTCTTTTACCACAAATGATACAGTATGTTCTCAGAATACCAGACAATGGTCCACTGAAAACCTTCACCGAGTTATAAACTACTGATGGCAGTACTCAGCAAAAATATATATGTAGTCTGTTATCTTGAATAAAAGTGTTATGACACCATATTTCTTTGATGAAAATTTAAACGCAGAACAAATTTCTTGCAAGGTAAATTTACAAATTAAATTGAAAACCTCGAATAATATCTATTTTCAACTTGATGGTACTGTAATTCACAATTCAGCAGTAGTTTGGAATTGGCTGAATATTTTTTTTACAAAGATGGATCAGGAGAAACAGTGCTCTAATTAACTGGCCTCCAAGGTCATCTGATCTCACACCACTAGACACAATCGATACAAGAGTTGAAGGTGTGTATAGTGGAAGCTAGTGCCCAAATTACACTGCACACCCTTGGAGATGTTATTCAAAATAATGTAAAAAGGATTGAATCATTATCATAGCAGATGGTGGTTTGATAGACAATGCTATTCGACACGTTTTTGTATTGTTAATTCAATAAAAAAGATTAAGACCCAAATAAATACATTTTTTTATTATTTGAATTACTCTGATTGATTTGGTGTTTTTGGATGGTTTGGAACAAGTTTTTTGATTAAAATTCCTATGATTTTCTGTTTTTACTATACAATTTTTCATCAAAGTGATTTTGGGATAAGTAAGTTTTGATGACCACTATCAATTAAGATGGAATTTGTTTAAATCGGACAACAAACAAAATAATTATGATGCTGTTAGACTCTTAAGTAACACTGTAAATAAACAATCCTGATTTGACACAGTTATCATACCAAGCATTCGTTCAAATTTGTGCTAAGCATGTATGAGCCCCTGTTAAATTTTCTTTTGTCTCATTTTACCTACAAAGAATACACCCTTAAGTCTGAAACCCCTTAAATTAATTACATTATAGAAGCCTATTTAATACAAGAGATGATGCATCTACAAAAAAATAAAATGATTCCATTAAACTTACCAGCAAAAATTTTATAATCAATTCCTTTGTCACATTCCTGTTTTAAAATTTTAATTAATTCAATGTAAACTTCTGGTTTTGTTTCATTTTTTTCTATTAAGCATTTCAGTTTCGTGACAGTATCTTGAACAATATCAGGCTTAGGCTGTTCAGATTTCAACTGTTTCTGAACTTGGCTCAGATCCACACCCTGTATATACACAGAAATAATAAATTATGAAAGGTGGTCTATTATGTTTATATTCATGAACAAATATACAAAATAACTTAATAACATATCACTGGATTGTAATTGTTAGGCTAATAAATAATAATACTTATTTTTGCCACATACCAGAAATATCGGGTATCGTTTGGACATAAGATGGCTTTGTCTCTTACTGATTGATGGAAGTCATTTCTTACTAACTGGTTTTTGAACTTTGGAAATAAAATGCACTGAATGGGGTTGAGGACAGACAGATTTATTAAGGAAGCAAAATTAACTATTTCGTATGTCAAAATTTTAAGAGTCATCCTTAGAAGTTTTGATTTCTATATTTGGATAAACCTTTCAAAATTGTGACTAAGCCAAGCACAAGTTGTCAACTTATTTGTCAAATGTTACAATGTATCATCTATCTCAACAAATATTCTATTACTACCCCTTGCTGACATAAAGAGCATGTGAGTTTTACTGTTTTAAGATCAAAAATTGTAGCAAAATGTTTAGTAAGTTTTAGAATTCATGACATGCAAGATTTGGTTACTTAATCTTACAAAATTCATCCGCAGTATTTTAAAATCAGCAATAAAATGAATGTTTAAAACTCTGGACACAGCAAGTGCATAATGGAAGTGAATTTTCATTTAAATGTTTTTAATAGCAAATATGTCTATCTCATGCAAGCAGGCATCAATCTGGTTACCGGTATAGTCTATAATAGAAACAATGTACCATATTTCATCAAAATAACTTATTGTTTGAAGGTGTACAAAAATTTTCGGGAAATAAACTTTAAATGTTTCCAAGAAAACTGGTTACCTAGCCAACAAACCCTAGGTTAATAGGAAATTGAGTTATTGAAATTTGAAGCATTTAATAAAAATTTGCTACCAAAACGCACTTACTGCCTCTCGATTTTTTTCTTATAAACATGGATCATCGTTTGATAAAAAAAATGCAAAAATGCAATAAAATAAGGGAGTTCGAAAAAAAAATTGTAGGGATCACCAACGACTTATGGGCCACCTGTGATTGTCAGAATAATTTTATAAGATGCAGCTCAAGACACCCTATAATTAACGTATACAATTTTTTCTCGTATGTTGTATAATAATAATTATCTTGAGTTTTACCGTAGAAATGCGTCACCCTGTACATATGTAAACAGATAAAAACTGAATGTAAACCCGGATATGGATTCTAGGGAAGGCTAGTTTGAGTTCATTTGAAGAAAGCTTTTTAAAATTCAAAAGTCGCGGTCTCCTCATTAACGCCTTTTTCTAAGAAAATTAGTTAAAAATTATAGACCATTAAACCGTAAACTTAATTAAAACTATCGCCAAAGCATCATAGAGGGTCTATTTGAAATGTACTGTAAATATTTAAGTAAAATGAAGGACAATGAGATTGAAGCTGAGAACTTAAGGGCTTGCAGAACACTCTTATTGCGACATTTTCTTTACATAATCCGTATTTCTTTCAGGTTTTTTGCCTAAATGTTGCCAATTTTGACGTTTCAAATAGCGACTCACGTTTTGAGAAAACCTCAAATTTATTTTCTAACACCAAAAACCAGATATCAACCAATTACAACTAATGTAACATATTAAAGACCACAAAAAAAAATGGAAATCTGGGAACAATCCTACATTCAACAAACAATTTGACATTTTTCAAATTTTGTTCTTTAAATGCCCATAACGTTTTTGTCTTTAAACTTACAGACCTAAATTTTGGTACATGGTTCACTTTTTATAATACAAACACGTGCACCAAATTTGGTTGCTCTTACTTTGTTATTTACGGAGATATAATTTTTTCCGAAAGAAAACACAAAATTTTCCGTGAAAACCTGGGCCGATTTTCCTGGCTAACGAACTTATCCAAGCCACTTGCAAAAGGAAGGCACTCAGAAAACTTGATCAAAATCGGCCCATTATTTTTTGAGTTATCGCTGTGATACATACATACATACATATACATATACATACACACACACACACACACATATATATATATATATATATATATATATATATATATATATATATATACATATATATATATATATATATATATATATATATATATATATATATATATATATATATATATATATATATATATAAACATAAAAATAGAAACTGACCCTGGATATGGGCTCTAGGGGCACTAGTTCGCGCACATTTGAAGAATTTTTTTTAAGAAAATTCACGAAAAAGAAAAATACAAGTATTGTATATATTTTGAGAGAATTTAGATGAAGAATATGCAAAAATATACAGGATGGTCCATAAGAAAAAATAAACGTTTATGTCATAGCTTCAAAACCATTATTTTTACAAAAAAAACTTGGGACGTCATTGGATACCTTAAAAGAAGTGCCTTAAGAATGTTTTTACAGAAACAAAAAATTTTCATAAATAAATTGGTCAAAAATGCACAAAATTAAAAACCATTCTATATCTTCTAACCAGTTCAAGCTTCAGATGTGCAGCTTTGGACATTCGTTTTCTCACAAAAATCAAGTTCATAACATGTGGGTTAGTTTTTTCTAGCTTCTTTAGAAATTGGTATTTTCTATGAAAAGTCTCCAATTTGGAACACTCTGTACGGTGTAACGACGCATAAGGAAATATCATTGTTTTTGTTTTGCCTTTTAAATTGTTTTTTTTTTAATTTGACTCAGTAAGTTTTATTGATTATTTTTATTATGTATAAGTATTTTTTTTTGTATTTACAATGACTTGGCTCATACAATTTTGATCGTCGACTGGCCCAATAACTAAATAAATCTAAATCTTTGCAGTTTTTGGGGTTAGTCGTCATAGTGGTCGCTTATACCGACTCAACCATAAAACTCTACTAAAGAAACTTCAAAATTTCGGATTCTCTATGAATTTTATCAGTTTGCTCGATTCCTATTTGAATGAAAGGATGCAGTTTGTCAAGGTCAGGGTGACAGATCAGGTCTTTATGCTACACCATCTGGAGTACCACACGGTTCAATACTTGG
This sequence comes from Tillus elongatus, assembly GCA_964006375.1. Taxonomy (NCBI): domain Eukaryota; kingdom Metazoa; phylum Arthropoda; class Insecta; order Coleoptera; family Cleridae; genus Tillus; species Tillus elongatus. The sequence continues at coordinate 108,277,879 of OZ023264.1, forward strand.
TCCACTCTTGCTTAATATATTTATTAATGATGCCACACAGGTCTTCAATGTGCCATATTTAATTTATGCTGATGACATCAAAATGTTTTCCTGCATCTCAGCAACCTGTGACTGTGAAAAGCTTCAGAGCAGTATTCGTTTCTTTGAAAAGTGGTGTAGCGACACTGACCTTTCACTGAATGTCAATAAATGCCATATTATGTCTTATTACAAGAATAAAACTCCTTACTTATGTAATTATAATATAGGCGACCGGCTATTGGATCGTACCAATATAGTGAAAGATCTGGGTGTTATATTTAATAATAATAATGCTTTATTTGTTTCATACTGTATCTTTTACCCGTAATGCGTGTGAAACTTGCCAAAACAGTAATAAAATAGGAAATGGGTGTGAAACTTGTCAAAACAGTAACAAAATAGGAAAAGAAAATTTTCCATAAATTGAAATTAAAAAAAAAACATACTCAAATTTGATTGTCTCCCATATTTTTCCCTTATATTGTTTTATCAGCTAAGTGCCTATCAATGTTATAGTAAGCCTTTCCTTGTAATATATTCCTCAGTTTTGTTTTGAGTGTCGAATGACTGCATTTTTTTATTTCATTGTGTATATGCTTAAATATTTCTATGATGGCAGCATGTATTTTTTGTGTAAATATGGAAAGTTTTGTCTTTGACTGTTGAGATCTTCTTTATTTCTAGTATTATGCTGGTGTGTACGTATACAGTTCTTTAACAGTTCACTGTGTTTTTTATGAACGTTACTGCATTCAAAATTTACATACAAGCTACTGTAGAGATGTTTCCCCCTATAAAATAGGGTTGACAGCTTGCTATTTGTTCTAAGTTCAATATACTTTTAAGACATCTCTTCTGAAGTATAAAAATTATGTTTACATCTGTAGACTTTCCCAAAATATTATGCCATATTGTTTTGTACTTTTTATATACGCATGATAAGTCATTATAGGTACATTTTTGTTTGTATATTTGATCCAACTCTATTTTTCAGATCACATGATGACACCATTGCTGCATTTGCTTACAAGAGTCTCGGTTTCTTAATAAGAAGCAACAAGAATTTTTCTTTACCAGATACACTTCTTCTCCTCTTTACCTTGGTCAGGTCATATCTTGAATATGCATCTGTTGTTTGAGTGTGCATATGGAAAGTTTGGAATATGGTCCACGTAAATTCTTAAAGTTTCTATGCTGTTTCCATGTCAACAGACAGTACCCCTTTATAGGATTTCCTCAAAAAAAAATCTACTGCAGTGTTTCAACATAATCTCTTTGAAAACTAGAAGACTGTTCCATATTATTGTTTTTGTACAAAATTTTCGAATTGTTGAAGAATTGATTTCAATGCTCCACGTTTAGAAGCTCGCTTTCCAGATACTTTTTACCCTCCTGTAAACTCCGCCATGGACGGTCCCAAGCCCGGCTGAGAAAGGAGGAGGGCCATACCGTAACCCTACCTAGTCATGTCTTAGGAGGGCCGGGAATGCTTGCCTTAATTGGCCGGCATTGCGAGGAGAGTCCTCTATAAAAAACCCACATCGCAAGGTCGTTGGCGGGTTGGTGCCGAAGCGATGATGCTTCTGGCCGATATGGCCGGGCATTGGCACGATGGTAATTCTGTCGCTAACGTTAACCCTCCCCAGGGAAACCGGGCAACCTCCCTGTGTAAATGCCTCTTCATGGGATGCGGGGCTCTTCCATGGAGGTTTATTTTCCCTTGCTGCTCGTGGGAACAACCATAGACACGACAAACACAGACCCAAACGAGATGGGTAATACTCTCGATCTCCAGGAAACTGGAGAACCTATGGTGGTAGAGATGGGGGTTGTCCCCTCTCTTACCGCTAAACCGATGGAGGGGGGACGAGGACAATCCTGTCCCCATCCTCCGCATCTCCGTCCTCCGATGAGGAGCGGGAGCTTTTAAAGTCTCCCGTGGGACCCAAGGAGGAACGGAGGAAAAGACAACGGCTGCCTGGATCCGCAAGGAGACAGCTCAGACGACTACTCAAGGCGGGGGTGCCATATTCAACCGCCTTGAGTCAGGCACTTGCGGAGTCCCACCGGTCTCGGGCGGGGGCTGGGGGCCCTGATGGGTCGGTAAAACGACCCGAGGAGCCTGGTGCCTCCGCGGATGGGGCCGTCAGCGGAAAACGACGGCAGCACACCTCAGCAGAGGGCTAAAAAGCCCCGTGAGGGTGCTGTCAGAAAAACGTTCAGTGAGGTGACTGGAGGGGTGAGAGTGGGCATTATCCACTCTGAATATCCCTCCTCATCGCTGAATAATAAACAACTGCTACTACTGCAGGGGGCTATACTGAAGGCTGTGCAGAGCAGTTCAGAGGAAGAACCCAATATAAGGTTCCGGGGCTGCGCAAATCGACCCGGATGGCTCCTTATAAATTGCGAGGACGAGGCCAGCTCGCACTGGCTGGAGCGAATAGTTGGGGGGCTCCAGCCGTGGGAGGGAGCTCGTCTTAAGCTGGTGAGAGGACAGGACCTCCCCAGACCTCATGTCTGTGTGGCATATCTTCCGGACGGGGTGGAGACATTGACGCCCGAGGATGTGCTCACCAGACTGAGACGAATGAATGGTGGCCTGAACACTCGGGAGTGGACCGTACTACACCGAGTGGCGACGGGACCATCAGGACAGACATGGACATTTTCGGTCGACGAAATGTCCATGAACACCCTGGAGGGAATTGGCTTCAGACCATTCTATGGCTTCGGGCGGGTCTTGGTCCGGCGGAGGGTTAGGGGGTCTGCGACTGAGCCTAAACTCACAGCCTCTGCTACCAGCGTCGCCTGTAAACCGGAGGCGACAGGTGCGGGCCCTTCCGGGAGTGGTGGGGGATAAATCCCCCCGTCAGTACCCTCGTGTAGTGGCACCGCGGTGGAAGGTAGCTCCACCAAAAAAACTGGCCCCAAGAGAGGAGGTGGCAGGACTCAACCTTCCACTGGACCCTCCAGAGGGAAACAACAGGGGAAATGAAAGTCCACCCCTGGGATTACTACCAAAGGTAGACCCTCCCATATGAAGCTTGGTAATCGAGCTTCTAAAAAGGAGGAGGAACCTGCACCCTAAATCCCTATCCTTTCGAGCTCCTTAACCTTAATTATTATCCTTTACACACACCTATCCCCACCCCCATGCCCACTAATATAAGGTGCATTCAAGCTAATTTGCATCATGCTAAGGCTGCGACATACCTCCTTAGCATGAAATTAAAGGAAGAGCAAATTGATATTGCACTTCTCCAAGAGCCCTGGACCGCCAATTCGGAACGAACTAAAGGGCTGGGTAACACTTCTGGTAAGATAGTAGAGGTGGGCACTGGTACTAACCCCAGAGCCTGTATCTGGATCAGAAACAACTTGCAGTATTTTATACTTTCAGAATACTGCACCAAGGACATGGCATCCATCCATCTCGTGATCACATCCGGGGGAACCAGGCTGGAAGTAGTGGCCTGCTCGGCCTATTTCCCTGGAGACAGAGATGCAGATCAACCACCTCCAGCAGATGTGCGGAAATTGATCGCCTGCAAGAGGAACAACTATCACCTCGTAATGGGGTGTGATGCGAACTCCCATCACTTAGCTTGGGGGAGCACGGACACTAACAGACGAGGTGAGTCACTATTTGAATACTTATTAGGGGAAGAGCTAGAAGTCAACAACATAGGCTCGGAACCCACCTTTCTTACAGCTAATCAGAGAGAGGTTTTAGATCTTACGATCAGCTCAAGGATTTTGAGCTCAAAAATCCTCAAATGGAGGATGTCGTCTGAACCCTCATGTTCTGACCATGCCCATCTCCTATTTGAGATTGAAACAGGCCCTAGACCTGTGGTGGAGTATCGAGACCCGAGGAGGACGGATTGGGAGGGGTACAAACAGTCCCTCGCAGCCAGACTCGGGTCCGCTATCCCCACAGTGAGGGATCGTGATGAGATTGAGATTGCGGCTGAACAGGTTAGGGAAGCTATAGTCTCTGCATATCACGAAAACTGCCCACTAAGGTCAAAGAGAGACAGTCGGCGGTCTACTTGGTGGAATAATAACCTCGATAAACTACGAAGAGAAGTTAGACGTCTCTTCAATCGTGCTAAGATTACAGGCAACTGGGAGCAATATAAAACCGCTCTAACACACTATAACAAAGAGATAAGGGACGCTAAGAGGGAGTCCTGGAGGACTCTGCGGGGACATTAATAATATGCCCAGCAGCGCCAGAATCCACAGGAGTCTCTCACGCGACCGAGTACAGGAACTGGGATCGATAAAACGACCAGATGGTTCCTTTACTGAATCTCGGAAAGAAACGTTAGAGCTCTTAGCACACACACACTTCCCGGATTGTCTGATCCTGAGCAACAGAGAGGTCCTACCAGCTGAGGGACGATTTAAACGCCCCCATAGGGAGGACTGGCAAGTTGCTCGGAGAATAGTCACAGCCTCGGCAGTGGAGTGTGCTGTGAATCATTTCCAGCCATTCAAGTCGCCAGGGGAGGATGGGGTGGTGCCGGTCCTACTACAAAAGGGACTGGAGATTCTCCTATTTTTCCTTATCAGGCTGTTCAGAGCCAGCCTGGCCTGGAACTATATTCCATCCAGCTGGACGGTGGTTAGGGGGGTTTACATTCCCAAATTGGGACGTAAGGACCTCTTACCCACATCACTGAGACCTCTCAGTATTACATCATTCCTGTTGAAGGGATTGGAAAAAATACTGGATGAACACATTAGGGGGAACATCCTGGCCAATAACCCCCTAAATACCCACCAGTATGCCTACCAAACTGGCAAATCCACTGAGTTAGCGCTCAATAACCTCGTCGAGAAAATCACCCACTCTCTGGAAAATGGAGAGGTTGCGGTGGCAGCATTTCTTGACATCGAAGGAGCATTTAATAATGCATTACCTATCTCCCTCTACGAGGCCACTATAGCTAGGGGGGTAGAACCTACCATTTGTGGCTGGATCGGAAACATGCTGCACAATCGGACCATTATTACCTCATTGCGGGGGGAGGTGGTCGGGGTCAGGGCTGCGAGGGGGTGCCCTCAGGGGGGCGTACTATCCCCCCTGCTGTGGTCCCTCTTTGTGGACGATCTGCTTGCTATTCTCGAACTCTGGGAGGTTGAGGTCCAGGCGTATGCTGATGATCTCGTCATAATGGTTAGAGGCAAATCTGAGGAAGAACTGGCTAGTACTCTTCAGGAAGCACTAAATGTAATCAATGATTGGTGCCGGAGGGAACAGATGTCTGTGAACCCTCGCAAAACGATCATTGTTCCATTTACCAGAAAAAGAAGGTTGGACAAATTAAAACCACCTATTCTCATGGGAGAAACCATTCAATTTTCGGACCAAGCAAAATATCTGGGAGTTATCCTAGATAAGAAGCTCAACTGGAACATACAGTTAGAAAACGTTATCCGCAGGGCAAAACTGTCCCTGTGGACCTGCCAGAGAATCTGTGGTAACAACTGGGGAACAAATCCCCAACAGATGTACTGGCTCTATGTAGTGGTTATCAGACCAATGATAACATATGGAGCCATAGTTTGGTGGCCTAAGGCACTTCGTGGTATCGCGCGGGCCAAACTGGCTCATCAACAAAGACAAGCATGTCTGATGATAACGGGAGCGATAAGCACCGCACCATCAGCCGCTCTGGAGGTCCTCCTTAATATTCCCCCTCTTCACATATGGTTGGAGAGGGTGGCGAGGTGGACTACGTACAGACTAAAGCAGACGGCAGATAACATGCCGAAGGAAGTCAGTGTGGGAGGGTCCGAACTCCTTGATGACATTGATGGTCACGGGATTCTGGGAATGGTCTCAGACTGGATGCCTACAAGAACCGCAGAGATCTGTCTTTCAAGATCGTCCTCCCGGAAAGGGAGGATTGGGACCGAAACCAAACGACCCTGTTGAGAGCGGACCTCTGCTGGTACTCTGACGGCTCCAAAACCAATTTGGGAGTAGGAGCTGGCGCATATGGGGGCAGCACCGATGCTAGACTATCAGCTAGCCTCGGTAAGTACGCCGCCATACACCAGGCAGAAGTGTATGCCATCGAGATGTGTGCAAGGGAAAGTTTAAGAAACCTGGATACACACAAATCGATAAAGATATATGCAGATAGCCAAGCTGCAATAAAGGCTCTTGGTTCCTACCGGTGTAATTCAAAGACGGTATGGAGTTGTAAATCTGCCCTTAACGAATTGGGCAGCTGTAATGAGGTGTCGCTGGTCTGGATACCGGGTCACTCGGACCATGACGGCAATGTTGCGGCCGACGCGCTTGCCTGGAGTGATGCCCAGAGAGACTTTGTCGGACCAGAACCGGTGCTGGGGATAACATTTGGAACAGCAAAACGCACCTTAAAGACCTAGACAGAAAGAATGACAATCCAATATTGGCAAAATCTTCCAGGATTAGCTCACTCTAAGGCCTTCATAAATGGCCTGTCTGAGTCAAGGGCTAATAAACTTCTAGAGTTAAACAGACAACAACTGAGTACTCTAGTCGGCCTGTATACAGGACACTGCCGCTTGCGGCACCACGTGCACCGTATTGGGATCGGTCAGGAGACCGAGTACCGGCTGTGTATGGAGAGCGACGAGACAGCAGAGCACGTGCTGTGTTCCTGTCCGGCAGCGGACAGGACTAGATACCTGCTCTTTGACAAGATAAAGCTTGCTTCGGAGGATCTGGATCAACTTACGCCCACGAAGATTATCGACCTCTGCAGGAGGCTGGCTTTGTTGGGCGAAATATAAACTATTAGGCGTGAGCCACAATAGACCTAAAGGTCGCGGTGGAGGGCCGATATGGCCCACTCACATACAAACCTACCTACCCTCCTGTATGTTGCACAAGACGTATACAATTAATTGCGTATGCAGGAATTACTCTATCCTGCAGACAGTCTTGATATTTTCAACACTTCTGTCCAGGACCTCAAGCGAAAGTGCAATGTGACAATCTAATGTAGTTCGGTCCGTTTTCAACAAAGTAACTTTGATGTGTATACCGGGGATCCAGGCATTGAAAGAAATGAGGACGCAGAGAGCCTTGCCAAACCAGCAGCTTCAACATCATTCTATTGTCCTAAGTCCTATTGTAGATTGACAAAAACCCATGTAGGAAATGAACTTAATACCTGGGAGAAGAACCAAATGCTGTCATACTGGAGGAAAACGCCAGGCTTATGGCAGGCAAAACGGTTTATCACCATGTCAACAGAGAAGTCTGAGCTTTTTCTTGAATTGAACAGGAACAACTTGAGCATAATCAAACAGGGTTGGCATGATTTAAATCAACTGACTCAAATCACTTAATACAAACAAAAACCCCAAAAAAAAAACAGTGATTTAAATCAACATAAGAAAAAAATTTATAAAACGTCAGCTTAAATTGTTTATTCGTATTTCGGAACATAAATACAAAAATAAATAGAAAAAATAAAAATACAAAGAAAAATATATAGAAAACTGTAAAATAAAAACAAATGAACAAAACAAAACAATAAATCTTTCTGCTATCGATAATATAACAAAACATGAACATAATTTCACTGATCTTAAATAACAAACAAAAAATATATCTCATAATGCCATAGTAATAATAATGACCAAAAAGTAAAATTATTAAAAGTTCTAATTCATTTTAAGTTTCATCACAATATTTATAGAGAAATACTAATTTTACAGTCTAAACCAGCTTGATGAGGCAGTTGCACATAAAAATTGTGTTATTATATCTAAGACATCCTTAATTTCATCCACTGTCCTCTTAGGCACAGGGTGGTTACGCATCAGCAATAAAACCACAGACTATAGTACTGTTAGGACTGTGATAAATTATGGAAATGATAATGTTTAAGTTTGAAGAGCCTTAAAGGTTGTAACCAAAACCTGTTTAAGTAAAGTTTTAATGGTGTAACTAACTTAAAATAATTAATTATCATGGGCATATATGTCAACCACTTTTGGATGCAACTATGTTTATAAATACATAGTTCATTCAACAACCTTAAAATTTTGACATTCCAAAAAATTTCTTTTCTCTTACATAAACATATAAAAATTCAAACAGACTTTGGTTTCGGGTTCTAGGGGCCCAAATTCGCGCTCAATTGAAAAAAAAATTTCAAAGCCTCACCATCAATAACTCTCTATTAGCAAATTTTTTAAAATAAAAATTCGCGAAAAAGGTCTGGATGCAGCAAGTGCGTTTTGGTAGTAAATTTTCATAGAAATGATCTGGTACAAAACATTTTTTTAAATTACCAAATGCCTATAAGTTTTTTTTCTTTTAACATGGAGATCTAAGTTTTCGTACACAGTTGACCTTTTATAACATGAAGCTACGTAACAAATTTGGTTACCATAGCTTTGTTAATTTTGGTGATACAATTTTTTTCCAAAGGAAAAATAAAAAATTTCCCGGAAAACCTTCCTGGCTAACGAACTTATCCAAGCCATTAATAAAAGGATGTACCTGCCAAACTTAATTAAAATCGGTCGATTATTTTTTGAATTATCGGTGTGATGCATATACATATCCATATATAAAAATTTTAACTGACCCCAGATATGGGTTCTGGGGGTCCTAGTTTGCGCTCATTTGAAAAAAAATTTCAAGATTCAAAAGTCGAGATCTCTCCATTAATGAATTTTTTCTGTGAAAATTCACTAAAAGGGGAAATAATTAGACTAGAGTTGATGTTTAGTGACAAGTCATTAGTGGTATCATGTGGTAACATTATTTTATTGAATTCTTATGTTTTCTTTTACCTTTCAGTATTAAATTGACATATTCAAACTTTTTTTTTTAAATATTTATTTCACTCACCCCCTCCACACCGTTTTGGCTTTACTATAATTTAAATGTTTTGTAATGATAAACATTTAAAGTCAGTTCCTTCTCACTATAAAATTTCTCATGCAAATTCACATCAACATATTCTACGTTTTGGTGCCAAGTCATTGTCAAATTAGGATTTCTTTCTCTACCAAATTTAACGTCAAATAAGAAATGCAAGCAATAATAAATAAAAAAGCACATTTTATAATAATTGGCCCAGATGGAAAAGTAGGCAAAAAAATTAAGTGTAATAAGCAAGATCTGTAGTTTCTCAAAAAATGTAAATGAAAAAGTGAAACTAAACTTAGCAAGTTGCATATTAAGTAGTGTTATTGACACTGATAAAGAAAAAAATGTGAAATAGATATTAACGTACACTAAAATTGCAGTTTACCTCCCGGGGGGGGGGTTTTAGAAAAACTTTTTCAAAAACATGCTTAGAACGACCCTAGATGCACAAACCACAAAAAAAAATTCTTGCAAACAACCTCCAAGAGACTCTTGGGACCAGGAGTAAATAGAGGTGCTGCGAGGGGAAGATAAAAAGAAAATATGAGCGACGCGAATAAATAGCTTAGTCGGACCTCTAAAAGTTGCCTTTTTCACATTTTGCAGAGTTATACCTCCTTTAAACCCTGTCTACTCCGCAATTGCCCCATGTTCTGTGACTTTCTTGGGGGTTGTTCCCAAGAAATTTGTCATGTGGTTTATGCCTGTTGTAGGCGGGAGGGGTGGAGGGCCGCACAACAAAGTTGAGGACCCTGCACGATGAAGTAGCAGAAGCAACCCCACCCCTCCCCACAGTCAAAAACAAAGCAGAGTGTAATCTGAGAAATAGATAGTAAACTACAAGGGGGAGTGGTGTACTGGGAAAGGAGCATGTAACATAGCAGGCCAAAAAACTGAGAAATTGCGAAAAAATTATGTTTAACTTATCACACCACGCCAACGAATAAGTTTAAAGTCAAATAACTCAGCAAAGACAAAACAGAAAAAGGTAAAAACAGTGTCAACATGCATGTAAGATGCCAAACTATCTAAAACTGTCCGGGAGGTAAACTGCAAATTCACCAAGGTAACTACTTAACAAATGTCTAAATCTTCTTCCAATGATTTTATTTCTAGCTCCTGTTTCTAATAGAATATATTCAAGAACAGCAGATCTATAAGTTAAAATTATGAGTAGGTACCCATTAATATGGTTCACATAGGTTGAGAATTTAGAATAAACATTTTACCTGAGATTCAAATTGTTTTACAGCTTCTGAGAGGGCTTCCTCCGGCCCCATGCCTAAATCTTCAATATTTTCTTTAACAGCATCGTCAAACGTCTGTTGAGTGATCTTGAGTACCATTTTTGGAAATGTGTTTGAAAGATTAATAACTGAATATTATGTTGCTGAAAGTTTTAACATAAAATTTAGTGACGTGTGATGATTGTAACTAATATAATAGTAACGCAGGTCTTTCAGATGAATCAAAAATATATCTATTTTAGTTTATTTATGTTGGACTCGGGATTACTGATTCGGATTTGGATTTGATGACTTGACTGACATGACATATGATTGATCAAATGAAACTGAAGGCGTCAACTGTCAAGTTGCGGGAATTCAAATAACATCCAATGACATTTAAATGCCTATAAAATAATAGTTTCATGTGGGACTTTTTTTATGAGAAAGAAAGTAAATTTGTCAAAAAGTTTACTGGAACATTCTATATATTTTCACTATAAATGATTACTACATCAAGGTAAGATCAATAGAAATGGAATTCAAAGAGATATAACATTTAACATTTGGATATGTTTCATATTATGTCCTTGAAGAAATCCGAATAATTCTTAAATTGGCTATATGAGCAGAAAGTTCTACTCATTAGTGATTCGCTCAGCAATAATATATATATATATATATATATATATATATATATATATATATATATATATATATATATATATATATATATATATATATATATATATAAGATTTACCATCACTAATCGTGCTCGCTTCCATACCTTTAGCAAGCCCATACGATACGCCAATGGTGTGACCTCGCTTGGTGCGCACCGCGAAAAGAGGCTATTTTCTTCCAGTCGGTATCCGTCTACTCTCTAAATGTCATTGTAACATACAGTCACAGCACAATGATTTGCAATGGCCAATCAGGATCCAGGAAGACAAAGAGAGAGAAAGTTACCACCTCTCTCAACATTGGCGCCCTGTTTGATTTATTAAAATAGTTGTTTACATTGAAAAGAGAGTACTAATTTTTCACAGGTTATGAATGTATATGTCTATATTGACCGCACTTATACTGTGTGAAGAGAGTTTCATTAAAAAAAGAAAGGTTACCTCTTTATATAAATTATTTTGTTCTGACATCATTCGTTATAAAATGCCATACATTTTAAAACACACTCAAAACAATTGTTCAAAAATAGTTATGGAAGGTGAACTTTTTCTCATCATTACTTTTTCATTTGATGGTAGAGTTGCCAGAAGACTACTCTTGTCAAGAGAGTCATACTTTTGAACACATATTTTAGTGTAACTTTTTAGTGAAATCTAACAATTGGCACCTTAGCTGAGAAGTGTGACAATCTCATACTTTTTAATATTCCAAAGAAAATAAATATTTATTTTACCCTGAATAATAATTCATTTCCTTACAACAATAATAATGTATAGTTGTATTAAAAGTTATAAGAACCCATTAAGCATAGCCACTAATTATATTATCGTCAGTGTAGTAAGTGCACTAGTGACTGGATATATAGAAATATTTATTTCACAATGAGCAATAAAAGAGCTCACATAATAATAATATAATGCATGACCTTTTAGATTTGGTGAAAGCATAATAACTGACAACTGGTGTAGTTTGTATTTCATAAAATATTTTAAACATTTTTCAGGTATGTGTTAATAAATAGTACAGGTCACTAGGTCTGTTATGCCCCAAGCAGCCTGAAATCAGTTGTCCAAAAACTTCTTATGGTTGAGTTCTGTTGTTTTTTTCCTGTGTGCAAGAAACCTCAACAACACAGCATACGATTGTTTATTATGCTGTGTAAGCTTTTTATGCAACAAGTACATACACTATATAAGTAAAGCTTTATAGACGCGCGAGTCAATTAATGGCCACGCCTCTATTTATTCACACTACACTTGATTCTCTTAATACTGAACTAACTTACTCTATGTGCAGCTCGCCTATTTATACTGTCCAAGAGATTCTAGACTTTCCTACGTCATTCCTGTCATTTGTGGTTCGTTTTAGAGATATAATTCCAGAGTGTTCGCTGGTACCAACACACTTTTACAGGATGCTTTTGACGGTATAAGTAACAGAGTACATAAACTTAATTCTCATAGAGAGGGGTGTGACACTATTTATGACAACATTCATCCTTTAACATATTATTTTAATATGTATCCTAAGTACTGAGTAAGCTAAACATGCAACCACTTAAATCAATCGTTTTGAAGAGCAGATTTCAAATATTTATAAGCCAGCACATGTCAATCATTTTAGAGTAACCTTAACCATGTAGCCATTTAACTTAATTTCGTTATAGCGAGAGGAAACATCTAAAAACATAAATAAACAAACACATGTGTTATAAATCGTGAGCTATTAATATTTTATAGTAGTTTAGCTTTTTATAGCTAGAGCCAAGCTCTTATACAACGTGAAGTACACCTAAGTTTTTATTCTGCTTCATTTCTTGTTACATATGTTAATAGTTACCCTTAAGTATGCTAAAGTAACATTAATTTAAAGAGGTTGGACTAGCTAAATAAACAAAGAATACCAAGAGTTATAAACTACTACACTGAGAAAAGAACAATTATTTATGTTCAGACATTCAACGTTTAACATACATATTTTGAGCTAGTTATAAGTTAAAAAACATGATGATCAAGATGGTGGCTCTGGATATAGAAATGAGAAATAACACACAACTTTAAACGATAAGCTTAGCTGGTCCAACCTTTTTGTAGTAATGTTCCTTTACCATATCTAAGATACATATTAAGATAATATGTTAACAGAACGGACGCCAGAATACAAACGGGTATTCTGTTATTAGTGTTCTTGTTGTTTATATACTTTGAAGTTTTTTTAGCGAATTTTGAATAAGAAAAATTCGCTATTAGAGAGGTCACGATGAGAAGCTTTTGAAAAAAATTCTTCGGATGAGCGCGAATTTGGGTCCCTAGAACCCAAAATCTAGGTCCGTTAAAATTTGTATATGTATATATATATATATATATATATATATATATATATATATATATATATATATATATATATATATATATATATATATATATATATATATATATATTTGTGTGTGTATGTATCTGAGCGATAACTCAAAAAATACTAAACTGATTTCAATCAAACTTGGCAAAAATCGTGTTTGGGCAAAAACCGAGGACGAGTTCGTTAATCAGCCTTTATGCTCAAGTTTTTCCGGTGGCAAATCGGGGAAAACTTTTTGAAAACGCTATATTTATGTAAGTTTCAACTGGAATGAGACTTTACATGTGGCTAGAAATGGTGCAAATAAACCTAGTTTGTGAATTTTAAGTAATTTGGTAAAGAATATTTAGAGTTTTTTCCAAATTAAAAATAAAATCCCAAAGGCATGCGTTGAAACGACTTAGTGGTTAAAATCCAATGCCTGACAGATACAGTAGTTAACTGCCACTCGTAGATTAATTCATACAACAGGTATAAACCTTACACCAACGCTAACCAAACTAAATATGTACCAGGCAGCAAACATACTACACGAACCAACAATCGTGAAATCTCGGCCGCAATTATGGAAAATGACAGACGACATGAAATTAAAAATTTGCGAAGTGATTATGTAATTGGGGGATTCAATCAATTATTAAAATACACTATATTTGTAGCTTTATTAACGGACACAAATACAGTTTCAGCGCAGCATAGATATATTATGCTGTCGTATAATATAGCAGAAATTTAAACAAAATCAAGCCAAGTCTCTATAAAAATGATTCTAAAATAGTTTCTTTTATATTGAAACTTAAACACAAGACGTCATATAAGACCGAAACAGTCGTGGGATATGTTTCAATGGTAAATCAACTAATTCTGTAATTAATAATTGTTACGTATACTTTGAGTATAATATCCCGGGCTGAAACCGATCTAAAGTATCACCCAAATAAAACGTTACTTGACATGTGGATAGACCTCGCAGAGGGTTTCGCGCTTGCCTCCTAAACAGAAGGATCGCGATCGAATCCAGCCCGATAAATGTATGTTTTTCTTTATGTTTTATTTTGACATTTTAAGAAACAGTCATGCACAGAATTAATACTTTTTGAACAAGACCTCAGTTTTGTCTAAATTACGTTTTAAACAAAACTGACATCTTGTTCAAAACGTTTGTCACCTTTGAGTCTGAAATTATAATTTTGTTATTGTTGATATTGAAAAAAACAGTTGATTAGGTTGACTAAAACGAAATCATACTGTCGATTAATAAGGAAAAAATAACTGCTACGTTTATGATTTGGCAGATACTTTAGTTTTCTAAATATGAATCAAGTTTCCTTCTGGAAATCTTCTGTATAACTTTAATGTAATTTGTAATACAAGTTTATTTTAAAGGGACTTACACTATCTACAGATCTTGCAAGATTAGTTTCCATGATGGAAAATAAAAGAACTCACATTGGAAATGATGCATAACCGCTTTTAGATTTGGTGAAAGCACGTATAATTAGGTACTATATTATACCTTTATATAGTAACTGGTGTATTTCGTAAAATGTTTTAAATGTTTTTAAGGTATGTGTTAATACATATATAGGTACATGACCTGTTAATTCCCAAGTGGTTTGAAATAAATTGCAACTTTGATGTTTAAATATACATTTGGTTGAGCTCTGTTGATTTTGGCTTGTGTGCAATAAACCGCAATAATAGCTATTTATGTAACAAGTATATAAATTAGGGATTTATTGACAACTATATTTATGGCCAAGCGGCCAACAGGCGGGTCAGGTCTGGTCGAGAGCTGTGTTTATAAATGTGTTTTTATTTATTTATTTATCTGAACTTAGGAATTTTTTTTGAGATGTCTGAAACAATATTAGATTTCATTTATAAATGAGAAGTAGCTGAACACATAACATAAGAGGAGAATTAGGCAATTTCGGAAATATTAACAACTTTACCACTCTGAATTTTAATAAATTATTATTGTATTATAATAGCGGGAAACTAATAAATAATACACGTCTATGTTTAAGATATCATAATATCCAAGTTTAAAACAATCAGGCTAGATACAACACAAAAATACTTACAATAACTAAAACCGCCTTTTTAAAGCTTTTTGGACAGCAGACAAGATACTATATCAAGAAAAGTCTTAAAATATAATCCATAAAACTGCATCAAACAATGTTCAAATGCAAATATAATTTCAAGGCACATAAATACTTAAATATAAACACGACGAACGGAAATCAACAGACTTTCTAAGAAAACGATGACATCACAGTTTCCCTCTTGTCGATACTCCAAAGTTATGTGATAACCTCTTACTTTATAGATATTGGGTGTCCCCTACCTACTAACATAACCTCACTTTTTCTGTAGCCCCACACTATGATCTAAATACAAAAAAAGAGCTTTAAAAGGAAGCCTCCTGTAGCTGAGATTTTACTGTCGCGAGATGCTCGCGGAGTCAGTAGTAGTCCCATAGAGAAACGACGATCCTTCATTCTAGGAGTTCGCCACAGACGAGATTTCCGATAACATACAGCCACAGCAGGATTTGCATGACCAATTAGTATCCAAGAAAGAAAAAGAGAAATATATTTGCTGTCTCTGTCAACATTGGCGCGCTGTTTGAATCAAAAAAACTCTGGACGCAGCAAGTGCGTTATGGTAGTGAATTTTCATAAAAATGTTTTTAATTGCAAATATGTGTGTTTCCTTTTTAAGAAAGCAGGCATCAATTTTGGTTACCAGTATAACCTATATAGTAAAAACAATGTGCCATGTTTCATAAAAATAACTTTATTGTGTGAAAATGTACAAAAATTTCCAAAAGTAAACTTAAAGTGTTCCCGAAAAAACACGTTTCTTGGTCAACCTTATAGGTTAATAGCAAATTGAGCTATTCAAATTTAAAGCATTTAATGAAAATTCGCTACCATAACGCACTTGCTGCGTCCCGAATTTCTTTTCTTACAAACATGCATCGCTGAAATATTCAAAAATGCAATAACATAAGGCGTGTTTGATTAAAAAAAAAAGAAGAAAATTTGTATCACCAACGACTTATGGGCCAGCCTGTGATTGTAGAAATATTTTTTTAAGATGTAGCTCAAGACACCCTATAATTAATATATACAAATTTTCTTCATATCTTGTATAATAACGGATATATTGAGCTTTATTGATTTTTTACGAAAATTCGACAAAAATTATATACCATTAAACGATAAACTCTAAAGCTAAGGCTACTGCCAAGCATCAGAAAAAGGGTCTATTTGAAATGAATTTTCTGGAAACATTTTAGTAAAATGAAGGACAATGACGGTTGAAACTAAGACTTCAGAGTTTGTAAAGAATCCTTCTTGAGACATTTGATTTCCATATCCCGTATTAGATTCAAGTTCTTTGCCTAAATGTTGCCGATTTTGACGTTTTAAATCGCAACTTTGACGTTTTGAGGAAAACCCCAATTTATTTTTCTTTAAATGCCTATAACTTTTTTGTCTTTTGACCTACATAGCTAAATTTTGGTAGGTAGCTTACCTATAAGGATATTAACTAGCGTACCAAATTTGGTTGCCCTTACTTTGTTAATTCCGGAGATATAATTTTTTTTCAAAAGAAAACACAAAATTTTTCGGGAAAACCTGGGCAGATTTTCCTGGCTAACGAACTTCGGGAAAACCTGGGCAGATTTTCCTGGCTAACGAACTTATCCAAGCCATTTGCAAAAGGAATTTTTCCACCAAATTTAGTCAAAATCGGCCTATTATTTTTTGAGTTATCGGTGTGATACATATATATATATATATATATATATATATATATATATATATATATATATATATATATATATATATATAATATATATATATATATATATATATATATATATATATATATATATATATATATATATATATATATATATATATATATATATATATAAACATATAAAAATTGAAACTGACCCCGGATATGTGTTTTAGGGGGCCTAGTTCGCGGTCATTTGAAGAAATTTTTTCAAAATTCAAAAGTCGGGATCTCCTCATTAGTGAATTTTTTTTAAGAAAATTCACTAAAATGCAACTCCGAATTATTGAAATAGGGGTTTGCAATGAAAAAAATGTATATATATATATATATATATATATATATATATATATATATATATATATATATATATATATATATATATATATATATATATATATA
This sequence comes from Tillus elongatus, assembly GCA_964006375.1. NCBI lineage: Eukaryota > Metazoa > Arthropoda > Insecta > Coleoptera > Cleridae > Tillus > Tillus elongatus. Next base: position 108,295,286 of record OZ023264.1, read on the forward strand.
TATATATATATATATATATATATATATATATATATATATACAACCATGACATTGGATTTTTTGTGGAAACTTTCAATTTGGAAATAAGAATACGTAGTCGATAAGCATTCACGATAAAACGGAAACACTGAAATAATGTGTTTTATGTATGATTGCATTAAAGAGTATTGTTTAAGAAAGTTTCTCGTGTTCATAAAGTGGCCCTTTACAGTTCTAGTACACTAAGCACTATATTAAATACAGGCTTGGAGACCGCTTCTCTGGCTTTACTGCTCGTTTCTGTAAATGAATGACGTAGCCAGCGCGTAAGCTAACTGGGGCAAGTGGCCCTTCTGAATTCTAGACGTTCCATAGATGCTCTTCAACGTTTCTGTAACCGGTTTCGCTGCTTGACAGCATCCGCAGGCAGAAGAAAATTGTCTGAGTATGCTGTCAAGCAGTGAATCCGAAACGTTGAAAAAGGTCTATAAAAACATCTATAGAATTCAGAAGGACTACTTGCTCCAGCGTTAGCTTGAGTGCTGGCTACTTCGTTTATTTACAGAAACGAAAACCAACGCAGTGAAGCCAGAGAAGTAGGCTACAATCTGCATTTATATGGAACAATTTCACCAAGTAAAGGCAACAACAAGTATCACTATATTAAAAGTTTTTCTTTTAACTAATATTGACACAAACAAAAACACATCGAAATTGGTTGCATATAATATAGGTACATCTTTATTTTATAGATCAATTAACAGCTGTTGTCATAACTATCATGTTATTATAATTTATAATTATCTTAGTGAACTAATAAGTTTTTAGTGAATTTTCTTTAAAAAAATTCACTAATGAGGAGATTCCGACTTTTGAATTTTGAAAAAATTTCTTCAAATGAGCGCTAATTAGGCCCCCCAGAACACATATCCGAGGTCAGTTTCAATTTTTATATGTTTATATATATATATATATATATATATATATAATATATATATATATATATATATATATATATATATATATATATATATATATATATATATATATATATATATATATATGTATGTATGTATCACACCGATAACTCAAAAAATAATGGGCCGATTTTGATTAAATTTGGTGAATAAATTCCTTTTGCAAATGGCTTGCATAAGTTTGTTAGCCAGGATAATCGGCCCAGGTTTTCCCGGAAAATTTTATGTTTTGTTTCGAAAAAAATATATATCTCAGAAATTAACAAAGTTAGGGCAAGGGTTTACATCCTTATAGGAAAGTTACCTACCAAAATTTAGCTATGTAGGTCAAAAGAGAAAAAAGTTATAGGCATTTAAAGAAAAATAAATTGGGGTTTTCCTCAAAACGTCAAAGTTGCGATTTAAAACGTCAAAATCGGCAACATTTAGGCAAATAACTTGAATCTAATACGGGTTATGGAAATCAAATGTCTCAAGAAGGATGTTTTACAAACCCTGAAGTCTTAGTTTCAACCGTCATTGTCCTTCATTTTAGTAAAATGTTTCCAGAAAGTTCATTTCAAATAGACCCTTTCTCTGATGCTTGGCAGTAGACTTAGCTATAGAGTTTATCGTTTAATGGTATATAATTTTTGTCGATTTTTCGTAAAAAATCAATATAGCTCATTATATCCGCTATTATAGAATATATGAAAAAAAAATTTATACATTAATTATAGGGTGTCTTGAGCTACATCTTAAAAAATATTTCTACAATCACAGGGTGGCCCATAAGTCGTTGGTGATACAAATTTTCTTTTTTTTTTAATCAAACACGTCTTATGTTATTGCATTTTTGCATTTTCCATCGAAATATAATGCATGTTTGTGAGAAAAGAAATTCTGGATGCAGCAAGTGCGTTATGGTAGCGAATTTTGATCAAATGCTTCATATTTGAATAGCCCAATTTGCTATTAACCTATAAGGTTGACTAATAAACGAGTTTCTCCGGGAACACTTTAAGTTTACTTTTGGAAATTTTTGTACATTTTCACACAATAAAGTTATTTTTATGAAACATGGCACATTGTTTTTAGTATATAGGTTATACTGGTAACCAAAATTGATGCCTGCTTTCTTAAATAAAAAGAAAACACACATATTTGCAATATAAACATTTTTATGAAAATTCACTACCATAACACACTTGCTGCATCCAGAGTTTTTTTAATATTTCAACAACACACCACACGGGCTTACAGCCTAAATACTATCTTACCGTGGGTGTCGACAAGGAGGAAAGAGGCAACTTGTTAATTCTGGACTTGAAGGTTTGGAGGTTCGGAAGAGAAGGAAAAACATGTGCCGGCAAGGAATTCCACAACTTGGAAGTCCTCGAGATTAAAGAGCGAGCATAACAAGATGTTCTTTGTCTGGTGACCTGGACAGTAAAAGGGTGCATTCGCTCTGTTCCCCTGATAGATAAGTACACTTGGAGAACCCAAATGGCGGTAAAAGCCTACTTTATAATGCAATCGTGTATAAAATTTTGTATGCAACACATTTATAAAGACAGCTATCGACCAGACCTGACCTATGACCTGACCCGCCTGTTGGCCGCTTGGCCATAAATATACTTGTCAGTAAAGCCCTAATTTATATAGTTGTTACATAAATAGCTATTATTGCGGTTTATTGTACACAAGCCAAAATCAACAGAGCTCAACCAAATGTATATTTAAACATCAAAGTTGCAATTCATTTCAAACTACTTGGGAATTAACAGGTACTGTACCTATATACAGTGTGGAACAGCCAAATGGAATAAATTCGATAACGGATAAATGAGGGCGTGTTGGGAAAAACGCTTGGACACGTCGATTTGTATTTTTAACTGCGCATCTTTTTCAAGAAAAAAAAAATTTATAGGGTGCGTCATGTGACAGTGGCCAATACCAACTTTCTTATTTTAAATACAAGCCCCTGTATATTATTAATTTTTTGGATTCTTCAGAAAATTCTAGACATAATTCATGTACAATGTTCTATACCTATCTTTAACTGTTTCGGAAATATTAAGTATTTTCAGATTTATTACAAAAATTAACATTAAAAATAGAAAATTATTTTATTTCACAAATTCGCTACATTGCATTCAATACTTATTTCCCATTCAGCTCTTGATAATGAGAAAGTAAACAAAAACCATTCCTGCGTTTCTTTTTACTGATATGAAATGAAACAAAAACAAAAACAGTTTTCTTTCTGTTCGTATAAAACTCGTAGCCTTAGCAACTTGTTGTCTGCCTGCATGACAGTAGTGATTAGTGTCAGTGCTATTGTCGTTTGAATTTCGTTAACTGTACGTAATAATATCAGAAAAATGGTTCATTTAACAGAAATGCACAAAATAACCATTCTACAAATGATTGGTTATGGAGATAACACACGGACACAGATGGAAGTGTCTCGCTTATTTCACGAAAAATTTCCAAATTTGCCGCCTGTATCCCAAGGAACAATTAGCAAAATAGAAAAGCAGTTTCGCGAGCTTGGTCATGTGAGACAGATAAAAAAAGTAGCTGCCAATGCAGTAAGTGATGATACGAAATTGGATATTACGCTTGAGTTTCAAGAAAACCCACATACTTCTGGTCGACAAGCAGCCCAACTATTCAACGTTAGCCACACAGCAATTTTTCGAACATTAAAGGAAAGTAAAATGCATCCCTATAAAATGATACCAACTCAGGAGCTCATGGAGGACGATTTCGATAGGAGAACGTATTTTTGTGAACAAATGATGGCAATGTTAGATAACAATGTGATCCAATTAGAAGATGTTTTGTTTTCTGATGAGAGCACATTTACACTTCACGGTCATGTTAATCGTCAAAATTGCCGCTATTGGTCTAATGAGAATCCTCATTGGATGAGAGAGGAACATACGCAATATCCTGAAAAAGTTAATGTTTGGGCAGGAATTGTTGGAAATCATATCGTAGGTCCCTTTTTCATTGATGGCAACTTGAATGGGGATAAATATTTAGAACTGCTCCAAAATAATGTCGTGCCAACTTTGACAAACTTATATCCAGATCCAGCAAACCCACAAGTTCCTGCCAATAAAATATGGTTTCAGCAAGATGGAGCACCGCCCCATTACCAAATCAATGTCCGGCAGTACCTGAACCAAATTTTTCCAAATCGGTGGATAGGGAGGCGCGGATCGATAGAATGGCCAGCACGATCTCCTGATCTGTCGCTATTAGACTACTTTTTGTGGGGATATGTCAAAAGTATTGTATACAAAACTAAGCCCCTCAACTTAGATGACTTAAAAAGACGAATCACGCTTGCGATTAGATCAGTCACGCCTGAGATGTTGAGTAATGTTAGAAGACATTTCTATACCAGATTAGCATGTTGCCAAGATGTTCGTGGCGAGCATTTTGAACATTTACTACATTGACATTAATTTTTTTTTGTTTTTTTAAATTATTAAGAAATAATCAGTATTTCTTATTAGAATTTGTGAAATAAAATAATTTTCTATTTTTAATGTTAATTTTTGTAATAAATCTGAAAATACTTAATATTTCCGAAACAGTTGAAGATAGGTATAGGACATTGTACATGAATTAGGTCTAGAATTTTCTGAAGAATCCAAAAAATTAATAATATACAGGGGCTTGTATTTAAAATAAGAAAGTTGGTATTGGCCACTGTCACATGACGCACCCTATATAATTTTTTTTTCTTCAAAAAGATGCGCAGTTAAAAATACAAATCGACGTGTCCAAGCGTTTTTCCCAACACGTCCTCATTTATCCGTTATCGAATTTATTCCATTTGGCTGTTCCACACTGTATGTATCAACACATACCTTAAAAACGTTTAAAACATTTTACGAAATACACCAGTTACTATATAAAGGTATAATATAGTACCTAATTATACGTGCTTCAACTAAATCTAAAAGCGGTTATGCATCATTTCCAATGTGAGTTATTTTATTTCCCATTATGGAAACTAATTTTGCTAGATCTGTAGATAGTGTAAGTCTCTTTAAAGGAAACTTGTACTACAAATTTCATTAAAGTTATACAGAAGATTTCTAGAAGGAAACTTAATTCATATTTAGAAAAGTAAAGTGTCTAAAATTATAAACGTAGCAGTTATTTTTCCGTATTAATCGCTAGTATGATTTCGTTTTAGTCAACCAAATCAAACCAGTTTTTTCAATATCAACAATAACAAAATTATAATTTCAAACTGAAAGGTGACCAACTTATTTAGGCGTTTTAAAAAAAATGAGATCTTGTTCAAAACGTATGAAATCTGTGCACTATTGTTTCTCAAAATGTCAAAATAAAACATAAAAAACATACATTGATCGACCTGGATTCGATCGTGTAACCTTCTGCTTAGGAGGCAAGCGCGATGCCCCCTGTACCATCTAGGCACACGTCAACTAACGTTTTATTTTCGTGATACTTTAGATCGGCTTCATACCCGGGGTATTATATTCAAAGTATACATACGTAGCAATTAATTACAGAATTAGTAGAATTACCATTGAAACACATCCCACGACTGTTTCGGTCTTATATGACGTCTTATGTTTAAGTTTAAAGATAAAAGAAGCTATTTTAGAGTCATTTTTATAGACACTTGGATTGATTTTGTTTACATTCCTGCTATACTATGCGACAGCATACTATGTCTATGCTGCGCGAAAACCGTATTTGGGGCCGTTAATAAAGCTACAAATATAGTGAATTTTAATAATTGATTGAATCTCCCACTTAAAATAACAACCACTTGGCAAATTTTTCATTTCATGTCGTCTGTCATTTTCTATAATTGCGGCCGAGATTTCACGATTGTTGGTTCGGGTAGTATGTTTTGTGACTGGTATATATTTATAGTTTGGGTACCGTTGATGTATGGTTTATACCTATTGTATGAATCAATCTACACGTGGCTGTCTGTCAGCCATTGGACTTTAACAAATAAGTCGTTTCAACGCATGTCTTTGGGATTTTATTTTTAATTTGGAACAAACTCTAAATAACATAAAAAATTTAACGAACCTTGGTTTGGGTTCTAGGGACTCAAATTCGCGCTTATCTGAAGACATTTTATCAAAAGATTTCATCGCGACCTGTCTAAAATCGAATTTTTCGTAATGAAAATTCGCTAAAACATTTTGTTTCTTGTTCTTTGATTCGTAAGGATTCGTTCTCTCTTCTCTTTGTCTTCCTGAATCCTGATTCGCCACTACAAATCCTATGCTGTGGCTGTATGTTATTTAAATTATCGCACCCTCTAGCCCATTAGCCCATAGATAATGTTTATGACTTGAGTTTTGAGTCGCATCTTTATGGAAACGTAATTCCAGTGCAGTCCGCTTGTCACTCTGTATTAATTAGAAATTAAGAATTAAATTCAAATAAACATATTAAATATCACATGAAGCAAACAAAAGTGAGAAGAAAAACGAGTGTTTACAGTTGTTTACAGTGTGCGTTAAGACTAAGACTGAAGACGAAGACGCAAAGAAGTAGTTAAAAAACAGTTGTGATTTCTGGTTTCCCCTATCATATAGTATATTTTGTGAAGAATAAACAACAATAAGTAAATATCTACCTCTTCATTCAAAATTACCAGCTGTTGAGTAGGAAGAACAGTTTTGACGTTTTTTTAAAGATATCACATCTGATAATATATATAATCTGCAAATTCTTTTAATCTACCCTACTAAGTTTTGTGCAAGGTATTTATAAAAAATGGCACAATGGGTAGGATATATGGTTTCAATTAAATGCTCAGATGATATTGGAACCTACCAGGGAGAAATTAGATCTGCAACCAATAAAGAGATTTCATTAATTAAGGCGTTTTGCAATGGTATTCCTTGTCCAGAAAATAAGGTCACAGTAAGGTAAGTAAGAGTGTCAGCCAAAAGATAACTGTAGAAAGTATGCACTGAAAGTTTTTAGAAATTTGTACCTTGTTTAAATACCACTGAATAAATTTAGTGAAACTTTTCTTGTTTAATTAAGTTAATGTTAGTAATGGATAAAATTTATGTTCCCTGTGCCTATGTAGCATGAAAAATCCTTGTTTGTATTAGGTTAATATTTGAGCAGTTCTTGTTATATTTATTTAACTATTGTTTATGTTACTTTTTTTGGATTTATCTAGTATCATTGTAACATATGTTTGGCACTGAAAAAGTATACCCAAGGTGAACTTTTGTTAAAATTAGGAAGGAAAATGTATTCTTAAAATGGAAAAGGTTTGAGTCAGAGTAACATACTGTATTTTTAATAATTTATCTTTGAAGATAACAAAAACAGGTCCTCTCGTGGCCTAGATCAAACATTGGTACTCTCTGAATTCAGGGTGTCAGCTGGAGCCTTCTAAATGGGAAAGGGCCAGACTTAAGCAGAAACGTAAATCCTACATGCTGTGTTGTAAGGTTTTAGTTTTTTTCATTGAATAAGATCTATATCAATATTATATACCTTTTTATAGTACATTCTAAAGAGAATACTCATGACAAATTTTTGGGGATTGTTGTCAGATTTCAAAGAAAACATTATTCTATAACTACACTTATTAAACTAAAACTTAACCATTTTGTCATTCAATTATGGAATACCTGAAATAACATTTATGAGTCAATACCTGAAATAACATTTGAATCGACCTTTGCAATGTCTGCTTCTTAGTTCTTGTTCAGACACGTGTCAGTGCATTGTTTAAAGTCTTATAGAGCTAATAATTTAGAGTATTTGCCTTGTGTTTTCTTTAATGTTGTTGTTGTTGTTGTAATGTTATTGTGTTGTTGTCATTATTGTGTTGCAAAGTTTTTAATCGCGAAGATGGCAACCATAGAACAATCCCCGAATCATGTGGACCACCTGCCTTGTGTTAATGTTTAAATTGTCACTATAAAATTATAATAGAACTTCATATATAATTTTAGTTCCATGAATTACTCTTTTATTTTATTGTACTGAGCTTTTTGTATTAGTTCGGGAAGCTGTATAATATGGTGTTTTATTAGTGATTTTTCTTTAAAAAAAATCACTAATGACGAGATCCGTGTTATATATATATATATATATATATATATATATATATATATATATATATATATATATATATATATATATATATATATATATATATATATATATATATATATATAATAATAATAATAATAATAATGGACCGATGAAATTTGGTAGGTGCCTTTCTTTTGCAAGTGGCTTGGATAACTTCGTTAGCCAGGAAAATCGGCCCAAGTTTTCCCGGAAAATTATGTGTTTTCTTTTGAAAAAAAATATATTCGGAAATAACAAAGTAAGGGCAACGAAATTTGGTACGCGGGTTTATGTTATTATAGGTAAATTACCTCTAAATTTAGCTCTGTAAGTGAAAAGACAAAAAAGTTAGAGGTATTTAAAGAAAAATAAATTGGAGTTTTCCTCAAAACGTCAAAGTCGCGATTTAAAACGTCAAAATTGGCAACATTTAGGCAAAGAACTTGAAACTAATAGGGGCTATAGAAAGAAAATGTCTCAAGAAGAATGTTTGGCAAACCCTGAAGTCTTACTTTCAACCGTCATTGTCCTTCATTTTACTTAAATATTTCCAGGAAATTCATTTCAAATAGACCCTTTCTCTGATGCTTTGGCAGTAATCTTAGCTATAGAGTTTATCGTTTAACGGTATATAATTTTTCTCTAATTTTCTTAAAAAATTGATAAAGCACAATATATCCGTTATTATACAAGATATGAAAAAAAATTGTATACATTAATTATAGGGTGCCTTTTTTTTCCCTCTGCCAATCTCTTTATACATGTGTTCTCTTATGTGCTACCATGTTGTGCTCTCAAGGACTGTATGTTCTGGCATATCTCTATCACTACAATACACACAGTTCCCTTATTCGACTATTTTCATTTTACTGAGGTAAGACTGAAACGCCCATGACCTGACAAACATTGGATAAAATAATAATCCACCTCGCCATGCTGTCACGATATTCATGTCTGTATGTGTGGAATGAGCTTCTTTGTCGACTGGGATGTTGACATTTCCTCTTCCCATTCTTGCTGTCAATCCAACATTGTTTTGGTTCTTGTCTTCTTTTTTTCTTCTTTTCTATTTTCGTGTCTTTCATAAGTTACCTCTCTTGCCAATAAGTGTATGGATATCGTTCCTGCAATCACCTGCATTGCTTTCATTGTCACTGTTGTATATGCACTTGTTATTCTAATGGCTGCCTTCCTCTGTGCCCCCTCAACCTTTTTTTTTACACCTTATCTTTGACAACACTGCCTTCCATGCTGGTGTGCCATACAGTATGATTGAGTTTGTCATACTACTCAGCACTCTCCTTCTCCCTGGTTTTGGTTTACCAATATTTGGCATCAGATGCCCTAGCTTTGCAACCATCATGTCCGCTTTTGCCAGTACTGGTTTAGGCTTGTCTGCGACTTAATTTCTGCATTCCCCACCTCAATGGTTACTGTTCTTAATGTTCTTCATGCCATTAGCACTATACTTTCAGTTTTGTGAGGCGCGAGTTGTAGTTGTAGTAAAAATAAGTTACAGATGCGAAATATGAATCGCTAAATGTCAGATTAATTAAGATATTATTTAAAATGAACCAATAAGGATACGTTTCATATGGTTAGGTTAGGTTTGTCTGTGAGTGGGCCATACCGCTCCCTCCACCGCGACCATACGGTCTATTGTGGCTCACGCCTAATAGTTTATATTTCGCCCAACAAAGCCAGCCTCCTGCAGAGGTCGATAATCTTCGTGGGCGTAAGTTGATCCAGATCCTCCGGAGCAAGCTTTATCTTGCCAAAGAGCAGGTATCTAGTCCTGTCCGCTGCCGGACAGGAACACAGCACATGCTCTGCTGTCTCGTCGCTCTCCATACACAGCCGGCACTCTGTCTCCTGACCGATCCCAATACGGTGCATGTGGTGCCGCAAGTGGCAGTGTCCTGTATACAGGCTGACTAGAGTACTCAGTTGTTGTCTGTTTAACTCTAGAAGTTTATTAGCCCTTGACTCAGACAGGCCATTTATGAAGGCCTTAGAGTGAGCTAATCCTGGAAGATTTTGCCAATATTGGATTGTCATTCTTTCTGTCTAGGTCTTTAAGGTGTGTTTTGCTGTTCCAGATGTTATCCCCAGCACCGGTTCTGGTCCGACAAAGTCTCTCTGGGCATCACTCCTGGCAAGCGCGTCGGCCGCAACATTGCCATCATGGTCCGAGTGACCCGGTATCCAGACCAGCGACACCTCATTACTGCTGCCCAGTTTGTTAAGGGCAGATTTACAACTCCATACCGTTTTTGAATTACACCGGTAGGAACCAAGAGCCTTTATTGCAGCTTGGCTATCTGCACATATCTTTATCAATTTGTGTTTGCACTGGTTTTTTATACGTTTCATATACAATTAGCTTAATAAATGTATAGAATTTTATGTTACACCAATGACCCTAAAATATATATATATATATATATATATATATATATATATATATATATATATATATATATATATATATATCCATATATATCAGCTGTGATTCATGTCGGCCCAGACACAGCAAAAACCATTTTTTTTTGCAGGTGTTATGTGAATACAGATTATGCATTGACGCTCAATATAGTTACTAATTAGGAACTTCTGTTTGAAATGTCAAAGTGGTTACTTAAATTTCTGTATACATAGAATTATTTTAATTACATGTTCAATTATCTTAAAAAAATTACATATTATTGGGAATACAAGTTGATGAAATCTCAATATAAAGAAAGCGATTTAAAAAAATCCTGGAATAAATAACGAGTATTCAAAGATTTTCATCCTTGGCAGTTTTCATATTCTACAGGTATATGACATTGGAACCACAGCATAATAGTTATGCTGTTGATATAAATTCGTGTTTCACCTGTACGGTTAACAGTAACATGTAGAGCAAGCAACATTATGCCTTATTAATAAGCAGATGCTATAATGTCGACGTTCACATTTTACTGCAAGCAGCGAGCAACTTCCTGCCTTATTGACTCACTGCAGTTTACTATTTATTCATAATACAATTTCCTAACATATAGGAGGCAGGCTCCTGTACTTTTCAACATTTTGATGTCTTACCTCTCTATATTGTAGAGTAGGCTTTCAGCCAATTTTTTTTGGTCATCTGTAGCCACAAATTCTGCTCCGTAAAGACTTTGTCGCCGTTACACCACCACAAGGGCTATAATCCCACTACTGTAGCGCAATTCCAATACAGTTGACAATACTGCACAAAACATCTAGTACTCCCCCCTCCACTTCTTTGCCACTTTCATTTGATATTTAGTGAGGTACAAATTTAAGTTTTCAGCTTTATCATATGGAAGTACAATCTGTGAAGTTACACAGTAAATGATTTAGGAATACCTATGGAAAATAAGAAAAGATTATTTATTATTTAACACATGATGTGTGCTTTGGGAAAAATGTTATCAGAGCTTCGTTAATTGTTTTTCGTTGTACTAAAATGCTGTACCATATATTTGCTTGCAAAGTATAAAAGGTGAATTTGCAGATGACTATCGTAGACAGTTTTAGATAGTACGATTGCTGATAGATAAAGTACGGTATCTTACATGTACGCTGACACCATTCTTACCTTTTGTTTCCTTGTCTACGCTGAGTTATTAACATTTAAAGTTTTTTACACATTACATACTTTTTCAACAGTTTCACAGGTGGTTTCTAAGCAGGTTTCTGAAAAAAATGTTTCCAAAAAGCGTCTCGGAGGTCATCTACAAATTTACTGTATAAAATGTTTCTTAAAAATTCCCAATTTTTAAGTCGTCTTTGGTGAAATAATTTTTTGTAACATTTATTTTCTAGGTGCTAAAAAATACCTATACCTGGGGATGTTGCAATATTACATAAAATGTTCTGTAACACCCTCATTATTTTAAACACACAAAAATATCACCAGATTGTTATCTTGAAGTCACGTTCTTGTTTGCTACAACATTGTGGTACAGTAGACTTCACATAACGTCGTCTCATTTAACATTGTTTCATTATAGCATCGCAGTCTGTTGTAGGCAAATGTATCCTTTAACGTTGAAACCGATTCAGTATAACGTTGTTATTCTAAAAAAAGTCTAAAACAGTAGGCAAACAGGAGTACATAATATAATGGAGACTATATGCATGTACATAATATATACGTAAATAAATATTGTCAAATCACACTGCATTTGTGAAATAAAAATAATCTTTTGATGTCTTCTGTAATCAAACAGTCTGTGTTTGCTGGGTTTAGATCAAATTCCTAGATTCACCATTACATAATGGTCAAAATAAATGTATGATGTACCTATGTATTAACTGAAGGCTTTTAGTTGCAACTCCTCAGACATTTAGGCATTATTTTATTTGAGATTTTTTTTCAGATTTATTGTTTCTAAAAATTTTTCTTGATGTGTCTCTCTCACTGTTGTTTTGCTTATAATTCACAGTTTCTTCTAATGTGCCCTGTTTCAGTTGGGGTGGAGTGGCAATTGTTCTGCTAACTTCGCCTTTTCCTGTTGTTGGTTGTGGGGTTGTAATAATAATTATAATGATTAGTTGAGAAAGGCTATATTTCTTTATTTATATAACACATTACAAAAAAGAACAATAGACAGGTATTCTTTTTAAAACAAAACATGTTTAGTTTGTCTTAGAAACATGATGCTCAATTGTTTTTCTGAAATGTGGATTAAACTCAATAATAACTTTCATATACCTTTTCATTTATGATTCTTTTCTAAACTAAAAAAAAGTTAAGAGATGAAATCTTATTTGGATCACCTGTATAAACTGTAATAATGTATGGGATAATATGTGGCTTATGCCTGAAAGAAATTTATGTGATTAATAAATAAATGAAACTTTCATATTTTTATTTAAATTTTATTTGACTGCTAACCTTGTAATATTTTTCTTTATAGAGCTGAAGATATAGTAGATTTAAAACTGATAGACAAACAGTCTAATTCGTCTGAGCAGCGTAGCACGGTGACCATTGCAAAACCAATTGCAAAAAGGGTAAACAGGAGCCAAAGCGCATCTGAGTCAATAAATATAAGTAAGCAACATAATTTACCTGGATCTTATACTTTTATAAAGTCAAAGCCAATTGATATTGAGAATAAACACAACAGGTCCAAACCAATAGACATTGAAAGCAAACATAACAACTATGATTTAAAATATAGTAACAATGAATCCAATTCCAATTCATATAATTCTTATAAAAATAATACACCAAATAAAAAGGAAAAGTCCAAAAGTAAATGGACGAAAGGGTGGAAAGATGAAGAATGTTTCGGATCACCTCTGGATTCAAAAATTAATAAAGACTTTGACTTTGAGAAAAATTTGGCTCTTTTTAATAAACAAGCAGTGTGGGATGAAATAAATAATTCACTGAAACCTGATATTATTAAGTATGGTGACAATAGAAGATCTCAGAAATATAGGTAAGTTTTACTTAGCTTATTTCCTATAGTGGTGTGGATTTAAAAAGCCAAGCTTTGCCATTTAAGATTTTAAGAGTTGCTAGGGGTTGAAAAAATATATGAAATTACACTGCCGGATTATGAAGATTTCACAGAAAAATATGTTTGAGGCGGGCCTTGTCAAATGAAGGCCTCTATATTAAAAATGAAAACGTACCACAATTCTTATTTTTAAAAAATCAATAAATAACTCATTCGGTAATTGACTATCTGAGATCAGAAAGTTTAAAGCTTAGTCTAACACATTCCAGAAGTTCTCCATAAATATTACTCGCACATCCGTTATTAGGTTCTCCACATTAATTATAAAGTTTGTAAGAATTGTAGTGAATAAAGGAAACATGTCTGTTCAAAGGTTTTGTTATGCGGATATAAATTGTTACAGTTTGATCACACTGTATATAAATATCTAAAACTAGGCATAAAAAGGATATCGAATTGAACTTCATCAAACTCCCTCTGAAGCACTGGACAGATAAACAACAACAGCCAACACAAAAGTAGAAGTAGTCATATTTTCAATAGTTGAAAATCCATTGTTCGTTTATTGTTTTATCTTTTGATAACAAACCAATGCCACTGTATAGTGTCGTCCCTGGAGTCTCCTTTGAATTTACCTTATTTTATTTTTCGTATTTTTATCTGTCAGTCTTATCACAAGAAAGAAAAACTTGAAATTACAACACTTCTGAACAAATTTTAGATGTGTTCTCATTAATTATCGTGGTCGATTGATTGTCTTTTGGTTAAAGAATAAATTGAATCTAAAAGTAATTAAGGTAAATGTACCTGTAGTGGGACACTTAAGAACATGACGGCATATATTTTCCTAATATAGATAGTCATTGATGTAAGTATTCAGGAACCACTTACCCCAAGCCTCTTCTATGAATTCCTGATTTTACATACAGACTTGGAGACTACTTCAGTGAAGCCAGATAAGTAGTCTCTAAGTCTGTATGTAGTATGGACCAGTTTCACCAAGTAAGGACAACAACAATCAATGAATTCCTGACTTTAGTTAATCGAAATTCCTTATCTTGTGTGGCCACCTTGACTTAAATGAAATATCATTCTCACACACCTATAGAGGGCCGGCACTGGGCAAGTGGAACCATCAGTGGGCACACTTATGGACCATTCTGTCCATTATACATTTTCGTCTATCCAGAGTGTTGCTATAGTGGCTCAATCTTTTTTTACTTGTGCTATTCAGTTTAGATCAAGCTACAAGCAGATCTTTCAGGAATATACATAATATGAGACGTTTGTGGGGAATCAGTCGTTATAAATATATTATGACAAAGTGAATTAAATAATTCACAAATATAATATTTGATAACATTTTATTCGAGCAATCGATTGATGGTGATATAATTATTTTTCATAAACAGGTAATTTCTTTTTGAAAATATATGTGAGTTTTCTGTCAGTCATCGACATCTCAGGAAATGAAACCACACTTGTCACTTGACTAATGTTGATGGTAGAAACATCGTTTTCCTTGATAATATATGTCTTCTTCTCTTTATCAGGTGACTCAAGATCTTGCACTCTAAGTTTATCTTCGATTATTTCCTGGACAATGCACAGATATACAAATTTCATTGCATGTCTTTTACCCAGGGTTGTTGCAATTTTGCGCAACCCAATAAAACCCACCCGGGTTTTTAAAAAAAGGTCCACTTAAAAAACCATAAAAAACCCACCTTTTAACATGTTACTTTCACATTGTTTTATTAATTGAAAAGTGATCAAATTATGTTCATTACATTTTATTTTTGTAGAATAAAAATATTCAAATATATTTAGGCGTTTATTGGAACCAAAAACATAGGGTAAAGAAATACCTATTCTTGTTAACAGTAAACCTGCCCTAACGTTTGTACACAACTAACTAACAATTTAGTTGTATACAGTCTCTATTTTTTAACACTTTGTGTTATTTGGAGCTGGTGTGACAACATACTACTTGGTTCCGCAACTAGGTAATATAATACAACTTAATATTGAAAGGCTGGCTACTATAGCCGTATTACTTTATAGGTGTATTTTTGCTGCAATTAGTATGCCATACTTAAGAGCTCTAATGAGAGCGGAACTGGTCTACGGTTCTAATTGTTGCGAGAATGCATCTAGCCTTACATACTTTGTCCCTATATTAGGGTAGAAATGGGACAGGGCTAACAACTTACTAAATTGTTAGTTAGTTGTATACAGTCTCTATTTTTTAACACTTTGTGTTATTTGGAGCTGGCGGGACAACATACGACTTGGTTCCGCAACTAGGTGGCGGCACGTCCACCACTCACTTAGTATTGAAAGGCTGGCTACTATAGCCATAATACTTTATAGGTGTATTTTTGCTGCAATTAGTATGCCGTACTGAAGAGCTGGCGGCACGTTCACCACTCATTTAGTATTAGTGCAAAACTTTTAAAATTCTACATACAATAAAAAGAGATAAAATAAACAATTTGCCCGCTACAATATATCTTAATTATGTATTCGTCAAATATAAAATAAAATGCATATTTTAGCAAACGCTAGAGTACAACCTCGTATAAAACTGATGTCTATGTCAGAAGGGTATTGTTTACATTTAATACATCGGTTTATAAACTGTTATAGGGAAATGTAATATTTATAACATTGTTTTCAATTTTTTCTAATTTATTAGTTTGTTTAATAGATGCCTTAATAATAACAATTAAAAGTTGCAAGCATTAGAATACTTATATAATTACGGGATACTAAACATTATGTAATTGCTCAGAGCTATAAGCATTCAATCTCTGCGTTCTCTTGTTGAACTGTCGTATTGGAAGCTTGTCTCCCGCCACATGTTACGTCTTATTTGATTGGTTCTTGTTACTGTTAGATTTGCAGGAAGGGCTTGTCAAATCTCTCGTTTGCGCTGTTGAATTAAAATAAGTTTATGGAGCGATAATATTATATTATGGATCTTTGTAAACCGGTAAAAAGAATATGGATTACTATGTTACGGCCCACGTTGTTAAGTAACTTTTGCATCACCTAGCAACCTATGATACACACAATGTAAACTGCTCTCTCATTTATTAAACCTTTGATATTAGGCGATTTGAGTTAATACCTATTGAATAAACACGTTATCTCTCATGGTTCTGGGCAATGTGAACAATTTAAAATATTCAAGTATTGATACAGTAGCCCCCCATATGGAGATTTCTATCACTACCACTTTCGAACTCTGCTCTTAAAACTAGAGCAATATAATGTTTTAGGGTTTGTTTATTAAGAAACTTTCAATTTCATCGAACATCTGGTATTCTGTGCTGAAATTATATTAGGAGTTGAATGTGTGGCGGTGGAATATTGGTGACAGAAATGTCATTTTTTTGTTGTTGCTAAAACTGCGTAAAAAGTGTAAAAACATACAGAAAAGTTGATTCTGGAATGACATTTTTTTGTCTGTATGTGTGCCTGTTAGTAGCGACTATAAGTTTAGAACAAATTGAGATATCGTGATCAAATTTGTTACACAGTTAGCAACTGACAAACTAACGGTCCAGATTGTTTTTGGGTAAAATCGCTCCAGGGGGTAGGGAATGAATGGCGGGTGATTTGGTAAAAATTGTCTTTTTCATTAAGACTTAAGTAATATAACGCTTTAGGGTTTGTTTATTAGAAAACTTTTAATTTCATCAAACATCTAGTATTCTGCGCTGAAATTAAATTAGGTGTGAATATGTGGGGGTGGAATATCGGTGACAGAAATTTCGAAAAATCTTTTTATGCCAAAACAGCATAAAAAGTTTCAAACCATATAGAAAACTTAATTCTGGAACAAATTTTGTTTTGTTTGTCGGTCTGTCAGTCTGTATGTCTGTCTGTTAGTAGGCACATAACTTTCCAACGAATTGAGATATCATCTTCAAATTTGGTATACAGTTAGCACCCGACAAAGGAACACTTCAGGGGGAGTGACCATCTAAATTCATTTCATGAGAATGTCTTTCTGAGGAGAGTAAATTATCACAGCTATGTGGAAGTTATGATTCAATTTGCAGCAGTATTTTTTATTAGTTCGCGTTCTCAGCTCACATACAATTTTGTTAATGGGACAATAAGGTTTTGTGGTAAAACTTAAAGGCGTGTAATTGCGAGTCTAATAATATTTCTGCTTTTTTCTATGTCACACTAGCTTTTTAATGATGAAGTTTTAGATAGAAGAGTTACATTTATGTATGTTATTGGTTCTTAGCAACTGTTGTTGATGATTTTACTTTAGTTTTCTTTTTCAAATGCTGAACTTATCAGCTTTGGCGATTTCCTACCTACATCATCTGCTGGTGTTCTACATTTACCACAGGTTCATATGACCTACAATTTATAGTGGAATTGTAATCACGAAATTCAGGAAAATACTTGTGTCACTAGTTATATTTTGATAGTTTTACCAATTGCTTTCCGAGGTGAATTAGTTGTACTTTTAGAAAGTTGTTAAAAGTTTGTTATAAAATTCATTGCTGCCTTACAACCTATGTTTTTTATAAGTATAATAATTATTTGTTGTTTTGTATCTCTGCAGGCATGATGAGAACGTAATTCCTGCAAACACAACGACTCAGTATCGTCAGATAAGCGTTCCTAGGCAGGATTTTTGTGAGTATGTGACAGATGACGGTCTGATCATTCCCAGCATATCTCGTACATTACGGAAGAAACTGTGGGAGGTTGCTGAAAGAGTTGGTTTGTCTTGGGAGAGAAGAGCGGAGCTAATGGGTCGAGCCACCACAGAACTGTCGGTCCAGTTGCTTGGTGGTGCACATAGATTAAACCCCCACAACACACACCAGTTCCCTACAGTTGTCATCATCTGCGGGCCACATAGGTAAGCAAGTTTTCACTTGTATAATAGTTTTATTGCAGTGACATACAGTCTATCATTCATTAACCTTAAGTTGCATGTATTCAAAATTGTGTCAAATGGTTTTGATCTAAATATATATGCAGGGTTATTCATTGTGAGAGTCCTATTAGAATATTTCCTACACTATCTATATTTGAGCGCTGAATATATCAGCTACATATTTAAAATATACTGGACGTCATTTAGATATGCCATAGTTTTGTGTTTTCTGTAAAAATCATCGATAACTCAAAAATAATCGATTTTGGGTATAGGGAATGCTATTTGAAGGGCACTTTGAAACTGCATCTATTGAATACGTAATATAGAGGCTGTTCTATTTAAAGTATCTATTTAAAGTAAGCATGTTATTATAATTTTAACTTATCAGAACATGGAAGTGGTTTTTAAAACACTCTG
The DNA here is from genome assembly GCA_964006375.1 of Tillus elongatus. Lineage (NCBI taxonomy): Eukaryota > Metazoa > Arthropoda > Insecta > Coleoptera > Cleridae > Tillus > Tillus elongatus. Next base: position 108,314,152 of record OZ023264.1, read on the forward strand.
TATATGAAACTTATTTTTGGATACAAACTGTACCAACCTGATATGCATATGATACAGTGTGAAAATTTCACTCCAAAAATATCGATGTGATGCGTACTAACTTCAAAACCATTGCAGTTTGTATCAACAATTAAAAAAAAAGAAAAAGTAATATCTCCAAAACTATGAAACTTAAATATAGTGAATGTTGATAAAAATCAACAATGTAATAATATATAGATGTCTTATTTAAAATAACCATTGGATAGAACATTCACTAAAACCGTGATGTGCAAATTATATATATATATATATATATATATATATATATATATATATATATATATATATATATATATATATATCTATATACAGTGTCGCCCATGTAAACACCCCTGTAGTAAGCCTAAGACTCTAAAAATCTATAATAGTTTAGAAAGGGCACATAAAGCTCTCAAATCACCAAGTCTCATCCTGTTAAATATTGAAACACCCAATCAATATATTAAGGTTAGAACAAAGCAGTCAGAAAGCTATTGCTATATAGCTTGGATAAAAATGTATTTGGAATTCTTGTGTGAACATTTTTTATGCAAATTGTGCAACATTTGTAAAAGTCACCATTCTGTAGTATGATAATAAATGTATTTTAACAGAAGGCTGTAAAGTTAATGTAAGTAGCCTGTATGCCAGTGAAATATGAAGCGTTAATTAAAATTTATACCCAAACTTGAGTCTGACAGCAAGTACTTAATGCCTAAGTTGGTTGGTTACTATGTCTTGTTGCTAAATGAAAAGCTTTGAATCATAAAAATGTTATTATTGCAAAAGGTGCTATATATAATTTGACAAGAAAATCAATATTGTTTATAAAAAGTAAATATATATATATATATATATATATATATATATATATATATATATATATATATATATATATATATATATATATATATATATATATATATATATATATATATACAGTGTCGCCCATGGAAACACCCCTGTAACTTTTGTATTTATAATTCGATTTTTCGATTTTGATGAACAAAAGATCAAAAGATATGAGATAAAAAAATCTATAAATGCTGTGAAAATTGTTCACATTGTCATCTGACCAAGGCCTGCTAATGCAGTTTTTCTATGTCAAAGAATGGCAAAAAGGGTTAAGGCCATTTTTAAGGGGAAAATAAGTACACCACTGTATTCGGCGTACCTCGACATAAATACATACCAAATTTCATTAAAAAAGAGGAATTATCAACCATTTCAGAGAAGTTTATTTGTATGACTCTTCTTATATGGAAACACCCTGTAATTTTTATATTTATAACACGTTTCTTTTTATTGAGATCTCAAAAGATAGAAAATGAATAAGTCTATAAGATCCTGTGAAAAATTGTTTCCTATGCGATTCGATCATGGCCTACTAAAACTATTTTCATATGTCACAGCATTTATAAACTTTTTTTCTCCGACTCTAGAGATGTTAAGCACACTTAGAGAACCCAAATCATGACAACACTTTAAAAAGACCTGATGATCGTTTCACTAACAAAGTTAGCGTTATCAGAGGATGAAAAATTCTAACTACTTTAAAAGTAACATTACCTTATACACTGAATCTTAGGTAAAGAACGGAATCGAGAGGGGAATATATCGCAGGCAAATTCTGCAGTGTATTGTATTTTTATCACCGGTTGAGGTTTTTGAACTTTCTTTATTACTTTATCTGAAAGGTGTCGGTCTCTAGTAATTTTGGGAAGGTTCAACGACAACTAAATTAACATAGTTTCGTTTGGCGAAAATATCTGTATTCTTTTGTTATCTCTCGGATGTCTCGAACTGTCTGTATTTATTTTATAAAGCAATCTAACAGGTGACTGCTCATCGGTGGTGTAGCAAGGTTTATACATTTTTTATTATTACATTTAGCAATATATATGCTCTTGAATATGTTTGTCTGTCCTGGTTGTCTAACATTTTTTATTGATTTTAGATTCTCCTCATTAACATGGTGATTATTCTCCCATATACGTATGTTGGGCGACGGAAGATCTATCTAAAATACCATATTAATTAACCTCTTTACTAAAAAATTCAGACTGGCCATTTTTTGTGTGTACATATGATTTGAGTCATTCGGAATGTAGCTTTTAGTAAACACGTTAATTTTCCTTTAAGCAAAAGTGGATATACCAAAGAATTAAATTATATTAGAACGTGGCTGAATATAATGGATACACTGCTCGCCTAGTGGATAAATTAATCAACAAATAGAAAACAAAGAAAATGTTAATGGAATCAACGACGTTTAGAAGAGAGAAAGCTGACAAAACTTTGTTTGCTTACCATTTGAACCTCGAATTACGAGGGGTCTAGATAGCATTTTTTTAAAAGCCATCTTGCAACTAACATTTTCGACAAAAAAATACCTCAAAAAACTTGCTAGATAACCCAAAAGACAAGGATAGCGCGGCCAAAATGCTGGGAATTTATGAAATAAGTACGTCACACAAAAAAAAGATCTATTGGAATTAGATTCAAAGAACACTTAACATAATTGCGATATGGTAATATAGATAGATCTTCCGTCGCTCGACATGTTTGGGATAATAATCACCACGTTTGAGGAGAATCTAAAATTAATTAAAAAAATTTAGACTACCAGGACAGCTAAACGCATTTGAGAGCATATATATTACTAAATATAGTAACAATAAAAAATGTATAAACCTTGCGCGACCACCGATGAGCAGTCACTTGATTTATGCTCCTCTTGGTTCCGTTCTTTATCTAAGATTCTCTATATAAGGTGATGTTAGTTTTAAAGTAGTTAGAATTTTTCATCCTCTGCTGACGCTAACTTTGTTGGGGAAACGATCATCGGGTCTTTTGAAAATGTGTTGTGGTGATTTGGGTTCTCGAAGTGTGCTTATCAGTGCTCATCACAGGTTCCAATCTTCACTTAGTCTAGAGATGTTGTTGACTTAGTTCGTAATAATAAGGCTTTTTTCATGGAATTTGGTAGATAACAGTTTTGAAGAATGATGTTCCAGTGGCGTACGTATTTTTTCACTAAAACCAGCCCTAAATCTTTTTTATCATTTTTGACATATGAAAATAAGTTTAGTAGGCCGTGATCGAATGGCACAGGATACAATTTTCACAGGATCTATAGACTTCTTCATTTTCTGTCTTTTAAGATCTCGATAAAAATAATCGCGTTATAAATATAAAAGTTACAGGGTGTTTTCCTATAAGAAAGGTCACACAAATAAACTTCTTTGAAATTGTTAATAATTCTTCTTTTGTCATGAAATTTCATATATTATATCTATTTTGAAGTATGCCGAATGCAGTGGCTTACCTATTTTCTTCCTAAAAACAGCCCTAACCCTTTTCCAATTTTTGACATAGAAAAAATGCATTAGTAGGCCTTGGTCAGGTGACATTGAGAACAATTTTCTCAGCATGTATAGAGTTTTTCATCTTATGTTTTTTAACGTTTTGTTCATGAAAATCGAATTATAATTACAAAAGTTGCAGGGGTGTTTCCATTTAAAATGGGCCACAGTGTGTGTGTGTGTGTGTGTGTGTGTGTGTGTGTGTGTGTGTGTGTGTGTGTGTGTGTGTGTGTGTGTGTGTGTGTGTGTGTGTGTGTGTGTGTGTGTGTGTGTGTGTGTGTGTGTGTGTGTGTGTGTGTGTGCGCGTGCGTGCGCGCGCGCGTGCGTGCGTGTGTGTGTGTGTGTGTGTGTGTGTGTGTGTGTGTGTGTGTGTGTGTGTGTGTGAGTGGTGCTCATGGCAAATAAAAAGGCTGTGTATGATGGCATTGCAGGGTCGATTAGGCTTGGTAAATGAAGGGTTAAGAAGTAGTGTTTATGCAAAATGTGAAAAAAGCTGCTTATAGAGATCCAATAAGCTGTTTTTGTTTATTTTACCTTTATATTCCCTTTCCCACTGAGCACCCCTATTCACTCCGGGTCCCATAACTTTTGGAGGGGTTGACTCCACAAGATCTCTTTTGTTGCTTATGTATACAGTGGTGCTTTTAAGCATGTTTCTCCAAACATTTTTCAGGAATCACGTATGCCGCTTATCTGCATAATTACCGTTAAATGTCTTTTACTTGCCCAAAAGAAGAAATGGTTTTTTGTAGATTATTCATTACTGCATCCATACACAGCAGGGAAGTTAATCATTTTTAAATTTTAAAAAATGCAAGGGTACAGCAGCTTGAGTCCCGGAAGCAAAAAAAGTATGGACACAGCAAGCGCATTATGGTAGTGAATTTTCATAGAAATAATCTGGCAACAAATATTTTTTTATTAAATGCCTATAACTTTTTTCTTGTGACATAAAATTCCAAATGTTGGTATATAGTTTACTTTTTATAACGTAAGCGCACATACCAATTTTATTTGCCATAGCTTTGTTCCTTTTTGAAATAGAAAATATTTTCGAAAGAACACTCGAAAGAAAAATGGCAAATTATACAAATATTCCAAATTATCCTTATCTTTGTGTGTGTTCGGCAAAGATAACCACTGCGATTATTGTTGATCTCACTTGTGCCTCAGAAAATCTATGTACACGCGAAAACACAGCCGGGTACCTTCCAGTGTAAGTTCATTTCAATGATTCAAGCATACTTATTAATTTGAATTGTAAACATAGACAAGGCACAAGATGGCCGGATAGCCTGTACAGGTCAGGCCAATTGGCTTTGTAAATAGAAGAAGAAGAAGAAACAGGAAATAATCTGACGTTTCCATGAAGGCGTGGGCGGAGTTTGTTTACATTTTTATTACATTCATTGTTCACTCCTAACTTCTCATATTCTCGTGATAACACATATGAATGAAACTTTATTATTTATCATGTTGTATTTGCATAACTTAATTTTTTATTACGTCATCTTTTGGAAAATACCTGGTCTACGGATGGTCGTGAAACGCGCTAGTTTCACCAAACATATTGACTAAATAATTAAGGAATGTCATATTTTACATTTCACTTTGAACTACGATTTTATTTGGAATCCAAAAGATTTGAAACTTAAGAAACTTATCCTTGGATACCTATTCTAGGCAACGAGTGGTGATCTTGAGCAAATTCTGTGACAAAAAATTGTCAAATCATGGTTTGGCAAAAACGTATTTTCTTTATAAAAGCGATACCCTCAGCCACGCTAGATGTCCTGTTGATGCTGCCACCGCTTCCCATCTGTATCAGAGGGGAGACTATGGCGTCGCATCTTAGAATGCGAGACTCAGGAAACTGGTGCGGAGAGGAAGCAGTAATAGGGCATGCAAGAGTCGCCAAGGACAATAGGCATAAGTAGGAAGACAGTCTCTGTCACCTTAGACAGGTGAACCGAGGAAGCAATGAAGAGGTACTGGGGGTCGGTTGGTGGCTGCAGGCAGGCGAGGGACTTCGTGGAGGGGCCGGACAGAGATAAAGCTGTCTGGATACTCGGAAGGAGTCGACTTACGCTTCGCCGCATCCTTGGGGTGCTGACAGGCCACTGCGCCCTTAGAAGACACCTCACATTGATAGGCGTAGAGAGGGATCCCATTTGCCAGGAATGCGGCGAGGATGTAGAAACGTCCTACCACTACCTGTATGAATGCGAGGCTTTTGGGAGTCTTCGAGCAGAATTGTTCGGAGCGAGGACTCTGCAGAGGAATCAGGTAAGTACCGTCCAATTGAAAACCGTCACGGCCTTCATCTCGACGTCGAGGCGGTTTGGCGACGGAACCGAGGAAGAGTAGAGCATGGTTGCTGGGGTTGGCAAAAAGGGCCCATTGTGGTCTACTTGCTTGGCGTTGGCCTCCCCACCACTGCTGCTGCTACTACTACTTATAAAAGCGATATATCCTTAAAAATTTCTTTATTGCCTTCCTTAAACCTTGATATTTTTACTAGATACTATGTCTTCAGCCTAAAGCTTTAATTGGGACAGTTCAACAAGCTACAAATATAGGGTATTTTAAACATTTTATTGAACCTCCCTTTAAACTTATGTTTCAATATTATTTTTTATTTTATTTTTTTAGTAAATAATGCTATTTTTTCAAAAAAATTGTTATGTAAAGTACCATTGTTTTTTCATCACCATTTACATAGTAAGCAGGTCTATGAAAAAACAGCAAGAGAAATATGGTTGTCATTTAAAAAAACTTATGATGACGTCACCATCTAGAAATAGGCGACGTAATCAGCGTAATTTTTACGTCATGAGTTGATAACTAAAAAGATAAAATTGACCTGTCGAAGTGTTTTTCTTGAAAAAAAGAAATAACACATTTATGAATTATGTTCCACTTTATCATCACACTGTATTTTAACAGACCTTGTATTTTATTTGCTTTTACTTGAATGTGTATTATATTCGTTATTATTTATAGTTTTTAGATGTTTTGTAACTTAATTTTATCATTTGAAATTTAGATTTTAATATTTTATTAGTGGCTTTATATTTGGATATTTGTTAACGGTGTAATTTTCTTTTTGGCTGTACTTATTGATGCCTGTGTGGTATTTTAGTGTTTTATTACATTTGCTACTGTGACATGCTCCATGCATTTAATTGTGTATTTGAGTGAGCGAATAAAGTATATATCTATCACTACCCAGCAACAAATTAAGACATGTGTACCAGGGTCCAAATAACCTAGCCAAATTGTAATTTAGCCATAATTAAACCAAAATGTTGGCTTGATTGTCATAATCACTACAAATTTGAGAATGCAGCTCGCAATTAGTTTATTTTTGACTAATAAAATTAATCCAATGTATATATTTCACATATCTGTACACACAGTATTAAACAAGTTTATGATAGATGTGTTTATAGTTACATGATTAAAGGGCTTTGGCTTTCTGAATGCAGTTTCAAAACTCTGTGGAAGCTTAATATTTTAAATATTTTTTTATAATTATTTTGAGTAAAAAATTATATAATTTTTATATATCTTCAGGCAGGGAGCTATGGGTATAAATGCTGCGAGACAGCTAGCCAGTCATGGTGTGAGGACAGTAGTGTATTGCGTATCAACAGAAGCATCCGTGATAAAGAAGGAACTCTCACTCTACTTGCTGTCGAAAAATAAGGTTGTCCATTCAAAAGCAGAACTTCCCAATTTTACTGATTTGATCATTGTGGCACTTTGTGAGGATACAGATACACCGAAGAATTACCCAGACTTAGCCGAATGGGTGAGCAAGAACAAAGCACCTGTCCTAGCAATAGACCCTCCGTCGTGTGGTACGCCGGGTATCAATCCAAAATTCTCATTGTTGCCAGCTTTACCATTACCACATTCTTCGGGTAATGGAAAATTATATCTCTGTAACCTTGCTTTTCCTGTTGAAGTTTTTAACGAAGTCGGTATCAAATACAAATCACCATTCGGTCCGAAGTTTGTCATTCCACTGCATCCAAAAGATGATTGATTGCTTTAGTTATAAAGCTACTTTACATGATAAACTGATTACACCTAATCGGTTGACATTTTGCTTGGCTAATGAATATGCTCTTGTTGACCGAAACATATAGCTAAGGTGATTTTGATTTTAGGTAATATTTTTCCAAATTCCAAACAAATCTACATATTCAAGTCACTTGTGAAATGATCTTTGTGTGGAGTCCGCTTGTTAATGTTGCTTAATTTTATTCTCAGCTATTTGATAGTTTGAAATGATATTCTGAAATTAAGGAGTATAATAAATCTCTAGCTATATTCGGTCAAAAGATAAGTAATGTAAATATTTATAATTTTTGTTTGTTTGACAAGTCTTTTAAAGTAGCACTGCTTTATTTTGGTGATTTTTTCTCCATAAAATTGTGATAAATATATGAATTATTTAGTTTATATATAATTTGGTCTCTTTTTTACATATTAGACTTAGCTTGTTCACTTAAAAAGAACGAGTGTATAATTACAGCAAAAAAATATTTTAAGATTTATGTTTATATGTGGATGATGTATAATTATAAATAATTAAATATATTTATTATTGACATGTTTTCTTGTATATACAGTACATGTTGTAGATAATTTGCCATTGACTGTGTTATTCTTTTTATACTCCATTTCAAAATAAATGTGAACACAGTAGGCTTGTAAATTTGTACTAGCCATACCAAAAGTGAGTTTAGTTTATGTTATGTCCATTTTTTATTTAATCTAAGTTTTCTAATATATTATTCACTATTAAGAAAAATAGTTGTTACAATGTTTGATTTTGAATTTTTATTATTATCAATTGACATTGACAATAAAGACAGTGGAACAGTACTAAAAGATTAAAAATAACAGACTATTGTCAAACTGAATTGCATTTTTTACAGCCTACAGAGATCTCATTTACTTTGAAATTGACTATAAATATTTAGCACAAGTTTGGAAAAGTTTTCATTCATCTGGATATGTAGATGTGCATATATAATTAATTATAGAAAATTGCTTGTATAAATTATGCAAATTATGCTGTAACTGTATTTGTATATGATTTTGTTTTTAGGTTAAGAAAAAAATGTTGCTTTAGACACTTCATTTGACATTTTTTATGTTATCTGTGACTGTTATGACAAGCTGGTATTATAACTTAATGTAAACGATCGTTTGAATACATTTACCAAATTTGTTTTATAAGTTTAAAATTTTTTGTAGAATTAAAATTGGCAGTGACAATGACTATTCAATTTATATGTCTTATTAATTTAATTTTTCTTTTAAGTTTAGTAGAGAATTATCTAATTTTTGTTTATTTACGGTTTGTTGTTGATATTATTATTTCTAGGGTGAGTTTATCTTACTTCTTTAAAATGCTTAAGTAGGTATTATTTAAACTCAGTCTTTTCAAATACTATAAACTCTGAATTAATCGTTTTTTGTTGATTCAGCATTCTATCTTTGAAAATTTTGCAAAAAATAATTCACATTGACTAACTGATGCTTCTTTTTCTTATTCTTTGCATTATCATATGTTATCGAGTTTGTTAATCCTGGTAATAGATTAGTTTGTTGAAATATAAATTGTTTTTCTACAATTTGTTTTTCAGAAAGCAGTAAAATAAACACTAAAATTTAAAATTTTATTTACTTGCTAATACTAGGGTACGGTATGATATATTTTAGGGCTATAAAGTGAGTTTATGTGATTTAATATTAGTATTTTCTCTTTTTTTTTATCTTGTTTTAGATCATATTAAGATTTACGCGGACTTACCTAAGGTAAAAAGGTAAAGGTAAGATGCTTACTGGCAATTAGGCCATTGCTGACCCTTTTTGCTCATCTAAACTAACCTACCCTCCACCTTGAGGATCTCAAAGACGACAGTGATTTTGAAAAATCATCCGCCGCCGGTGAGGCTCGAACCGTCGACCCCCCGAGTCCGTATTGGAAAGTCTGAATCGACTTTCCCGCACGGCCACGGAGGCGCTTACACGGACTTACCTAAGTCAAATTGTTGATTATAGAAAACATACATGGGGTCAAAGTTAAAACAAAACAAAAAAATCCAATTTAGAACATTTTTGACAGAAACGCAATATATGACCAAAAAACCAAAGTTACAATATTATGTGACAGCTAACAAGAAAACACAAATGCCTAATAAAACAGGAATCAGCAGGCCCAATAGTTTGAGTATGTTGAGTAATTTAGTCTACTGAACGCAAAAAGTTGACTTGCTGTGACTCTCAACTCTTGAAACTTTTTATTTATGTTGACTGAAATAAACAGTAAATTCTAACCTTACTTTTTCTACCAATGTCAGTGTAGTTGGCAGCCATTACTTACAATGAGAAAATCTTATCATTCAGTACTTCAACAGTCAACATGCTGTTCAGACACACTCAACCTGGTTTGTTTCCCCCACAATAAAACACAATTATGCTGCAAGTCAACAGTTCTGTCGGCTGAATGTTCCCATTACTGCAATTATATTTGTTAAACATTTGACTTCCAACACCAAAGAAATCTTTGGTGAATGCCTAGTACCTTGACATCAAGGCGATTTTGATGAAATTTTGTGTAACCACATAGTTTTATCCGTACATGATGAAAATGACAAAGAAAATTAGGGCCACACGTATTTTTCGAGATGTCGTCATTTTTTCCCTTTCTCTGCTTGCAACATTCACAACCTTTCAGTGCAATCAATTTTTGAGTCCTCTTGTGGTTGAAGTCTTATCTAGATTCAAAATCGTCGTACCATCTGATAAAGCAGGCTGTCTGGCTTACTTTCTCCAAATTATCAAAAAATATTTTTAAATTTGCTCTATTGAAAGAAGTAGCCCTTGCCAACCTGCATGGTTTTGGTTTGCGTAGACATTGCCTTTTTTTGAAATTACTTATGCCCCAAGATTTAGACATTTTAATGTTGTTAATCTTAGCTGTTTCATTCATTCTTTTGTGTTTAAGCCATAAAATAATAATGCACAATTTACAAAACACTTTTTCACGGTATCTTCTTGTGCTTCTATTTATGGCGTAGTTTGACACTAAGGATATCTTTTTAGAGATACCTCCTCCTCTTATTTTGACACAATATCTTCTTATGTAATGAGATTTATATTTCTTTGTACTAACTGTAATGCAAGAGTCTCATTCCATTCTCAGGGTGGTTTTCCTATTTTTCTAGTAGCTGCAGGTGTTATAGTTGCTATTGAGGTGGCTGATACTTGATGTAAATTCATTGTCAACTTAGATAAACAAACAAATTGATTTACACTATTTTATATTGTATGTATGACTGCAGTTTCGCTGAAGTTACAGCTTTAACAAATACAGAGTGAAAGTAAGTAACTACCTGTTTTTATGAGGGCATTTATAACATACTGCACGTCTGTAAACTCTCCTCGCTTAATTAAGTAAACTAACAATAAACCATTATTAAACACGTTTGCACGAAATAATAATTAAGCTAAACATGATTCACTGTTTACCCATGGTTTATGATTCACTGTGTACTTACCTACCTCGTGATTTTAAACGAAAATAGAGACAACTACTTATGTTTGTGATATTAATTACCACATTAGATATATCTATGTCACTAAAATTTACATTATAAAATATAAAATGCAAGGTTCACTTGCCCCAGATATGATAAAAATGTATAAAACTTACCTTGAAAACAAACATTTCCAGTGTACAAATTATTATAATCTCACTGTAACATACATACACAGCCTCAGGCAACTATCAACTGAAACCAGCCGCCGTGTAGTATACTTGTCTGGCTTTAAGACAAGGACATCCTCTTCTGAGCGTTTCTACGCTCTGTTCTTTTGCTTCATGGCCCTCACTGATTCACTGTGCACACTTGAGCCACTGTTGCCACTTTGACCCTATTCATTTCGAAGCACAACATCACTTGTAGATTTAACTAACATTATTTATTAATCCTGCCGTCCTTATGCTAGTTGTCCTATCTGCGCATTCAGTGTTTTAAGATAGTCGCGTTTTAGTGTTTATGCTCGCATGTTTGCAGCTCTTCATTTTTTCTTTTGAAACTAAAATAAAAATGACAATAATGGCAATTATATCCTTGCCTGGTGACTAACTTTAGACAGATGCTTTGATTGTAGCAGTGAATAGGACAATATCACCAAGTAAAACACGATTCAAGTTAATGCTTATTTGTTGTCCTATGCTGAATTAAGTACAAATAATTGTGCAAATGGGTACAATAGAAATGAAATTAGTCTGTTGGTGTAATTTGTATACATTTTTACGCATCATCAATGGTAGTGTTAACATTCTCATTGATTGGTAAGTTTTCCAAAAACATAATTCGGTTTTCAGTCACATGGGACGAAATTGTTACTGCATTGTGTTTTCTTCTGGTAGTTATCGCACCATATTTGGTTCTCATTACCAGGTAAGCCAGAGGACCTTTAATTTATGTTTGGTTTAAAACGTCTATGTTTCGGAATGGCTCTGAAAATATAGATTTGTACTGACAATATTTTTGACCTCTTTTGAATGTGAGGGCAACAGTATCTTAGCCAACTTTTGTAATTTATATTTAGACAGGATTTAATTACTGATAGTGTAGAAGTTACCAAGATTCATTTTTATGATCTTAACTTGACCCGAATTTGAATCGTGAACTATACTTGCAAAATCTTCAAAGTCATGGACCTTCTTTTTGTGTTTCAAGGCTAATTCTACCTCATGATGAAATGCATCGGATAACATGAACGTATGTCCTGGTTCGAAGTATTTCATTTTGATGTTTCCAACAGAAACCTTTGACGAATTAACTATGTACAGAAAGAAGCTAATAAGAGTCCAATTATTATTTTGTGATGAACAGTTGCCCAGCCACATTACAATTGTTTGTTTGTTTCTGTTTGCTAAAAAGAATGCATTGTACATAGAATCAATTTGTCTTCTTTGGTGCTGACCTCTTATTGCTTGATGCCAAATTATTGCATGAGGATATGATTTTTTCTTCTTTCTAGTGAAACGAAACTTAGCGGCTGCTATTATACATAGTAACAATTCAAATCGAGTTGCAAATACAATCACATGTAACTGTCACTATGTCACTTTTTAGAGGTTATAAATCTCACAGGAAGTCCTCGCATAACGTAGTCTCATTTAACATTGTTTCATTATAGCGTCACAGTTTGTTGTAGGCAAATGTATCGTTTTACATTGAAACTGATTCAGTATAACATTGTTATTCTAAAAAAAGTCTTAAACAGTAGATAAAAGAGAAGTACATAATATAATGTAGACTGTAGGCATGTACATAATACATATGTAAATGAATATTGTTTTTTTCTTAATCATTTTGCAGTCATAAATATGTACACTATATTCATTCCCAATGATTTGTTTTACGTCATTTCACTTAACGTCGCGATTGTTAGGTCGCGAACTAGGACGTTAAGCGGGGACTTACTGTATATCATGGCACGTATATCATAAAACATAACCACAAATGCTTAGCGCAATTTTCCCAACTATGGCAGATAGGACAATGTGAATGCTAAGCTTATTTGTCCTATCTAAAAATATAATTTTAGATAGGACAAACTGTCTAATAATAATTCATGACGGACAATTTGCTCTAGGCAGGCTGGATATATTTCTACGTATGACAACTGTTTTATTGTTATATTGGCTTAACTAATGCAGTTAGGACCTTATAAGAATTATAGATAGCTAGAACACATGAAGAGCTTTCCAATTATACCAAAATGTCAAAATCATAAATTTGGTCATTAGTACAACCACTTTTAGGATGACAGTATCCTTTCACACCTTTTTTTTATTAAGTGACGTAAAGTAAGTCACAATATACTTACTTCATTTAGACCTTTTAAAGTAAATTTATTATTTTATGATGCATGTTCACCCCAAAATGTATGGGTACTTTTTGTATTCATTGATTTGTAAATAATGTTCATAATAATTAATATAGTAATTTTTGGCTTTGGAAACTTAAAAAGATAAAAAAAATACAGAAACATGTTGTATATCTCAGATAGAAAATAATGAATCCTATTAATGAACATGTCTTCTAATTTGTTAAGAATTCTGTTTTAATTTGTCTTAGGTTATTGAAAATGTGATAAATTACTAATTATTTAAAAATCTTGTTTAGTACAAAGGAAATTAAAATGCATATACCTATATGTATTTGTACTTAGTGAATATTTGGCTATGTGTAAATTTTGGTGTAAATTTCAGTGTATGTTATATTTTTAGGAAATTAGGTGCAATGAAAATACATGTAATTTTTGTTTCTTCTATTAGTGATCTATACTTTTAAGTTGTTCTAGTTTAGAATTTGTAATTAGAAATTAGCTTATAATATTTCGAGAATGTTTTTGCATATGTAATTCATTTGTGACTTGTGACTTGGACATTTTGGTTTCAGTTTTATAGCTGGCTTTTTATTTTCACCAGGTAATGCACAAATTACATTTGGAGACTTTATTTTGATTTTCAAGCATTAACATGTCTATATAATTAAAGAGGTACGTTGACGATCATTGCGTTTGTTGCATTGTATATTGCATATGAGAGAGAGAGAGAATGGTAGCAACACAGGCAGATGATTAGTTTGGTGTAAAGCCGGATATATGGATACAAGTAAGGGGGCTGACATGGTTTGACAAGCCAAGTTGGCGACTAAAGGTCTGCGGATTGGGGGGAGCTCCCCCACACGTGTTGACTTTGCATTCACTTGCTGACAAGCTTTAATTGCAGTTTTAATAATAATGACCTATTACTTATTGCCACAGCTGTTGCACTACACTACAAGTACAATTTGGAGAACCTAATTCATCACAAGACCGGTTCATTAACAAAGTACTTTCATATGACAGGCTGAATAGCTCAGTTTGTGGGGTGAGTAACCTCTCGAATTGAACTAGGTCGCGGGTTCGAGTCCCGTATTTGGACAGTCTATCTTTTTCACTAAAATGTGGAAAGGCCGGCTTCTGATGAGTTATGGGTGGTGTCCTTTGTCTATATGTGTATGTAAATTCTCCCGCACAAGTCAAAGACTTCTAGGTGCGGAGTTTGTCTACTGTGGTGTTGTTATTATTATTATAAAGTTAACTTTTCCATATTTACAGTAACTAGTTTTGCTAACGTATTTGACGCTGAATAACTCAAAAAGGGTATGGGTTAGGGGGTACCATATGGTATATTTTTTAAATCAGGAAAAAAGAAAATATTTTTTGTATCCCCTGAAATCTGCCTGCCACTGTACTTTTGATAGCATTTTAACAAAATTCAGTCATGATAACACAGCTTCTTTTTAAACTTTTTTCTATAGGCAATAATAACAATAAGGGGTGGGTAATTTATAATGAACCCTGTACGTATACACGAAAATAAACATAATTGTACGAGGACAGCAGATCCGCATTTATATCCAACACGTAATATATTAATTCGATTGCCTAAACATAAACTGCAGCTGACTAGCAGCTACTTTGGCCTCTTTAGATATACATTCAGTCCCGGCTATAGTGGCCATAGCTCCAGCACCTTTCTGCCTGCATTTACTCTACTTTGTATCTCATCATCTATTCTTCGGTCATTTGAAAAAGGTCTTCCTAAATATCTAAATTCCTTTACCTCTAGTAGAGATTACCATTTATCAAGAGACTGCAATTCCATCCTCTTTATCAAACACCATAACTTTAATGTTCTCTGCGTTCACATGTAGGTTCATTTTATTTGTTACTGTCATCAGTTTCTCTGACCCTGTTGCATTTATTCTACAGTATCATACCTCTTTTTCAAGTCTGCAAACATGCAATATACTTAATTTTCCACATTCAAGCATTTCTCAATTGCCTGCTGAAGTTGTCTCTTTCTGTCATTGAACATCCCAAATCTTTTCCGAAGTCAGCTGTCTCACTTGTTCTATTAATATCCTAAATAGCTTCCCCACAACACTTAACAAACTTATCGCATGATAATTTTTACGTTCACTCTTGCTTTCCTTACCTTTAATACAATGCCATCATTATATTGTCCTTCCACTCCCTTGGCACTTGACCTACTTTTATGCATATGTTAGACAGCTGACATAGCCATACAGTCAAATTCAAGCATCCATACTTTAACATTTCTCCATCGATTTTATCACCACCCGTCTGCTTTTCTGTTTTTTAGTTTCTTGATCACTGTTTCAACCTCATGCACTCCAACAGTGTCACATTATGTCTGAGTTGCAGTCGGGAGATGGTTTTTTTGCTTCTATATGGTTTCTCAAAGTATTCTTTTCAGCATTCTCTCATACCTTTCTTGTCCTAACCATGTCCCCGTTATGTATTTTCACCCCAATCATATTGTTTCTTCGAGTTTGTCTTGGCCCTTTTATCCACCTCCAAAACAATTTCCTGTTCCCTTCAAAGCCGTTCTGCATTTTCTCAGCCTCTTTCATTTCTAGTTCTCGGTTACTGTTAATAACGATTCGTTTGCACTCACTTCTAAATTTTCTGTACTTAACCAGTCGCTTCTTTTCCTCTCTCACATCTCTGGGGTTTATCATTCTTTTATATGCTTATTTTTTGTCATCCACGGCTTTCTTTATTTTTCCATTCTACCATGCATCCGTCTTTAAACATCCAATTCTCGCTTCACCATATTTCTTTTGCACATCCAATTATTATCATATATTTCAGGGTCGTGCATACACTTTCCACATTGTATTCTTTGATGTATTCGTTCCATAGTACATGCAACTCAGTCATTATTTTTTTCAATAAATAGTTTCCTTTTCTGAGGAGTTAAAAATACCTAGACTTTGACTCTCAATTGTTCTTCATGTTTACTCACTCGTTTTATTCATCGTTGTCCCAGTTTTATCTGAGACACCACCATATTCTCTCAGTCTATTTATACACACCTTCGAATTCAGTGGACTCTATATGTTTAAAACTTTGTTAATGATTGAGACGGGGTGATATAGGTATTAAATTAATTGCGTTACACACTGATTCGGATAGAAGATCAAAGAAAAGACTGTATTAATAACGTGAATGAGCTTCCTTTTATTTTACATTTAACTGGCACTGACTAGATTATATATACACTACATTACTAATTGAATTGTTACTACCTAGTTACTATATTAACGTGACTAAAGCTAAAGCATTTTGTGAACTGTCTCACATGGAATACAGTTGCGATCTGTTTTTAAAGTCTTTACTTTTTGAATATATCCCCTGACCACACCCCTTAGGTGGGGTTGGCCACACATCTTACAGTTTTTAAAATCGACCACTCCTGATACAGGAAATGGACATTATGCAAAACATCTTGAACTGCCCTAACACAGTCTATAATTTGTATAAGTTGTTTTTTATTTAAAAGCCTCTAACTAATGTTTGTTCAGTTATAATTCTGCAGAAATTAAAACTGTAAAACTTGGAATATCTGTGGATTTATTTTGAAACAGACCTAAGTAAATCTGTGCCATTGTCAAGTCGATGCCATAACTGTGAGAGATTTCTGGGTCGGCTTCATAGTGTGATGGCAGGGCAGTTCCAATATAGTGTTTATTCATAAATTGTTTTACTTAGAGGTGTGCGAAGTTTCAAACCGAACCTTCGGTTTGAAAGATTGTACACTCCGGCGATGTTAAAGTAGTTCAAAGTTCGAAATACTTAATTCTCCAAAATAATTCGAAGGTCGTTGTTCAAAAATACTTCATTATTAAACATTACAGGCATTGTAACCCAGTAGTGGCCTCGTTAAGTCGGTAGCGGTGTTATAAACTGTATCGTTATCTGAGGAGATTTCAGTAATGTGTATTTTTGACAGTTGGTGGGACACATTGAGACCTGACAGCCATTTAACAATCACATATTTATTTTCTATATTATATCCTAGGATCCAAACGCCTTCTTTGGTTACAACATAATGCTGGCAATGTTCAAAAGCAATCGGTAATGTAATTTTTCAGAATTTATGTCGATAATTGCAGATTGCCTTCTGGAAATAGTAGGTTGAACATGGTTTATTTTACAATGAGCCAAAATAAAATGAAATATTAAACGGTTAAAATTTCAAGTGGTTATTATATAACAACTATCATGCTCAACTTTAACCCCCTCACTCTAAAAGACTGTTAAAACTGCCTAGATGATACCAATCGACAATATATATATATATATATATATATATATATATATATATATATATATATATATATATATATATATATATATATATATATATATATATATATTGAGCTTAGCCATAGATGTAGAAATCTAAAAAAAGTTCTCAATATACCTGTATGTGTTTTTGATTCAATGTTGACCTATCTTCACAACTAACATCAGCACCGGAAGGCATTTTCACCCAATCAACCTGCAAATTTTGTGAAACGTTTGCTTTTTGCAAAAAGAATAGATATCTTCGAATAACCAAATATTGTATGCTACAATATACGTAAATTTTGTATTTAAGGAAATGATATATTATGAACATTGAAGAATTTTGGTTAGTTCGAAGTTCGATTTTGAAATTTTAAGAAGTTCGAGTGTGAACCTTAGACATACTATTTCAGAGGTTCAAAGTTCGAAGCAACATATTTGTTTGGGCTCGTGCATAGTTCGGTTCGAGAAAAACACAGGTTCGCACACCTCTAGTTTTATTGATTGATACCTTATATTTAAATGTTCTTTAGTTGCTTCGTTAGAGAATTATTACTTGTGAATTCTTGCAGTTGATTTGTTGTATGTCATTAATGACTACGCTTTTACTTCACAAGCAAATAATTTTTCAGTAGAAAGCTTTTATTAATTTTAATGGTTGTGGCATATCAGGCCATTAGTGCAATTTACTGATTTTTATTTAATTATTAACAATTTTCCAGACAAGGCCAACTTCTCGTTGGCCCGCCTGGGAATCGAACCCGAGACCTCTCGCTATACCAGATGAGCGTCTATAAAGACGCTTCCGTCAGTTTATGTGGTGTTTAAAAAAAAATACGACTTTTTTACACCACAAGCAAATAATTTTTCAGTAAAGTGTTTTTTTTTTTAAATTTAGTTTAATAGTTGTGGCATATCAGGACATTAGTGCACTTCTCCAATTTTTTTTAAATTATTAACAATTTTCCAGACAAGGTCAACTTCTCGTTGGCATGCCCGGGAATCGAACCTGAGACCTCTCGCTTTGCAGGTTAACATCTAGCAACCTGAGCTACGAGGGCACCTGTAAAAAGCTTTTATAATGGAGTAAAAATGGAAAATATAAAACTCATTCCCTAAAACATTTTTTGGTTAAATTTTGTAAACAATATTATGACTTTGTGGGTGAATCACATATTTACTATTTAGTAATAGTGACTTTTTATTAAACATATTTTTGTCGCCGATTCATTCATCAAGAATAGTTAAAAAAGACTAGGTCAGTGGAATTGTTTTCCTGGCTAACTTTGAATGCTTTATACTTCACCCAGAGTGATGTTTTTGCAGGAAACAAAATCACAAATGTAAAAAAGGGGTATTTGTAAGCTATAGTTTTATAGAGCAAGTGCCCGCTTTGTGTCCTAGTTAGGGACCTAACAATCGCGACGTTAAGTGAAACGACGTAAAACGAATCATTGGGAATGAATATAATGTACATATTTCTGACTGCAAAAAGATTAAGAGAAAAAAACAGTATTCATTTACGATGTACATGTCTACATTATATTATGTACTCCTTTTTCATCTATTGTTTTACACTTTTTTTTTAAATAACAATATTATACCGAATAAGTTTCAACGTTAAATGATACATTTGCCTACAACAAACTGCGACACTTTAATGAAACAACTTTAAGTGCGACGACATTATGCGAGGGCCTACTGTAGTTTGCTGTAAGCACAATTTAAAATTTTATAGGTAATTAGTGTGTAAAGTTAAATGTTATTATCTAATCTTTACATGTTATTTATGTATCTAAATGAATCACAGCTAGTACTATAAACTTCCTGTTAAAATTAATTTGCTGGGTGGAAACATTTATAATAATAATTTTAAGAACACAAACTACCATTCTGTTGGTATTGGTGTGTAATTTTATTATTCATGTTTTTATAACTGTTTTAGTTTAGTGAAGCAAATAACAACGAAATGTTAAAGTGAAAGCTGTAAAAAAGAAGTGTTATTACCTTCTTAAAATCCATGAGAATAAATAAATGAGAAATTATAAATTTTTATTTTTTACCTTTACACCTTATTCCCATAATTTTCTATTGGGTGAATGAAATGTACTTTTAGTAATATGAGTACTCCTATATACCTAGGAACATGCCCATTTGTCTGAAAATCCGGGAATTTCAGTAATATTAATAAATAGCCAGGAAACTTTTGTAACATGTTGCCAAAAGTTAAGCATATTTCCAATTTTTCTACAGCGGGGGTTGGTCATATTAAAACCCCACCTGCAGCAAACATTCAATGCTACTTCAATCCTAGGCTATATTCCGCATGTGTGAAGTTCTCTCCATGCAAATCTGATGTTTCTCTCTGTGGACAAAGCACAGTCCTACAGCGATATTAGCCTAACATCCTTTCTACTAAAGACCATGGAGTTGATCAATATATTAGAAGCGAAACCCTTACAAGAAAACTGCTCCAGGCGAGCAAATCCACATTTGATGCCCTACAGTGTTTAATAAGTAGTATAGAAAAAACTTTTGTGGCCAAAGAAGTAACCCTCAGTGCATTCATTGACATAAAGGGTGCCTTTGACAACACCTCACATCAATCCATTGAACAGGCACTACAAGTGAAGTGGAATTCCCCATTGTAAGATGAATTGAGTCTGCTAAAAGGCTGTGTTATCACAGCTACTGCAAATGAAACCAACACAACACTGGCAACGGCAAAAGGTTGTCCTCAGGGAGGAGTGCCATCATCTCTGCTTAATGGCAATCCTCTTAAGACAGTTTTTGTCCCATTCACGAACAGAAGAAAACTAAATTTAAAACCCCCCAATCTCAATGGAATAAAGATACAATTTTCCAAGGAAGCTGAATATTTAGGGATCTTCTTAGACTAACAACTGAACTGAAACAGACACTTGGAAAAAAACTTCTTTGAGAGCCACAGT
Source organism: Tillus elongatus (assembly GCA_964006375.1). Lineage (NCBI taxonomy): Eukaryota > Metazoa > Arthropoda > Insecta > Coleoptera > Cleridae > Tillus > Tillus elongatus. The sequence continues at coordinate 108,334,736 of OZ023264.1, forward strand.
GGCAATCTGGAGTAGCCGTAGACTCATAGGAACGATATGTGGGCTGGATTGCAGGATGGTATATTGCATATACCATCCTCTGGTTAAAACCATGGCCGCATGTGCATCTATAATATGGTGGCTAAAAGGAACACGTTTCAACACAAAGTAAATTGCAAAGACTGATTTGTCTTGAAATAATGGGAGCTACAGCATCATGCCCTACAGCTGCAATGGAGGCAATGTTAATAAATGACTCCACTGCAGATATGCGTGAAGTGGGAGGCAACACTAAGTGCCCTGTGACTATTTCAAGCAGACAAATTTAAACCATAAGACTTGATTGGTCACTTGAAGATCCTGGACTTCATAGTCCCATTTGACGAGGTCATAAGTGACCGATAGGCAGAGGGCCGATACAGTGAAAGGCTGACAAACAAATCATCTGGTATACAGACTGGTCTAAACAAATGGAGGGACCAAGAATGGGAAAAAAGATAACCTAACTTCAGACTCGCTAAGTCCTTAGGTAAAACTTCCGCCATGTTCCAGGCAGAAATGCTTACTATAAATCTCTGTGTACAAGAGTGCATACAAAAACCACCCTATCAGGCAGTACCAAAGATTCTGAAATCTTTGAAAACACAGTCTAAACTGACTTGGGACTGCAAAAAATACTTGAGGCAACCGGCTACGAACAACAAGGTAACTGATGTGGGTACCAGGGAATCAAGGCATTAAAGGAAATGAGGAAGCAGAGGGCAGCAACAATACCATTCTATATGGTCCAGAGAATTGTGGATTAACAAAAACCCATGTAAGAAATGAACAACTTAATACTTGGGAGAGGAACCAAATGCTATCATACCGGAGGAAAATGGCAGGCCAACCGGTTCATCACCGTATCAACAAAGAAGTCTAAACTGTTTCTGAATTGAACAGAAATGACTTGTGAATAATCATACCCTGCCAAGTAAGGTATCACCTTATGAAGGTGGACAGTGAAAACTGCAGATACTGCACTGAAGCAGCAAAAACAGCAGAACATTTGTTATGCAACTTTATGGCCCAGTTCAGCAAAAGGCTCAAATATGTTGAAGGGATGACCTTAACACCCCAGGATATAGGTAAAATAGCTCTAAAAGGTCTGAACTTACATTAGTCATGGACAAAAGACCCGTCGAGGTCCCAAAAGTGAGAGGCCCCTCAAATGACTTATTAAACAATCTAAAATACCCCCCTCGCACAATTTTGGAAGCAATGCTCCTGAGGGCAATAAGTCTTTTTAGACTGCCGTGCACGCTGAACAATCTTGAAGACGAAACAAAAATAACTAACTATAAATGTGGTAACAAATTTAAAACACCAAATTGGATTTTGTTAATGTTTTTCCACTACATCTCACATAGCCACACACAAACCAGTAAATCAGTCAAAATGCATGCAGAACACCTCAAAAAGTAAATATATCCCACAAATACAAAATTGTATTGCCTATATCTTCTTATCAAGGCAAACAAAATGGTTTCAAGATGCCTAAAAATGTAACGATTCATCTAAAACCTGAGGTTGAGGTCGAACATTTAACAGTTATCCTACTTTTAGTCTATTTTCTTTAAAAAATTCGCTAATGATCTGCGTTTATTTATATATATATATATATATATATATATATATATATATATATATATATATATATATATATATATATATATATATATATATATATATACCGATAACTCAAAAAATAATGGGCCAATTTTGATAAAATTTGGTAGGCACCTTCCTTCTGTAACTGACTTGGATAAGTTCGTTAGCCAGGAATCTCTAACCAGTTTTTCCTGGAAAATTTTGGGTTTCTTGGAAAATTTTGTATCTCCAAAGATAACAAAGCTATGGCAACCAAATTCAGTACTCACGTTTACACTATTAAACTTACCCTACATGCCAAAATTCAGATCGTTAAGTTGAAAGGAAAATTATAGACAGTTGAAAAAAACATTTGGGTGGACTGATGACCAGATAAATGGAGAAAACCAAAATATTTTGTGTGGATTAAAAAATGTATTGTACATTACAGACAAAGATTATGTTTTTTGGACGCAAAAAGGTCAAGAAATAACAGCAACATTACTTTGAAAATTTTATAGCTTTTCTTCTTAAAATGTCAAGGTTGCGATTTGAAATGTCAAAATTTGCAATTTTTAGACGGAAAAGTTGAAACAAATACAGGTTATGCAGAAGAAATGTCATAACAAATGTGTTTTACAAAGCCTTAAGTTACAGCTTCAACCATATCATTGTCCTTCATTTTACTCAAATATTTGCAGAAAATTAATTTCAAATAGACCCCTTCTCTGATGATTTACCAGCAGTTTCAGTTATAGAGTTTGCGCTTTAATAGTCTATACTTTTTCGCGAATTTTCGCAAAAAAATTCGTCATTGAGAAGACCGCCATTTCAGAATTTTTTAAATATTTCTTTACAGGAGTGCAAACTAGCCCAGCTAGCCAATTTCAGTTTTTACATGTTTACATATAAACTGGCTGGTGCATTTTTACTGTAAAGCTCAATATATCCGTTATTATACAAGATATGGGAAAATATTATAACAGTTATTTATGTACCAAGGGTATAAATAGATCTTTATGCCCTGAAAGCGACCATTTTACAAATTCGAGGGCCTCTGGCCCAAGGGTTTGTAAGTCGCTCGAAGGCATAGTAGTAGTAGTAGTAGCAGTGGTGGGGAGGCCAACGCTAAGCAAGTAAGCCACCATGGGCTCTTTTTGCCAACCCCAGCAACCATGCTCTACGCCTCTTCGGTTCCGTCGCCAAACCGCCTCGACCTCGTGATGAAGGCTGTGACGGTCTTCAATTGGACAGTACTTACCTGATTCCTCTGCAGAGTCCTCGATCTGAACAATTCTGCTCAAAGACTCCCAAAAGCCTCGCATTCGCACAGGTAGTGGTAGGACGTTTCCTCATCGTCGCCGCATTCCTGGCAAATGAGATCCCTCTCTATGCCTATCAATGTGAGGTGTCTTCTAAAGGCACAGTGGCCTGTAAGCACCCCAAAGATGCGGCGAAGCGTAGGTCGACTCCTTCCGAGTAGCCAGACAGCTTTATCTCTGTCCGGCCCCTCCACGAAGTCCCTCGCCTGCCTGCAGCCACCAACCGACCCCCAGTGCCTCTTCATTGCTTCCTCGGTCCACCTGTCTAAGGCGGCAGAGACCGTCTTCCTACTTATACCTATCGCCGGCTCCGGGCCACAGAACGGCCGCCGGGAACCGAGCCTTGAGAGATTATTCGCCACCTCATTCCCCGCCACGCCACAGTGTCCTGGAACCCACACTAGTTGTACCTCCTTTGTCCTGGCTAGTCCTCTGAGGGCGTCAGCGCACTCCTGAACCAGTCTAGACCTGATTCTGACCGCGTATATTGCCCGGAGGACCGCATGGCTATCCGAAGCAGATGTAACACATTTCTCGGGACTCCTCTTCACATCCTGTCTATTGGCCACAGACAGGATAGCATACGCCTCTGTTTCGAATGCCGTGGTGTATGCGCCAAGAGCATAGCTCTCGCGCACCCCCAGGCGCTCGATATATATTCCTGCCCCGGAGGATTGCTGGTCCTCCAGCCGCGATCCGTCGGTGAAACAGACCAGGCTTGCGGGCTGGAATGCAACCTCATTTTCCCTCCACTGATCCCTACTGGGGATCCTGAGGGTGTATGGCCTAGTCAACCTAATATCGTCCTCGGCATCCCGCACCTTTATGGTGGAAATCGGAATTTCCTTTTCCACCTCCTTGGTGACTCTTGCATGCCCTATTACTGCTCCCTCTCCGCACCAGTTTCCTGCGTCTCGCCTTCTGAGATGCGACGCCATCGCCTCCCTCCTGACAAAGATGGGACGCGGTGGCAGCATCAACAGGACCTCTAGCGTGGCTGAGGGTGTCGTCCTCATAGCGCCTGTGATACCTAGGATGGCCAGCCTTTGGAGTTTGGCCAGCTTCCTGCTGGTAGTTTGATTCACACTGCACCACCAGACCAACGCCCCATAGAGGAGCCTTGGCCTGACGATCGCAGTGTAGATCCAGTGAAGGATCCGAGGATTAACTCCCCAGGTCCTCCCTATCACTCGAAGCAGCTGCCAGAGGGTCGCTACTCCCTTCCTTACAACCCGTTCTATTTGCGACCCCCATGTTAGTTTGGAGTCCAGAATCACCCCCAGATATATGACCTCCCGCCCTAAAGCTAAAGGTTTTCCAAACATCACGGGCGCCCTAAACCCCTCTACCTTCCTCTTCTTGGTAAATAGGATCATCTCCGTCTTCGCCGGGTTTACGGAGAGTCCCAGCTCACCACACCACCTTTCGATTATGCTACAAGCAGCTTGCATGCACTCACAGACGACGCCGAGGAATTTGCCGGTGACTAAGAGCAACCCATCATCAGCGTAGAAGCCGTTCTTGGAGAGACGCTCCAAGAGGCCGTCCATAACTAGACACCATAGATGGGGCGAAAGGCAGCTGCCCTGAGGGCAGCCGCTCGTCACCCCGACATCCAGCCACCGGCCCCCCAAGGTCAGCTAAACTCTCCTGTCCTCCAGCATGCTCGCCACCCAGCATATTAGGGACCTCGGCGTTCCCCTATCCTGTAGGGCGGTACAAACCGTATCCATCCTTGCCTTATCAAAGGCCCCCCTCCACATCGAAGAACACAGCTAATGTGCTCTCCCCGTAGTATAGGCCCTTTCCACCTTCCGCGTCACAGCATGGAGCGCCGTTTCCGTCGACTTCCCCCGCTGGTACGCATGCTGACCTTTATGGAAGGGGTGATCCTTTAGGATCTCTCCCAACATAAACCTATCTACTATCTTTTCTAAAGCCTTAAGCAGGAATGATGTAAGGCTGATTTGGTACGCTTTGGCCATCGTGTAGTCCTCCCGTCCCGGCTTGGGAATGAAGACCCCCCTAACCCGGCGCCAGGCCTTTGGGACGTAGCCTCACGCCAGGCTAGCGCGGAATACCTCCCTTATGTTGGGAAGCAGTGTATCCAGGCCCCTCTGGAGCAGTGCCGGAAAAATCCCATCACAGCCTGCGGACTTGAAAGGAGCGAACTCGCCCACCGCCCAGGCTATAGAGCCATCCGTAACCACCTCCTCCGCCAGCTGCCAGTCCGCATTCGGGACCGTCCACCAGCCCAGGTCGGCAGCCCCTGTGACGGCTCCACCGCCCGCGCTCGAGGGCCTACACCTCTATTTATACCAGCAGTGCATACAAACTTTTATGTCATACTTCGGATCTGGCTTTTCCGTACAGAAACTTGATACCCAAACAAAGAAACATGAATCGCCGTTTGCTGAAGGCAACCTAACTAACACCGGACCTTTTCAGAACTGTCCATTTTATGTTAATTCGACTAAATAATGTTAATTAAATATTGACATATTGCTTTTATTCCATTATTTGTAATTTCATTAATAAAGGTAATTAAATAAGTTAAACAAAAGTATTTGTCCTTATGCCTGCGTGGGCCATAAAGTACACCAATATGTAGTTGGTAACTAAGCAATAAAAACACAATTATGTACTAGTATGACATAATAGTAATTTACATTAACAAGTCCGGAAAATACTGTTTTTTTGGACGAGTCGACAAAATTCTAGGACGCGCCGTAGGCGAGTCCTGGAAGTCTGCGAGTCCAAAAAAGCTGTTTTCGGACGTGTTGCGTACACTATTTTTTCGGCAACCGTGTAGAATAACAAATCAATGAGACACATTTCTTTATTATATTTCTTTGTAGAACAAAATTTCGAACATTTAAATTCTTATTTGTATTAAATATTGAAATTCGAACAGAAGATAAGTACTAACAGAAACATTCTAATTCTTATTTATATTAATATTTATATTAAAATTCGAGCAATTGCTAATATTGAAAGGATTTAATTTGTTTGAAATGCTTGGTATATTTAAATGCCTTTTGTAGTCAGAACAAGAAGGTAAAGTTTCAATTTCATATTGATTGTTTTCATCTGATAATTTTTGAATGGTATTGGCAATTTTAATTTTGTTTGTTAGTGAAGTGTCTATATATCCTTCAGCGACATTGGTAGACTTCCAGCCACCGTGGTAATGTTCAACTGTATTTATCAAAATCATACCTACCAAGATTTTAATATTCACAATGACAACAACGATGTGATTCTTCCCGGCCTAGTCCGGGAAGTACATACTTCCCGGACTAGGCCGGAGAAATGCTACTTTCTCAAAGAAAAAGCGTTCGGGAAGTGGGTACTTCCCGGACGGTTGCCGAAAAAAGTTATTTATAGGGTGTTTTGACCTGCATCTATGTTAGCAATCACAGGGTGGCCCATAAGTTGTTGGTGATACAAATTTTCTGTTTTTTAGTTAATTTTTTTAATGGAACAGAAGTAGTATTATTGCATTTTCCATCTAATTTTAATGCATGTTTGTAAGGAGAAAAAATTGATTTCACCCAATGTTTTTGAGTTATTTCAATTGTTTTTCAACTTTACATTTTGGAACATGTCAAAAATTGTGATAAGGCGTTTTTACCAATGGAAATCGGAGACCCATAAAAATGACGTATTTATGGAAGTTTTCTATTATATTATTCGTCAAAAAAATCGATATGCCATATACAGGCGCTCTCAAATTACTTGGCCAATCTTTGTACAAAAAATGGCGAATTTTCATGAAACAGATTGTTTACTAAATCTCCATGTAAACATTTTTTCAACTTGTCAAAAAGCTTTCTGCGAATAATTGTATATTGGCTGGAGTAGTTTTTGTGTAAATGGCGTGATAGGTTCATTACCCAGGAAAGCCAGACTAGTTTTTTGGGAAAATTTTTAATTTATCTTCGTAAAATTTTTGTACTTTTTCTAACAAAAAGTTAATTTGATGAAAAAGGGTACATTGTTTCTACCATGACGGTTACACTATCTAATAAATTTCATGTCTTTATTTAAAAAAAACATATTCAACATTAAAAACAGTTCTATGAAAATTCGCTACCATAACACACTTGCTGTGTCCCGATAAGTGAATTTTACTAAAATATTTCCAGAAAATTCAATTGAAATAGACCCTGTCTCTGATTCTTTGGCAGTAGTTTTAGTTAAGAGTTTAATGGTTTAATAGTCTATAAGTTTAAGCGAATTATTGTAGAAAAAAACTCTAGACGCAGCAAGTGCGTTATGGAAGTGAATTTTCATAAAAATCAATTTGGTTACCGATATAACCTATATAGTAGGAACAATGTACCATATTTTATCAAAATAATTATCTCAAAATGTACAAAAATGTTCCGAAAATAAACTTTAAATGTTTCTGAGAAAACTGGTCTCCTAGACAAAGAACCTTAGGTTAATAGCAAATTGAGTTATTGAAATTGGAAACATTTAATAAAAATTCGCTACCAAAACGCCCTTGCTGCGTTTATGCAAAAAATTTCCGAAAATAAAGTTAAATGTTGGTTTCCTAACCAACAAAACTTACGTTAATAGAAAATTGAGTTATTTAAATTTGAAGGATTTAATGAAAATTCGCTACCAAAACGCACTTACTGCGTCCAGATTTATTTCTTTCAAACATGCATCATATTTCAATAAAAAATGTTAAAATGCAGTAACGAATTTGTTCTACAAAAATGAGCTAAAAATTATAGACCGTTAAACCATAAACTTCACTAAACTTACAGCGAAAGCATCAACTTAACTAAACCGACAGCCAAAGCACCAGAGAAAGGGTCTATTTGAAATGAATTTTCTGTAAATATTCTAGTAAAATGAAGCCCAATGACGGTTGAATCTGAAACTTTAGGATTCGCAGAACACTCTTCTTGCAACATTTTCTTTTCACAATCCGTATTTGTTTCATGTTATTTGCCTAAACATTGCCAATTTTGACGTTTTAAATTGCGAGTTTGACGTTTTGAGGAAAACTCCAAAATTTGTTTCTTTAGCTGACCGTAACTTTTTCTCCTTAAACTTAGAGACCTAAATCTTGGTACATGGTTCACTCTTTATAATACAAATATGCATACCAAATTTGGTTGCCCTCACTTTGTTATTTCCGGAGATATAAATTTTTTTAGAAAGAAAACACAAAATTTTCCGCGAAAACCTGGTCCGATTTTCCTGGCCAACGAACTTATCCAAGCCACTTGCAAAAGGAAGGTACTCACCAAATTTGATCAAGATCAGTCCATTATTTTTTGAGTTATCGGTACGATATACATATACATATATATATATATATATATATATATATATATATATATATATATATATATATATATATATATATATATATATATATATATATATATATATATATATATATATATATATATATATATATATAAACACGGATCTCCCCATTAGTGAATTTTTTTAAGAAAATTCACTAAACAAGAAAACTTGAATCACCAACGACTTATGGGCCACCTGTAATTGTAAAAATATTTTTTTAAGATGCAGCTGAAGACACCCTATAATTAATGTATACAATTTTTTTTCGTATCGTGCATAATAACGGATATATTGAACTTTAAAGATTTTTTACGAAAATTCGACAAAAATGATATACCATTAACCGATAAACTCTATAGCCAACACTACTGCTAAATCATCAGAGAAAGGGTCTATTTGAAAGGAATTTTCTGGGAATATTTTAGTAAAATGAAGGACAATGACGATTGAAACTAAGACTTCAGGCTTTGTAAAACATTCTTCTTGAGACATTTTCCTTCCATAGCTCATATTAGTTTCAGGTTCATTGCCTAAATATTACCAATTTTGACGTTTAAAATCTCGACTTTGACGTTTTGAGGAAAACCCAAAATTATTTTTCTTTAACTGCCTGTAACTTTTTTGTTCTTTAAGCTACAGAGCTAAATTTTGGTAGTTAACTTACCTATAATGATATAAATCCGCGTATGAAATTTGGTTGCCCTTACTTTGTTAATTTTGGAGAAAAATTTTTTTTCGAAAGAAAACACAAAATTTTCCAGGAAAACCTCGGCGGATTTTCCTGGCTAACGAACTTATCCAAGCCACTTGCGAAAGGAAGGTACTCACCGAATTTTATCAAAATCGGTCCATTATTTTTTAACTTATAGGTGTGACACAAATATATATATATATATATATATATATATATATATATATATATATATATATATATATATATATATATATATATATATATATATATATATATATATATAAACATATAAAGTCTGAAACCGACCTCGGATTAGGGTTCCAGGGGTTCTAAATAGCGCTCATTTGAAGAAATTTTTTCAAAATTCAAAAGTCGGGATCTCCTCATTAGTGAATTTTTTTTAAAGAAAATTCACTAAAAGCTCAATATATCCGTTAATATACAATCAGAGCGTGGTCCATAAGTCGTTGGTGACACAAATTTTATTTTTTTAAATCAAACACCTCTTATGCATTTTTCATTGAAATATAATAATGTTTGTGAAAAAAGAAATTCGGGATGAAGCAAGTGCGTTTTGGTAACAAATTTTCGTGAAATGCTTTAAATTTCAATAACTCAATTTGCTATAACTTAAGGTTCGTTGGCTAGGAAACCAATTTTTTCAGGATCATTTTAAGCTTATTTCAGAAACTTTTTGTCAATTTTCAAACAATAAAGTTATTTTGATGAAATATGCTACATTGTTTCTACTATAATATAGGTTATACTAGTAACTAAATTTAATGTGTGCTTAAAAAAAAGAGACATACTAATTTGCTATTAAAACCATCTTAATGAAAATTCACTTCCATAACACACTTGCTGCGTCCAGACTTTTTTTATATTTCGCTTCCACATATATGAACATAACAAGCGGTAAATGGGTTTGACAAAGTAAAATCACGTTTCTTAGAATCATTATTTATTTAATTAAAATATTTATGAAGTGGGACATCCTACAAAAGTTCTAGTTCATATTATAAATAATAAAATTAAACAACAAAATATTGCTGCGTGTGCTACATATTGAGCACTACAATTGAGCTACTAGTTTAAGATATAATTATATACATCTTGTTAAGAAAAATAAGGCTGGGGTTTCATGATTGTACACACACTTAAATTAATCCCCGTCAATATTTACAATTTTTCTATTGTTCTTTACACATGACAGATATCTTACAATTAGTAGAATATTTTAAAAATCTAGTTAAAACTTGACTAGGTACTTCAACTACAATATTGTCGGTCATTATTTTAATAATTTACTTAAGTGTGCAATTTATAAATATCACAATAATAATATTTTTACCTAAATTACTCAAATAAATAATTCGAGACTGTAAAAATACTATTTACAGCATGCACCCTCCAACAAAATACAAAAAGTTAAATTCAATACATAGTTATAGTTTATTGTATCCGAAAAATATAGGAGACAGATTTTTGTTATCTTTAAAAATATTCCTCTCTACATATTAATTATATTTCCTTTCTATTATACATTTATCATAGATATGTACCACTAGACAGAATAAACATATTGATTCCATGCTACAATACAAAGAAAGTAAAAAGAGGAGCAGTTTAGAAGACATTTAGATACAGGTTAGTACAATTCACATAGACCGTTTAAATCTTAAATTTTTTTCACACAGCACACTTAATCAACGATTGTAAAAAAAAACAGACCCTAAAATAGAAAATTTTAAGTTTTAACAGATTGCGTCACAATCTATAGAAGAAAACAAAATAGGAACTACTTAAATTGGAACAAATACAATTAAGGAAGTATAATAATTATAACTAAAGAAGGCACACATTTTTGCCTAATTCGTCTTTAATTAGAAATAGTCATAAATTAAGAAGATGTGATAATAACTGGTTAGTAGCAACTGGTAAATTGTATATTCAAAACTTTAAAGTTTCTTGTAGTTGGTAACAGTGAGCGTAAATTTGGTCTGTTACAATTATGAAAAACATCAAGCATCACAGTTACTAAATTCTGGCATATGGTTTAAGAATGTGTGAAGTTATGAGAAGGACATTGTTTAAAAGGTAAATGTGTTGCTTATGCGATCACAGAAGAGCTTGAATAGAAAATATGTCTTGTGATGGAGTCAGTACCCTGACTCTCTATTACCAACAACCCGTCTTACAGACTTTATGCACATATCACAGAAACCGCATATATTCAAGTGTCCCCACTTCATGTAATTTCAATCTATAGTTAAACACGCCTGTATACTATAAACGAGTAGTCAGTCTATTGGTACGGTTGCTAATGTAAGTTGAAGTTCACTAGCCATCTGAGAGACCCAGTGTTAGTATTTGTATGATATCGTTTAGCCATCTGTTATTCGTAGTGTTATTTTTTGTGTGACATTTAACTATTATGGTGGGACAAACTAGTACTTCGAAAATAGTACAGTTTGGTGATCTAGGATACGAGGAACCGCTTATCAAATGGTTACGAATTGGATAGTGTTGTAGTGACACTGGGAATTTCGAAGAAAATCACGCAATACTTAGCTAACACGAGATTGATTCAGAACTTAAAGAAGGCATCAGTTTTGTGAGCTATTGAAAGTAAATTTTTTTTTTCAATCCAGGTAATGGAATAGACGATTGTGAGGAAAATAAAAGCAAATATGGTGCGGAAAATGAAGAAGAAAGAATGGGGAAAATGAAGAACGAATGAGGAAAATTAAGAACAGGGTGAGGAGGGAAATGGACAAACTGGTGATGAGGGAAATGAGGACAGTAATGAGAAAAATAGTCAAAGCAAATACGTTTACAGTAAAAATAGATTTAAGTGGTCTATACAACCTCAAACTGCGAATAGAGATCGCTGTTTGCAGAAAAACATTGTTGTGAAGCTACCCGCCTTACACATTTTGCACAATTAGCTGACCCACTAAAGATTTGGAAATTACTGATGACCTTTGCGATATAATTTTGCAGTGAACAAATAAGAAAAAAAAATTCAACGTAACAAATATGTTAGAAAAACTTCACCGACATTAAAGGATTTGGATAAAATCGAACTACATGCATTTTTTGGACTTCTGGCATTCACTTCACCCTTTAAATGAAACAATAAATGTATGAATACTTTTTTACGCTGATTAACGATCCCCAACTTACCTAAAAACTTGAAGTGGCCTATATTGGGCATACTGGACAAACCGCAAACAGAAAAAAAAGTAGAAAGTCTTGAAAAAAGAAAAAAATTGGTCTCTCTGTCCATACAAATTAAAACGAAGAACAGGTTGCCTGTGCTTTCAATGTCAGAATCAAATTTGCCTGGAATGTGCTAAAAAAATGTGTCTAGAATGCGCTGAAAATATGTGACTATTCGTTGGTTGCAGATTTGAACATTTTCAAAATTGTTAAGTTCTTATCACTTTTTTTAAACTATTTTGATTATTATATTATATATTTTAACAATCAAAATGATAAAAAGTTAGACATACATATATATATATATATATATATATATATATATATATATATATATATATATATATATATATATATATATATATATATATATATGTTAGTTTTTTTAATTACATGAATACCTTATGTTATTAATGAAGTTTTATTAAAAAATGTTAGATATAGTTTTGTCATAAGTAACATCTTTTGAAGACAGATTCGTTCATTATCATTTATATACACCACTATTTCAAATATCAATTCAATATATTTAAGAAACATTGACAAATCATATCATTTTGGAAAAAAATTATATGCGTTGCTGTCATGATTTTTTATTTGGAGGTGTCTCAGAGACGGGTTGTTGGTAATGTGAGGTGTTGGGTTAAACCATACCATAACATTAAACCATAGCAAAACATTATTTATTGAAACTGATGCGACTGTATTAAAAAACACAAGTAATTTGTTAAAAAACAACAGGTTTTTTATTCTTTGGCTAACCAGATAATTATGCCACCTTTATCGACAAACTGATATAATAACTAGTTTTTCATATTCTCAGTAGAAAACAAGTCATGACATAACTGTCATTTCAAAATAATATTCACTAAAGTAGCCTATGACTTCCCAAATTTGTGTTTGTGATAAAAATATTAGTAATTTTATACTTGCAAGGTTGTAAGCAGTGGAAAATGCAAATATATCAAGTTAATGTCAACGTTGAAAATTGTTTATTAATAATTAATTTAAATCATTTTTGCATTACACCGAAATGACAGTTGTTTTTATGAAAAGTTGTTAACATTTCAACAAGAAATCTGCAGTTTTGTTACACATTTCATTCTAAAATTAAGTCCTAAATGCAATACATTAAGAAAGACCGCCTTAACCCTATGGGAATTTCGCACTATTTTTGTTGCTATAAGGAATTCATCATGATAATACAGACATCATCCTTACAAGGGTGGATTCTGCTTTGCAGATATGAACTGTAGTGACTGTTTTTTATAAAATGTAAAGTTTTTTCTTTTTTTTTTATGTTAATACAAAAACGTTGCAAATGTCGAACACTTTGAGTCAATAAAGAAAACTGCAGAAGAAAATGTAACTATTAGAGTTTTATGACTATACTTTCAGAGAACCGGTAACTAATTTTGTTTGTTTAAAAATCAACAAAAATCAGCATATAATTGAAGACTCGGGTGGATAAGGGAGGTAACTAACATTTTTTTGAAAAATGACTAATTTTCATGGGTGCAGGGGGTAAGCAATAGTCTGTCACTTAGCACCAACTCCGATATGAAATAAGAACAAACAATGCTAGATCTTGAGTTCATAAAGGAGGTATGTAACAACATTTAACAGAAGTAATGGATGAAAGCCGTAACTAACACTTGCCTCCTTTATCAACTGAAATATACACATGCCTCTTTCATCTACTAGATATCACTAGGTGATCAACAGTTGCCTTCTTTATCCACTTGGTTGATGGTAAAAATTGACATTTTGTTATGTGAGCTTTTCAGCAACGAAACATGAGGAACAACATTTGTGTTTAAAGTCCTGATAAAAGACGAAACGATGATAACCGACCCCATAAAACATCAGATGATGTTAAAAATTTAATTTTATTATAATGGAACATATCAAATCATTTCCAGTGACACAATCGCATTCCTCTAGAAATCAAAATCCAAATAACAATATCTTTCTCCTTTGCTAAATATAGCAAAGATGTACCGGCTGTATTGCAAAAAAAGTTTAGAAGAAAATAAACCTTCCTGCTTACAAATAAAGAAATGTACCTACAATAAGATTTCCTCTACTGGTTTTAATGGTTTTTTTTTAGTGAGCCTACACTACCTGTGATAGTGGAAACAGTAATGATGAATATAAACAAAATTATGTGGCAGCTTTTGCATTGCAACATGCAGACCATCAATATGCAACAACTAATGAATCGGTATGTTATCTGACAATGGATTTGCAGCAAAAACTTCCTTTCCCTAAACTAACAAGCAAAGCATTTTATCTGCGACAAATGTGACTGTATAATTTAGGTATACATTCCATTACTAGGCCTGCAGATAAGGCAAACTCTAAGATAGCCTGCTCATTATTAACAATGTTAGAATTGAATAACAATTTTCCTGACAATGTTACATCTCACCTCATATTATGGACAGACTCTTGTGCAGGACAGAACAAGAACTTTTCAATGATATGTCTTTTTCAGTACTTAATTCTCAACTTAGTTAGTTAAAACTATTGCCCATAAGTTCCTGGGGGTAAGTCATAGCTATTTGGATTCTGATCGCGACTTTGGGCACAATTTCACCAGTTTCTCATAAATTTATGTAAGAGCAAAATTAAATTAGTTTTTATATCAAAAGAAAACAATGGTTATTAAAAAATATTAGGCTTATAATTCTCAATGAAATATATTAAATAAATACAAAGTCCGTTTTCAAATCAGTATCACTTTTACGTGGAAATATAATCACCTGTACTGCAGGCAAACACCAATGAATGGAGTCAGTATTGTATTATGCTGGATATCTCAGTTTTGATGACATATTGAAGGTTTCCAAACGATTAGATCAAAAAAAAAAAATAAAAAAAAAATAAAGAAAAATCAAATGTGTTTAATTTAAATGAATAAATTATTATTAAAAGAAACCAAGTTACAGTTCAGCCTTTTTCGGATTATTGGATTTTGCGCTCTCTAGGCAAAAACACATAATATTGCGTTAAAGGAACTAAGAATGATGTAACTGGAATAGTTTGAGCTTGTTTGAAACAGTATATTTTGAAGGTACTATATGCATGCACTTGGTTCGTTATAAAAATACTGCCTAAAAACCTAACTAAAAGTTGTTGTTTTGATGACTTCACAAGTGCGAATATGTTCCAATAGAAATCATCAAAATGGCCCAAACATATGCAAAACAGTGTCTAAATATTGTGGAATATAGTAGTGGTAGCAAAAGCAGTGATAATCCTGACGCCGCTTACGATGTTCCTAAGAAAAAGACGGTGGTCACAGAAATGATGATTCATATAAGGCAAATGTAATAAAAAAAGCAAGAGTGAAAGGAGATGAATATATCAGCCACAGTAAATGTGGCAGCTAGAATACTAGGGGAAGCATGCAGGTAAGATTTATGGCACCTTTGTTTTAATCAAAATATACCCACACCATTCTTTTGTAGGTGCTCTACGAAATGTTTTACTAAGTTAACAGACAGTGAGAAATTGTTTCTCTCCAACTTTTATCTAATTTCGAGACGAAAAATGAACAACGTATATACTTGCAAGGTCTTCTTGTAAAAATGAAAGTATCTCGCACAAGAAAATACCCTGAAGATTCTGAAAACAAGAGGCACTTCGCTTTCGTTCATTATGTGAAAAAAGAAGTTGGTGTCGAAATTAAAGTGTGTCTAAAGTCTTTCTTATTTCTTTATGGTATAACTAACAAGCATGTAAAAAGACTGAAAAATCTATTGGTCAATAATACAACCCCCCGTGACAAAAGAGGGACGAGCCTAAAATCACATACTATTCCAGAATGTGAGAATATTCGCACACATCAACATAAAAGCTCTAATTCCATAAAAGAAACACACTACTCCAATAGAGAATATAACTATCTGGATAGTCGATTAAACATATACGTATACGATTCACATGTCTAAGGAAAATGAAAACTTCACTTTACAGGGCGCCCACAAGTAGATACCTGTATTCAATGTGAACAACTGCCTTTGGAAATCAAAAGTCCCTCATTCTGTGAATTTTCTAAGCAAGCCGGCGAAGCTGAACTAATGAAGTAAGTAAGAGATGCACAAAAAGTTTAGCAATGTCCTAAAAGAAAGTGAAACTGAAACTAAAGATTCTAAAAAGTCCCTTGTAATAATACCCGATTCAAATGTCTGTTTAATTTGTATACGTGATTTTGAATTTTCTTTAATTATTTGATAATTAAGTAGATCTAGTAACAACAACTCATCACAATTTCAGGTTCAATAGCTGTTTTTTTTTTGACACACCTGTCACTAATTTGGGCATGTGCTGTTTCTAAAGCAATCTGCTTTACTGGTTTCTGATTATTTTGTGAGCTTCGTGTGCCTGTTCGTGTTTTAAGGCACTTTATGCCCTGATTTCTTAAAAAGACTTTAATAAGTTATGTTTGGCCACGAGTGGGGAATACTTCACCCAAAAAATGAAATGGAGAAAATACTTCTGCAAGAAAATTATAACATACCAGAAAATAGCAAGAAAAGTTCATTTATTGTAGAAATATGGTGAGCAAAATAAGAAAAATCGTTTGATAGCGATACATATAAACCCCATTTATGGACCATAATTTAAAAAAGGATCAGTCAATCCACAATAATAAGTAAGCAGAGTTTAATAGAGCAACTTATTCACAAACACACCTGGTCACTTTTGTGCTTAATGTTAATAATATTTTTGTAAATATTAAAAGACTTTTAGCCTAACAATTTGAATACATCTGTAATCAACCGTGACGGTAATATATATATATATATATATATATATATATATATATATATATATATATATATATATATATATATATATATATATATAATTCAACAACACACATATATTTTTGTAATAATATTAATAAATAATCACAATAATTTTTGAGACCAGACAAAGTTCAGTGAAGCTATAAATAATTTGTTTCCTAAACGCAACTTTCAACTGCTGACATCAGTGACAAATAATATACCATGAGTGAACAAGCCTCTAGTTGACTTTAGAAATCTAGTTCCTTCTCTGGTCACTTTTTTTGACACATTCTTAGGCTACCAATGAACAGAATTTTGAAATGCAGTATACATACATAATCTTCACTTGCCAAGACAGTTCCTTGGTGTATAGCAACTCGCTTCACAATAACATTATAGCTATCAGTAAAACATTGTACATTCAATGTTGATTAAACACATAATGATATTGTTTTTATTTCGATACAAAAAGAAATATTTAAAGTTTAAATATATACCAAATTACAATCTAGTTAAAAACTAAGAGCACAGTATAAAAGTAAACACATACAGTAGTGAAGTGTATAAATTTTAGGATGCAACAAATAACATAAGGACGAGGAAAATGACAGACTGAACCAAATAAAAGTCAATTGTTGTGACCATGGATTTGCTATTTTAGTGCCATTTTATAAAAGCATGGGTACTTGTTAATATTATTTGATTTGCATTTGTATTTCACCACAAAGTTTTTATTTAAGTGATAGTGCTATTATTGTTAATAATATACGTTAGAAAACTTAATTTAAGTGCCATTAATATGCAAACCTGCACAAAGGACTACAAATGTGGATCAAATAATTATTATATATGACAGCCGAGTACTTATATAAGAAGCTGAAACTCCTGTAGATAAACATAGTAAATATGGTATCACATACTCAATTAAAAAAGTTAGTTTTCAATTAAGTTGATGGAAAACCTATTACCTATTTTGTATTATAAATTTTAAATACTAAAATTACTGAAATTCACAAAATATAAGCTTGCATTTTGATTTATTTGGAAACTTAAGTATCACCATTTTTTTTTGATTATGAAGACATGAGGAGTTTTGTTCAGTTTTATTATCATCTAGAATCTAAGATATGTGAAACTTTGTTGAGTTGTAGCAAAATATTGTAATGTTGAAAATTTATGTATACATGACTATAATTTTTATTTTAGGTATACTTATTTACAACAATACAAAACTACAGCTTATTGCTAGCTCTAATCAGAGGAGAAAGCATCCACTTATCTCCAAGATATATCATAACTGTATGAAATACTAAACTGTGCTCAAAGTATTCGTTACTCCTTTAAATCTTGAGCATAGAAAGTTAGTAAAAACATTTAACACATGGTTTCAGATTGCATATGTAGACTCCCTTTTGAGTCTGACTTATTGATGACGTCTCTCTGGATGGGCAACTGCGAGGAATCAATTACAATCGTAGGTCGATGTAATAGTTGTGGTGGCATTAGGGTATTCATATCACCTGATTCTGTAGAATCTTGACGTTCTGTTGATTCAGAGCTGGAACCTATGAGACAAACACAGTTACTAATCTACATATGTTTAAATTATTCTTGCTGAAAGTACAAACTGTGCTCAATAAAATCTTGTTATAATAATTGAAGCTATATAATGTTCTATGAAAGAAACAAAAGGTTTGAGCTTAAACTAGGGCTGTGTGACTCAAACTATGAACAAACCCAAGCAAAATAGTCAGTGATGGCTTCTCCTTGGTCAATGACCCTCCTAAAATATTCTAATCAATATAATAATTTTAATTTCAATAAAAATATTTCTTGTCTACAAATTTAAAATCGTCAGTGGTCTGCATCTAAGCATTCTATTATTCGCAGCAATATTAGAATCAGAATTATGCCTATCAGCTTAATCTTATTCTCCAAAAAGCGGCGAGTCAACACAAACAGATAAAAATATTTTTTTCAAATTTACATGAATTTTCATCTTTTTTTCAGACGATCCCCAAAACACACAGCGGTACTGGATAGGGTGGTTAAAGTGAGATTACCTAAAGCTGCACCCCCTCGCTGGCTTTCAATACAAAGTGTGTTGACACGGTACACACTTATAAGGATAATTTAATATGTTGTTTGGACCAAATCATTGATGAGGAGGAAGACAATAACAGTTTAAAGTAAACAACTGGTTTGAAAGGACATTTGGAAGATGAACTTTTTTTCATAAAATAGTGCCTCATGTAGACGTATTGTTCAAACAATTACAAATGTTAGGTATTGATGTTATGTCAGTCAAAAACCACATAATGTCTTTTACCATTACAGTAAGAAGTGTTATTTTGGAATCGGAAGAACCAAAAGAACAAAAGGTAATGCAGAGATTCCTAAGCGACTAATTGCGCTTGAAATTTGCGACATAACTGTCTGAAATTCATAATAGATTTGGATTTAATGATCATCTCATGATTTCACAGTTATCCCAGACGCAAACATTTGAAGGGTGCGCTGACAATTTTCCTCAAAATATTTTAAATGTGGTGGCGATTAATTATACTACAATAAATATTTGCAAACTAAAATAAGAACGAAGTCATATATTGTCGTGATGATTTTCGTAACAGTGCCGGTGCAGTCGCCATAGTTCAACTTTTTATTAACATGAATTCATCTGAAACATTTTCTGAAGAAGTGAACTTATTAAATATCTTGTGCACACTACCTATGACGACTGTGGAAGGTGAGAGATGTTTTTCAACTTTGAAACAGGTAAAAACATTTTTATGCAATACGATGGGACAATCTAGACTTAGTGTGTTGTCTATGTTGAGCATCAGGAAATGCTTGTCAAGAGCATTCCAGACTTCAACGAAGATGATAGACCAATTTGCAGAACTTAAGGAGAGGAGAATTGACATGAAATATAAGTAGTTGCCCTGATTGGTAACATCTCTCTTTATTTATATCAACTTTTAAAATTTCAAAAACATATGTGTTACAACACTGATTTTCAGCACATAATTCTTACTTATAAAAATGTGTTTTTTTTTTGTTCGTTGGATTTATTTTTATTTCATCCAATAAGAGAATGAATATGTGATATTGTTTTAAGAATTAACCAGAATAAAGTGTTACATTGCTGAATAATTGTTTTGAATTGCAAAAATTCAATACCATAAAAAACAATTTCCAATTTAAATATTATATAAGTATGTATTAACAAAAAAAAATATTTTCCCTGACAGTCAGGCTGAATGCTGCAGGCCTGGGTGAAACTGCGGAAATTAGCAGCAGTGTGTTAGGTACATAATGTTTTAAAATTTTAACTGCCTACCATTTAGTAGACAGTTATCTGTAACAAGGAATCTGATCTAAATCAAGTAGCCACTGACCCTTTGTCAGTCCACTGGCAGCATTTTTTTTAGCACATGTGTGCGTTGCAAAAAAATGTTATCACACTTTGTTGTTCTTAGTTGTATTAATTGCTGTATCATGCATTGACTTACAAGATTAAAATGTTTTTAGATGATTCTCAATTTAAAGCAGCCTTTTGGGATGTAATTAATACAGAGTTTTGTAACTGCCAAACATTTATTTACTTGATGCACAACTATACACATTGGGATGTGTAAGGTCACAATAAATGTTCTTTAACACCCTCATTATTTTAAACACACAAAATATCACCAGACGGCCATCTTGAAGGCACTTTCTTATTTGCTACAACATTGTGACTGTTAGTGTGATTAGATCCTCAAACTGTTCATCCAAATATTCAAAATTCAAATCCATTTATTCATGTAAATGTAAAAAAGTCTAGCACACGTCAAAATTCAAATATTAAAGTGTATTGGACAATATACACATTTAAACACAACTATATAATAAAATTTGTTGACATAGCTACACTCCAATTGTATTTTGTTAGGGTTGAAATGTACTACTACAGAAAGCATTTTCTATTAAAATTTCTTTCATCCTGTTTTTAACTTGAGTTATGGGAAGATATTTTAGGCTGTCTGGCAGCTTGTTATAAAACTTAATAGCCCAGTCTGACACCTCTTCAGCCTCCAGTAGCCCGGCACGAGATCACCTTCCATGTCTGGTGTCATGTCGTGCATTTCCTCAAGGGTTCCTAAGCGTCCCTTATTCCCCCTGATAAAACATAAGGTTCTCGAGAATGTATAGAGGGAACAGTGAGAATTCCCAGTGACTTGTATGCCTGCCTACAGTCATCCCTATACCCCAGGCCCGCGAGAATACTGACAGCCTTACCCTGCCAGCCAAAGAACCTCAGTGTCCCTGCTGAATCTCCCCAAAACTGCGTAGGCTAACTGGGAGTGAAATATCGCATAGTAGGCAGTCCGCAAGACCCCACATGAAACGCTCGATGCCAGGTTCTTAAGTACATATAGATTTTCTGCTAGCTTCTTACTTGTCAACATGCTTACCCCATCGGATTGGGGTCCAAGTGCACCTCCAGAAATCTGACACTGGACACACCATCATTCTCACTCTTGAATGTCCCTAAGAGGAAAGACAACACTGCAGGTCTTTGCCTCACTGAGCAGCAATCTGATCGCGCAGAACCACTCCCTGGTCATCGCATGCGCATGCATGGAACTGCTGAGCGAGTCCCCAAGTGTATCAGCTGCAAAGGAGACTGTGGTATCATCAGCGAAGAGTGTATACTTTGCATGCACTGGTTTTAAGGCTTATGAGCGTCATTAAAATAATTTATAAACAGTATGGGTCCCAGGACACCGGGGAACACCAATGTTAGCAACACTCTCCACTGATAATACCCCAGAAACCTTTACAGCCTGTGTCCTGTTTTGGATGTATGATTGAATTAGTTTTGTACTTTGAGGACAGAAGTTATACTTTTTTAGTTTTTGCAAAAGCATCTCATGGTCCACACAGTCAAAGGTTTTGCTCAGATCGCAGAACACAACCTTGTCGAATCGCAGCCCATGGAAGGACTCCATGATGTATAAGACCAAGTTAGGAATGCCAAGCACCATGGTCCTGTCCCTTCTGAAACCAAACTGAGATACTGAGAAGTAGTAGTACTTACTTGTACATGGCTTTTTCTACTATTTTTGAAATTATTGGAAGTAGTGAAATTGGTTTATATTTATCTGGATGATGAATGTTTCCTTTTTTGTAGATTGGGGTAACAATGGCTTTTTAAGGACTGAAAAGATTTTATTTTCTTTAAAGCATAAATTTATTAATTTGGTAAGCAGGCTTATGATAATATTTTTTACTGTTATAATCAGAATAACATTAAATCCGTATATATCATGACTATTTTTGTTCTTCAGGATGTTTATTCTATGCTGTCTAATTTGGTTTAAGGTTATTTCGGAGAAGGAAAAATATTGATGGATTCACATAATTTATATTCCCCAGAAAATCAGGATCCAATTCTGGAACACCCTTGATCAGACTGCCAGCAACTTGAGAGAAATATTTATTGAAGCTGTCTGGTGTGATGTTATGGGATTGAGACAGAGTCTTCAGCCTACCTCGATGCCTGTTTAAGATGTTCCACATGTCCTGCGATTAGTGATTTGAACCCAATATTATTCTAGCATTTGATCTGATTTTAGCCTTCTTCTCTATTGTTTTATAGCACCCGTTTTGGTATGTTTCCAAAATGTTCCAGTTATGTACCCACTGGTAACATATTAATACAGTCACCTGACTTATGCACAAGCACAACATTTTATGAAGAGATATATTTATTGTCTTTAAAATAATGGACATAGAAAACTGTTAAAGTGGTTTAATACCTTGCAACTTACCACTGCAGAATAAATGACACAGCCCCAATGATAGTCTTGTAAAGCAAGCTGCAATTTTAAAAGGAAAAAAAAAATCGTTTGTTGTCTTTGTTAGATTGACAAACAGTCAGTGGTTGCTTGATTTAGATCAAATTATTTAATTCAATGTTATATATAACCTGCAAACAACTTTGGTGCAAAAAGAAGACGTTGGGGTTTAAATAACTATTTCTGTGATTGTTGAATAACTTTGTCGTATCCCGCAAACTGTCAAAAATACACATTACTCTCTCAAACTCCAATTGCAGGTGCTACTTCATCCCTGATTTAAAATTTCGCTACCTCTGGCAACTTTAAGTGCCTTGAAAGTTCACCCTTCAATATTTTATGTTGTATAGAATTTTTCAAACAGAAGGTTATGTGTGGTATCGGTTCAGTTTGAAATTCTGGATATTTGCACAGCCCTAGCCTAAACAAATACAAGCAGTAGCATCTAATGCACTAATGTACTATTCTAATTACTGTGTGATAAGTGGTGCATATTTTGTTAGCTCGTAAACAAACCCAATCCAAGAATAATCAAATTAACTATTGAGTCACTTTTTAATCGTTGCAAATTTAACAGAAATCTTGAGTTTACCAGCCTGCCAGTTGGGATCTTCGTCACAATTTAGTATTTTAACAGCTCACTGCAAAAGTATTCTACGTTGCAGTCAGTGGGGGAAGATGAAAACCACAGGTTTAAGAGTCACCTCACTAGCAATATTATAGATTGTAGATTGTTTAATGAGTCGTATAGGCCTTTGGCCTCTCAGCGCTGCGACCCTGATGTTCAGACTTTTCATATAGTCTACTATCTTTTTGGGGGCAATTTTACCTATTTCCTGAGGTCACCCCTCCACGGTATCTGAGTCTTTTGCAGAACTGAACCATGCAGTTGCATAGCAAATGTTCTGTTGTTTCTGCTGCTTCAGTGCAGCATCTGCATTTCTCACTATTCACCTTACCCATCTTTGAAGTGTGATACCTTACAGGGAATGCCCTGTGAAAAGTCCTGTGATTATTTTTGAGCGTTCCTTTTCAATTCAAGAAACAGTTCAGATTTCTCTGTTGATATGGTAATGAACCGTTTTGCCTCCCTTAAGCCTGCTGTATTTCTTCAGTATGACAGCATTTGGTTGCTCTCCCAAGAATCAAATTCATTTCTTACATGGCTTTTTGTTAGTCCACAATAAGGCTCTGAACTATAGAATGTCCTTTTTTACAAGGCTCTTTGCTTCCTCATTTCCTTCAATGCCTTGATGTGCTGGCACCCACATCAAAGTTACTTTGTTGTTCATGGCCAGTTGCTTCAAGGATTTTTTGCAGTCCCAGGTCAGTTTAGATTCGGTTTTGAAAGATTTCAGAGTCTTTAGTACTGTCTGACAGGATGTAGATCTCACTATTTCTGACTTTTCCTTGTAGGCACTCCTGTGAACCAAGATTTATAGCAAGCATTTCATCTTGGAAGATGGTGGAAGTTTTTCCTAGGGACTTAGAGAGTCTAAAGCTAGGTCCTCTTATTCCTAGTCCTACTCCCTCATTTTGCTTAGACTAATCTGTATACCATAGATATGAGTTGTTTGTCAGCCTTTCACTGTCTCTGTCCCATGCTTGGCAGTCACTGATGACTACGTCAAATGGAACTATGAAGGTCAGTGTAGCTGGCATTTGATTTGTTGGTTTGGCAAGTGACTCCAATGGAATAATATCCAGGATCTCAAGTGGCCTACCAAGTCTCTTGGTTTGAATTTGTCTGCTTGAAATAGTCTTGAAGCACTCAGTGCTGCTTCCCTCTTCACACATATCTGCAGTGGAGTAAGATTCAGCATTGCCTCTATTGCAGCTGTAGGACATGATGCCTAGCTCCCGTTATTCCAAGGCAGATCTGCCTCTGCAATTTTTTCAATTTGGTTTGTGTTGAGGCTTGTTCCGTTTTTGGCCACCATACTATATAGATGCATTTGTGACCATGTGTTTGACCACAGTTTGGTATATCCAAAAAACCATGATAGGACTCAGCCCCATGACTTTCCTACAAGTCAACGGCAAGTCACTAGCAAGAAAATAGGGCATTTCTAAATCAAAGTGTGTTTCATTTAAAACAAAAACATATTTCTTTAATAGTGAGCAATATAATAAAACCAAAAACCTGCAAAATTGCACTTTGAACAATATCGAGCTTTGACAACTGATGCAACCTTATAGGCGATGTCTTCTACACTGTGAATGGAATATGCCAGTTTTTGGGGACATGTTAAAGCAAAAAGCATTCACTTTAAGTGCCAAGTTGAATCTTAGTCATTTGAAATAAGCAATGTATGCTACAAAGTTTCATAGAACGTTACTGCCTCGGATTTTTAAAGATAAGAGGAGAAACACTTTCAACTCATTTAAAACCATGGATATACATTTAAGAAGGTATAGCTCGGTCAATGCTTGCGATGTAGGAAACTCTCTATAAAGTCCGCCATGCAAAATTGGGGTATTTAATGATGTATTATAATTAAAAACATTTGCTGCAAAAAACTTTAAGCATGTAATAATAAAAAAATAGTGCAGTCTTACTAAGATCTACAGATAAATAATTGTTTGCAACTACAGAAAAATTAAATCCAAATGCATTATTTACACTGTTAATGTAAATTAATCTCTAGTATGTACCAAACTTTGATACTAAAGCTCCATTACATAAAGCATTGCTAATTATGCAACTAACTTCACTGTATATTTTAAAATGAAAGGTCAGCAAGTTTTTGTTGCTGACATAGCTGGGGTTTGTTTGAGAACATCACTCTAGTGTGAAAATCGCACGTGTTGTTGGGAAATTAGTCAAGCGAACGAACTCCTTGAATTAGAGTAAATCGTTCAAAAACACTAAATCATTCATTCTCCATTACTCATCTCAGCTAGTGCGTTCCAACAGCATTCAAGTTTCTTACATACTTTGCTTGACACAACTAAGTTTCACACCCATACACTACAGTTAGGATCAGTAGGATGTTATATACGTTGTATCTCATATATTCTTACATCGATTGAAAATAGGCCTCCTAATATCTAAATTCCTTTACTTCCTCTACCAGACTACTATTTATCAAGAAAACAGACTGCAATGACTTGTTCCTTATTTCCTTCTTTATTAGATACAATGTTTTGTGAGTTCACACAGATTTTTTTTTGTTTTGTTATTGTCATCGGTCTCTGTAACACCCGCTGCATTTCTCCTTCAGATTGATTATGTAGTACTGCATCAGCGTACAGTAACATTTTTACCTTAGAAGCATTCATTTTTATGCCTTCTGTCTCAGAGCAGACTTCTCTTATACATTTGCCCATGAATATGTTGAATAACCATAGGGACATCACACATCCTGGTTTAACACCCTGCTCAATTTTGAAATAGTCGCTGACAGTAGGTAATGCGTCACTTGGGACAGACAGGAAGTGGGCGTGGCTAGGCGCCGGCGCCTAGCCACGCCCCGGCGCCTAGCCCTGGCGCCTAGCCCGGCGCCACGCCCCGGCGCCTGCCCCGGCGCCCAGCCACGACCCGGCGCCTAGCCCCGGCGCCTGCCCCGGCGCCCAGCCACGCCCCTAGCCACGCCCGGCGCCCGGCCAGACAGTCACATTTACATTTAGCCTTGTTATGTAACCTGTAAACATTCTAAGGTCATTGACCTGTCTAGGAAACTTTGGCCAGACAGTGACGTCACACGACTTGGGCCAGACAGTCACATTCCAAAGTGTCTAACCTATTACTTCAAATTATTATATTTTGAAAAAAACCATTTGGTGCAGGTGAGTTTCGAACCCGGGGCATTCAGATGGGAGGCAACGATGCTACCCGTTGAGCTAAGCGGACGCTTGTTAATTTATTGTTTTAGGCTGGTATATATATATACGACTTTTAATTACAAACAAACCATACATGTAACATAATTAAAGTTTTTGTTATTATTAGACAAATGGATGATTTACAAAATAATAATATGTTTAATATTAGAGGCGGAACCAAAACGGAGGAACCAAAATGGCGGAATGAAAGATGGAAGCCTGTGATACCTTAAGCTGACATCCCTGACATTATAAAAATGGCGGCAGACAAATGGATGATTTACAAAATAATAATTAATATTAGAGGCGGAACCAAAACGGAGGAACCAAAATGGTGGAATAAAAATGGCGGAATGAAAGATGGAAGCCTGTGATACCTTAAGCTGACATCCCTGACATTATAAAAATGGCGGCTTTCGTTCTTAAAGATGGTGCCTTTTGCTGATAAAGATGGTTGAAGACTCCATTATTTAAAGATACGTCACCCCAACCTTTAGAGCCGACAAATGAGAGTGAGGTTGATAAGCGAGAATAATGGTATTGGTCGAAGACTCCATGATTGAAAGTTACGCCCCCCATTAAAACAAACCATTCATAAAGCTTTTGTTATTAGACATAACCAAATATCGGAGAGACAATAGAGGTCGCTGGCAAAACAAAAGAAGCTCAGAAACAAAATGGACAACAGGTTCAACTCTTAAGCTTAGAAACAATGGTTGGTTACAGGTTCAATTCCTTTCTACCACGTGTTTAGTGTCATGTTACTCGTCTAAGTAAGCAGAATTAAAAAATGGCGACTAAAATGAGATAAAAAACTTAAAACCCTTATCGCGGAAGATCCGTGAGACGTACGCAGGAACCAATACATGCACGGTGTTAAGGAGGCCAAATCAAATTGGAATATACAATAAAATGGCCACTTCCGGTCTAAACTTTAAATCGTTATATCTTTTCAACGGAAAGTGATAGAAATGAACTATCTTCAAAAAATGTATGTTTCATAACAAGGTCTACAAGAAACTGAGATAAAAAACTTTAAACCCTTATCGCGGAAGATCCGTGAGATGTACGATAGAACCAACACATGCACGGTGTTAAGGAGGCCAAATCAAATTGGAATATACAATAAAATGGCCACTTCCGGTCTAAACTTTAAATCGTTATATCTTTTCAACGGAAAGTGATAGAAAGGAACCGACTTCAAAAATGTATGTTTCGTAACAAGGTCTACAAGAAACTGAGATAAAAAACTTTAAACCCTTATCGCGGAAGATCCGTGAGATGTACGATGGAACCAACACATGCACGGTGTTAAGGAGGCCAAATCAAATTGGAATATACAATAAAATGGCCACTTCCGGTCTAAACTTTAAATCGTTATATCTTTTCAACGGAAAGTGATAAAAAGGAACCGACTTCAAAAATATATGTTTCGTAACAAGGTCTACAAGAAAATGAGATAAAAAACTTTAAACCCTTATCGCGGAAGATCCGTGAGATGTACGATAGAACCAACACATGCACGATGTTAAGGAGGCCAAATCAAATTGGAATATACAATAAAATGGCCACTTCCGGTCTAAACTTTAAATCCTTGTATCTTTTCAACGGAAAGTGATAGAAATGAACCGACTTTAAAAATGTATGTTTCGTAACAAGGTCTACAAGAAACTGAGATAAAAACTTCAAACCCTTATCGCGGAAGATCCGTGAGATGTACGATAGAACCAATACATGCACGGTGTTAAGGAGGCCAAATCAAATTGGAATATACAATAAAATGGCCACTTCCGGTCTAAACTTTAAATCGTTATATCTTTTCAATGGAAAGTGATAGAAAGGAACTATCTTCAAAAATGTATGTTTCGTAACAAGGTCTACAAGAAACTGAGATAAAAAACTTCAAACCCTTATCGCGGAAGATCCGTGAGATGTACGATAGAACCAATACATACACACTGTTCAGCAAAGCAAACTCTATAAGCATATTCAATAAAAATGTTACTTCCGGTAGACACTTCCGGTATAGCTATTCTTAGAGCTACATACATGTGTGACACATCAAAATAATCGTCTTGTTGAACAGAAGAAATATAATATTTAAGTAAGTTAGAACAAGCTGTATTAACACCTAAAACCAACACACACTCTCTTGTACAGGCTGATTACCCTGCCATCCAATTGTTAGTAAGGTTATGTTTGTATTTGTTATTTGAATACAAACAGACATAATAAGAAGAGTGTACTTACATACAGCAAGACACGTCATCCTTGTTTCACGACTTAACACATACTGAACAAGTGTCTCTCTCTCTTGTATTGAGGAAACAAACTGATGTAAGAGAGAGGGGGTCTTACAAAGGATAAACAACGTTTTTTACAGTTGTTAACCTTACAGAAAGGGGTTAATAAAAATGCAACAAAATAAAAATAAAACAACTGATTTACATACAATAAAAATTTATTAGGATTAATTAAGTTGTACATATTGATACATAAATGACATACATAAATGACATACTATTATTACATAATGGCTCTAACGATACCCGCTAGAGGTTTATATTCCATTACACTGTCATGAATAACCAAACAATAAACACGAGTATTTTTTGGGAAGTTGGTGTGACTCATGAACTCCACCTTAATGTCCACCGTTGAAGACTTGATTGACTCGTTCTGGTGCTGACAGTCAATCACAAATAGAGCTCTGTCTTTAAACTCGTCATAATTCAAGATAGGCTCCGACATGTTTTTATAACAGAAGTTTTTTTGAAAATCTGTATACATGTTATAGGCTTCTGCATATTTCGATTTCTCAAAATCCATATTCATAGATTCATAAGGGTAGCATTCTGAATTTAGAAACACTCTGAGGTCCAACATACCAATGTTATCGAAATAGTCTGACCTCTTCTTCACGTTATCCTTACGATCTGTTTGAAATGCTATAATCACATATCGAGGTCTTTCCAAGTTGGTTGCAGTTTTAACAGCCCACACATCTCTGTTGATATCTCTGAGTGCTGGTAACTCATATATGTCCCATTTGCGGTATGCGAGAAATATAGAGGTGTCTTTGGCTATTTTATCCATCAGTTCCAATTTCATTTTATCATTGGGAAATACATGTTTTACCTTTAAAAACATATTGGTTACGGTAATTTTTGCTCGTGCCGTACCTGTGCTGTAATAGCCGTTGGAATCGTTTCGACTTCTTGTAAAGCGGAAAGTATGTTTGCCACAGAGAACTCCTTTGAAATGATGAAAGAAACTGAAGAGGAACCAGACAGGTATGAGCATGTGAAACTTGTTATCATTTAAGGTGATGTGCTCCGACGACACATTCAGACCGGCGTTGCTAAGAGATTGGGCTTCATTCTTACTGAACGATAGCAGACTTTTGATGATGGTTGTGGTGTATGGGTCTCGCACTCGTTCCACTTCCTTGTTATTTAACTCATAGGTCATTGATTCAAACAGAGCTGCTCCTCCATTATTTGACAGATAACAAGCACCAGTGGCATTTTGGATTGCTACAGGTTCCAGAGCACCTTCGATTATAAGAGCTGACTCGGCCAGACATACGAACGCATCTTGTTGGTTGATGGCTATTTCAATTTCATCGCTGTTACCAAACGATTTAGTTGGTGAATAGTAAGAACGCAGCTCTTCTCGATCGATGCCATCATCAAACACGGGTTCTTTGAATATTTCTAGTTTTGACGACATGATAACCCAGGCTTTGCAGGAACTCAATATTATCGGGACGAAGCGTACCCTTTGACGTGTCTGACTCAACTGAATTTGATGTGGTAGATGCACTTGCTTTTATATCCTTGAAGACCAACATACTAAGCAACTTTTATAAGTTTTAAGCGAACAGACACCTCTTCACCTTGAAAGTTGACAGGAACTGAATCTTGGTCGACGATGTCGATGCTTATATTGGAAATCTCTTGCTTGTTCACCGGCAAGTAAATTAAATTTTTAGGTTCTATGTCGATTGCGTAGCCAGGATCAACCATCGGAGCAAACTCATACAGCGTATGTGAGGGTTGTCCGTTATAATAGGAACCAGACACAATATTGGTTTCGATGCGAATCTGTCTAACATCCACTATATCAACAGGTAAATCAGATTCATAAAAGGTGTCCGGCTGAAGAACTTGTTTTGAAAAGCCCAACATTCGCCCAATCGAACCATCAAATTCAAAACTGACATTTGTATAACACTTTAGTCTACATTTGATGGTGTTCGGATTAGGTCTCAGAATCAGAGCCTGTTGCTTTTGTTCGTGTGTTGCTGTAGCACCAACAAGTTCATTTTGAAGTAACTCTTCCA
This sequence comes from Tillus elongatus, assembly GCA_964006375.1. Classification (NCBI taxonomy): domain Eukaryota; kingdom Metazoa; phylum Arthropoda; class Insecta; order Coleoptera; family Cleridae; genus Tillus; species Tillus elongatus. The sequence continues at coordinate 108,365,731 of OZ023264.1, forward strand.
AGTGTGTTATTTCATAAGCACCGGTGGGTATCGTGATGGTTCGCCAACCGGTTCCTTCTTTTACATGAAATTTGTTTTTACCTTCATAGATGTTGGGTATGTTGTTGTAGGTGTGAAAGCCTATCAAGGCAACAGCATAATTACCATCCAAAACAATTGGTGGATGGTAGTCTGACGACAGATGGGAGCTGCGGTCTTTCAACACAAAGGTGTGCGCCATGACTGATACACACAGGCTACTGTTTAAGGCTTTTATTTAAAAATTTTAAACATAAGTGACCACAATTATAAGTATTATATTTCTGATACACATCATGATTGTACATTAGAGTAGAGTCTTTAAGGTAACGCTGCAGCTCAACTGGTGGCTTCAAGTTTCCATATGAGTCAAAGTACACGGCTGTGTCACCACGTTTCTTAACTGCAACCCAATGACTGCCAGGTTCCTTGTTTGTTTGCAAATTCATGATAAGTGATTCATTCTTGCGTGGCCCATTCGATGGCAAAGTATCTCGCATGTATACACCTCTAAAATATGGAATTTTCATTTTACCAGCAAATTTCATAAGGTCTTCATTTGTTAGAGGTCTTGCTGGTAAACATCTTACTCGTTTTTTGGTTTCTGCAGATACAACCCATAACCGGAGCGCTGTTTCTTGAGATACATGCCTTTGCCCAGTCTCTTGCATTTTGGCTTAAATTTCAAGCCACTCCCTCTCCTACCCATCACGATGGCTTCCATTGTTTTGTTGTGCCGTTCTTCCTCCTCTAGTTTCTGTTTCGCAGACTTGGCATCGTTCACGGCTTTGGCAATACCTGCAGCACCACCACCCAGAGCTCCTAGTGCTGACAGCCCACCAAATATCAGAGGCAACAGCGGAAGGAAGCCTCCACTTTTAGGTATTGGAATAACTCGAGGTTTCTGCACATTCTTACGTCCACCAATGTTTCTAACGATTGTATGAGCTATATCAAATACGGCGTTCGCTGTTGGAATAAGATTTCTATCTTTTATAACTTCCTCAATCAGACTTAGTATGTTTTTAAAGGGAACCTTCTTCTTTGGCTTCGAGTTGATTACATAAAACCCCTCATCAAGTTTTCTGTTAACTTTCATGGTGTTTGTAACGCCCCGCAACGTTTCAGCAAAACCTGTATCTGTCTTTGTTAATAACAGCCCTCACTCTGTGACACCAACATGCATACTGACTGGGTGTCTCACTTGCATTCATATATATACACACCCAAATAAAATATAGTTTAGTTTAAGTTAAGATGCGTACCAGCAAACACGCTTCTGCCTTACCCATTACAAATATAGACGATGTTGTTACGGACACAGCTCAACAACAACTGAGGCATGGTCCTCTCTTTCCAAACACCGTTCGCTGTATCATATGTGGTCCGAGTGGGTGTGGTAAAACTAATGTCATGCTGAGTTTGTTGTTTGAAGCAAACGGTTTAAAATTTGATAACGTGTATGTGTATTCAAAGTCTCTGTATCAACCGAAATACAAGATGTTAAAGGAGGTGATGAATGCAACAAAAGGTGTTGGTTACTATCCTTATAGAGAAAACGATGAAATATTAGATCCGGCAGATGCCAAGGACAACTCTGTGTTTATATTTGATGATGTAGCTTGTGACAAACAAGATAAAATAAGAGCATACTTCAGTATGGGCAGACATAAGAATATTGATTCATTCTATCTCTGTCAAACATATACACGAATACCCAAACATCTGGTACGTGACAACACCAATGTTATTGTGTTATTCAAGCAAGATGAAACCAATTTAAAACATGTGTACAACGATCATGTGACCACCGATATGGACTTTAAACAATTTAAAACTATCTGCCACCAATGCTGGAAAGATAATAAGTATGGTGTGTTGGTGATTGTGAAGGAAAACGATGTACACAAAGGTCGATATAGAAAAGGATTCGATAGATATATATTATTCTAACAAACGATGATAGACAGGACAGTCAGCTGTCTAACACAGGTGTCTAACACAGATGTCATACAGGTGTCTAATACAGCTGTCATACAGCTGTCATACAGCTGTCTAACACAGCTGTCTAACACAGCTGTCTAACACAGCTGTCTAACACAGCTGTCTAACACAGCTGTCTAACACAGCTGTCTAACACAGCTGTCTAACACAGCTGTCTAACAAGACAGCCAGACATCGTGATAAATAAGAAGGCATGTACCATGAAGGAGTCAGTATATGTTAAACCACCACACAACCTGTATCGCTCAAACAAATTATTAGACCAGCTGGTAATACCGACCAGTTGTAGCACAATGGAAGTACTGGGTAAGGAAGAGCGAAAAGTTAAGAAAAGGATTTTACAACTTGCTGACAATATTCGAAAAAAACATTTAATGCTTAAACTTAACAGAGCCGAGAATGATGATGCTCTGCAACGTTTATATAAACCACTTGTTGAGCCCCTAAGTGAAATATCTAAAAACACAGCAGCACAGCAGCAGCAGCAGCCCCAGCAACAACCAAAGGCTGAACAAATCAAAGAAGAAGCGGTACCAGAAACGAAACCCCAAGTACAGTTCCTTAAAGACCATGAAGTTTTTGAAGCTGAACCTAGGGAAGAGGCTGAGGAGACAAGTTCCGATGAGGATATCCCAACATTTGAAGAGCTTGAGGCAGACCTACAAACTGTCACATCCAACCCTGCATATCAAGAATTTTTGGAGCAATATCCTGAACGAGTTCGATATTATGTAGACAAGTATTTTACTGAACCACCAAGGCTCGCTACCATTGATCAAACGTATGGTGCTCGCTACGCTAAAGATACCGGTAGCTGGAGTCTTGGCAATAAACACTTGGATTTTACTGATAATGATATTCGACTAGGTCAACGGAGATATCCGCAAACACAAGGTCTGCTAGAATTGATATTTATGAAAACACCTAGAGGGTATACCTATGACGATCTTCAACACTATAGAGATATTCTAGAAGCAACTAGTGTGCATAAAATGAACTATGATCCTAACGCACGAACCAAGGGTTGTTCCTCGGAAAAGTATCTGACTCTAATAAAACCGGTGATAAATCCACGAGGTCGTAGATCCTCAACTCCTCAAGGTTTTGGTTACGACACACATCATAACGCAGAACAAAAAACTGAACCTAGAGCTCAGAATGTAAGCAGCAACACTAACAACTATATGCTACAAAATAACAAACAAATAGAATATGTCTATTGGGATGACATAAATGAGCTGGTTGATAGACTTAGACTTTTAGTAGCTTCCCAGGCTGCTGGTAATAATGCTCATAACAATGAAATTCAGTCAATCATTGAAGAACTGAAGGAGGTTGGTGTTATCGCCTAGTATATCTACATATATCACAGACATACCTACCTTAATGCTTAGTATAAAAATGTCTATCGATAAGTTCGGACGTTCCCAATCCAATAAAGGTTCTAAGTTTAAAATTATTGAAAGAGAGATTTTCCCAAGAACTGATAGTGGTGATTTTGATTTGCAAAGCCATAGATTGTGTAACATAGCTGATCTAGTCGATGCAACAGATGGTGTAAATAAAAAATTTGTTGATGTATGGATAGACGACTATCAGAAGAACAAAGATGAGGTAAAACAAAGAATCATTGCCATACTACTTGAAGCTGTACACAAACCTGAGTTGGAAGATTTAAAAAACGAATTTGAAAATAAATTGAAAATTTTAGCTAAGAACATAACTGCTCAAGTTTTAAAAGATGTTGATGTGTTAAAGAATAATAAGCTAAAGAATAAGCTGGGAGAAATAGACAGCAAACTAAAAGATTTACATGATAAGTGGATACTTTTAAATCCAACATCACCATGAGACGCAAAACTGTTGAGAGGAAGAACTACAAACGACTAAACAAACAGACATCTATCTGGTTGAACGCATCTTGAGGAAGAAAGGCAAGCAGCTCTATGTAAAATGGCTGGGTTTTGATAAATCTCAGAATTCTTGGATAAATTCAGATGATGTTAAATAAGCTTATATATTTAATGTATTAATGTACTTAGAATAAAATAAAAGTCTTTATTAAAATAATGTTATTTTATTTTTTCATCTGGTTACATACAATTAAGCTAAGTGAACAATTACAATTTATATCGTAAATCAATAATATCCTGAATAAACTTCTCCTGAGGTACATCTGCTATCTGTAGATCGTTTCTCTTCGCCTTGAGGTATTCGACTTCGGTCTTTATTCTGTTAAAGAGATTTACAGAATTTGGATCATACAACATGTTTAAAACTACTTCGGAATCAGGGTGTTTATTTTTAAAGTTCTTGACAGCTCTTTTAAAACTTTTCTTCTGAGTCCTTACAGCATGATATGGATAGGTAGTATCCTTCTCATTTCTTGAAAGCAAACCAAAAACACAAAGTTTTCCAGGGTTGCTTGGTTTTGGAGATATATCTTCTAAATGTTCTGTGATTTTAGCATTTGTTTCTTGCATACGCTGCACTTCATCATCTATCTCCATTAATTTCACTTCAATTTCTTTGAGGTTATCCTTGTATTTTTGATTAAATTCACTTACGAAAAAATCAAAAATAATTTGGTTGCACTTTTCATAGAAACTATTGGATATCCAACAAGCCAAATTTAATATCAAATCTTTACAGACATATGTACCAGATATCAAGTTGTTTTCAGTCTGTGTTCCACCAAAGTCCACCAAGTATGTAGCGGTTGTAGGTGTTAGTTGAGATGTTGCTTCCAGCACATCTAGGGGGCCGGAATTCCGGCCCCCTAGATGTGACTCTAAGTGGACACCTTCGGTTGAAATATTTAGGTAATCGGTATTCTGGCTACCTAAATGTTTCTTCGCCTGACCGTTGTAATAGGTAATCAACTCTTTAGTTTTCTTATTTTCCAACCAATGTCTGAATCTTTTCTCACCATCTTTACACAGCTTAGTCGCATTAAAATAACCAGTGTTTTTATCAATAATTAATTGAAAGTCTCCAAATAAACCATACCAGAAGTTGTCTTTAATTTGCTGGTAGCACACATCATTTAATGTAGCCATTTTAAACACACTACTGAGCACTTGGATACGTTAGAGTTAACTGAAGCACGTCTTACCTCTACGATAACTAAATTTTGAATGAGTTTAACAGTGTGTAGTGAACAATTTATAGATGTTGATACCACTATCGTTTGAAGCTGTATTTATTAATATTTATTTCCAACCACATTAGTTTTGTTTCTGAACTTCTTTCTTTTGTTTGCCAACGACCTCTGTGTGTTATTTTTAGAACCTACCCATATAACAATTGTGGCGTTCGGCTAATTTCTATGCGAAATCTAATAGTCTGTCTAATATTAAACATATTAATTATTATGTCTTATGTCTAATAACAAAAGCTTTATGAATGGTTTGTTTTAATGGGGGGCGTAACTTTCAATCATGGAGTCTTCGACCAATACCATTATTCTCGCTTATCAACCTCACTCTCATTTGTCGGCTCTAAAGGTTGGGGTGACGTAACTTTAAATAATGGAGTCTTCAACCATCTTTATCAGCAAAAGGCACCATCTTTAAGAACGACAGGCACCATCTTTAAGAACGAAAGCCGCCATTTTTTATAATGTCAGGGATGTCAGCTTAAGGTATCACAGGCTTCCATCTTTCATTCCGCCATTTTTTTTATTCCGCCATTTTGGTTCCTCCGTTTTGGTTCCGCCTCTAATATTAAACATTATTTTGTAAATCATCCATTTGTCTAATAATAACAAAAACTTTAATTATGTTACATGTATGGTTTGTTTGTAATTAAAAGTCGTATATATATACCAGCCTAAAACAATAAATTAACAAGCGTCTGCTTAGCTCAACGGGTAGCATCGTTGCCTCCCATCTGAATGCCCCGGGTTCGAAACTCACCTGCTTCAAATGGTTTTTTTCAAAATATAATAATTTGAAGTAATAGGTTAGACACTTTGAAATGTTTGCATGTGACTGTCTGGCCCAAGTCATGTGACGTCACTGTCTGGCCAGGATATTAAATGCCTCGAGCAAGATAACCACTGAAAAATAAGATCTTGGAGACGACCTGGCCAAAGTTTCCTAGACAGGTCAATGACCTTACTGGGCGCCGGGGCTAGGCGCCGGGTCGTGGCTGGGCGCCGGGGCAGGCGCCGGGGCGTGGCGCCGGGGCTAGGCGCCGGGGCTAGGCGCCGGGGCGTGGCTAGGCGCCGGCGCCTAGCCACGCCCACTTCCTGTCTGTCCCAAGTGACGCATTACCTACTGCTGACCTTTCTAATGGTTTTCATACATGCCCTACTGCCATCATAAACGGTTTAATGGTTCGAATTAGCCAATCACCCACCCCATATTCTTTCAACGTACTCCTTAGTTTTTGCCTATCTAAAGTATCATATGCTTTCTCAAAGTTTATAAACGTGCAGTTTCAAGATTCAAGCATTTGTTAACCTCCCTCAGAAGTGAGAATATTTTGTCAGTACAGCCTCTTCATATCATGGTCCCATGCATGACATCCCAAATATTTCCCTCAGTCAACTGCCTCGCTCGTTCTGTCAATACTCTCCCAAATAACTAAGGCAAGCACTGAGCCTATATTATATCATGGTTTAATGTAAGATAATTTTTGCAGTACATTTTAAAGTTTAAATTTTCTCTCTATATCAATTTCAATATGCCACTTTTCCATTTTCGCATTTGACAGATGGACAAAATTTAAACTTTTGCTGAGATGCTCTCCGGAAACAACTTGATCGGGGCATTATACCAGTCCCCAATTATTTAATTTTGGCTAGAGTGAATGTTACATTGAGAGTGATGTTCCCTAACGCACGTTTGAGATTGAAAAAGCACAATTCGATCTCACCGTTAGCAATAAATACAGACTTAGATGCTTTTCCTCTGACTTCACAATATTGTCTAATCTTTTCTGCAAGTAGTTTAGCTCTTACAGCATCATCATGTAAAATTTGTTGAAAGGGAAGATGAGAAGCTATTGTGAATCAAAAGGAAAGGCTTCTATGTCTATATTTAGTATGGTATAGTTTCCCAAGTGAGGACAACCACAAGCAATGAGGTAACAATAAACTTGGCATTTCTAATTGATAAAAATGTTTTCACAGTTAACAATCTTTTATGCAACTGAACGTTGGTATTTACATTTCACCTGTTAATATTTCTCCTGTACTTTGCAAGTCTGATATGTTAATTTGTAATGCTGGTGCTAATAGTCCAGTTATATTGGCTATAAATTTTGACTGAATTGAAATCTATAAGGTTTTACGTGCCTCTTGTAAACAATAAAATAATGTGAAGATGATTATGATGTTAAAAACTTATAGTCTGTATTTACTTTTATTTAGCTAAACGTGGTATAGAAAATATGGTTCAATTCTAATGATTGCCCTAAGTGGTGTGTGTTTCTCTGGAAAAGAAGGCACTGGAAATTTAAATTGAGTGAATACATAGTAGACCAAAATTCAGTAATTTGGCATGTCAGGGTGAAAGTTTTAGTATTTAAATTTGGATCAAAGTTATTACAAATGCATCTTGGATAAGATCAAGTTTTAAACTTATTTGTCACTAAATATGGTGGTGGTACACTTCAGTATTTCACTAGTGTACAGCTTATCGAAAAATAAGGGCAGTTTGTCTTATAAACTATGATTTGATATGATATCACATTTACCTTCATTCTGAAGAATTGTAAAAAAAAGCAGAGTTTGGCTATAAACTATAAACCAATGTAAGTGGCTGAAATGTGTAGTTGTTACCAAATAAGTGGCGTTCATGCAGCATACCTAAAGAATATTTTATTGAAAAAAAGTATGCCACTGTTTTTTTCACAAAACCAACATGTCCAAAGAGTTCTACATTCAATATAAGAACTTTCTTCCTCAGTTTTTTTTTTGACAAAGTAAACAGTTTTCAAGTAAATTAACTTCAAATGTTAGAAAACACATCATGCACAGGAATACAGTTAATTGATATGTACTTTGCCATGAAGTAGTCTATCTAAGTTTTGATATTTTCCCTACTTAAACTGTCAGACTTGGTACTAATGACATTGAGTTGTTTTCAATGAACCTGTGTATCTTTTTGTGATATTAAAATGCCTTTTCGGTTTTCGAATCAAGATTATTTGACATGCACTATGTTCATGGATTTTGTGGTGGGAATAAGGCAGAAGCAGTGTTGCGGATGAAACAGGTCGTCAAGAAAGTCAATGTTAATTGGATACATTTTATTATATAAGTTAACGTTGATATTGTTTTGAGAGAGTTGTCAGTAGATATGTTAAGAAAATAAATAAAAGTTGTGAAAACGAGTAAGGGTTTTCTTGAAAAAGGAATACTAAAATGTATCAACTTAATAATTAACAATTTCCAACTGTGGGGAAATTACAAACAGGTTGAGAATACCGCAGGCGATTTACTAACCGACAACACCCACATCCTAATGTATTTGGGGTAGATTGCATAATCCATTGGTTACTCAATGATTGAAGCCTATACCTAGAAATCTTAAACCTTGTCGAAATTCATAAGAGACAATCCCATAACACATGAATTTAATAACAGGGATCCTAGAAAAAGTAAAAAAAGAGTAACTTTTAAAACGTGATTATAGACGACCTTTTCATCTTTTAACAGTCCAGTGTTTGCATCTAGGAGATAAAGAACTCAGTGGTATTCTGCAGGTGGCTTCTAGACTATTCAGGATTATGAGATTTCTTAAAAAGTATTTAATGGACCGATGAGTCCTGTTTCACTAGGCACGGGATTGTGAATTTTCACAAGTAGCATGTCTGGGCCCATGAAACCCCTCACGAGATCAGACCAAGATATTTGCAAGACGAATTTTCCGTTAATATTTGGATTGGTACAATAGTAGGTATTGGGGCACTTGGGCCAGACAGTGACGTCACATGTGGTTAAGTATGGGATCTGCTTTACCGACATGACAGTTGACAGTTGACAGCTGCCAGTTACCGACCCAACAGTATATAGATAGGGGGGCCCCGCCCACAAGGACTCCGTCCCTTCCAAGATGGCCGACTTCCAAGATGCCCGACTTCCAACATTGACCTGTCTAGGAAACTTTGGCCAGACAGTGACGTCACACGACTTGGGCCAGACAGTCACATTTACATTTAGCCTTGTTATGTAACCTGTAAACATTCTAAGGTCATTGACCATGGAAACTTTGTCCAGACAGTGACGTCACACGACTTGGGCCAGACAGTCACATTCCAAAGTGTCTAACCTATTACTTCAAATTATTATATTTTGAAAAAAACCATTTGGAGCAGGTGAGTTTCGAACCCGGGGCATTCAGATGGGAGGCAACGATGCTACCCATTGAGCTAAGCAGACGCTTGTTAATTTATTGTTTTAGGCTGGTATATATATATATATATATATATATATATATATATATATATATATATATATATATATATATATATATATATATATATATATACGACTTTTAATTACAAACAAACCATACATGTAACATAATTAAAGTTTTTGTTATTATTAGACAAATGGATGATTTACAAAATAATAATATGTTTAATATTAGAGGCAGAACCAAAACGGAGGAACCAAAATGGCGGAATAAAAATGGCGGAATGAAAGATGGAAGGCTAACCTGTGATACCTTAAGCTGACATATATACCCCTGACATTATAAAAATGGCGGCTTTCGTTCTTAAAGATGGTGCCTTTCGCTGATAAAGATGGTTGAAGACTCCATTATTTAAAGATACGTCACCCCAACCTTTAGAGCCGACAAATGAGAGTGAGGTTGATAAGCGAGAATAATGGTATTGGTCGAAGACTCTATGATTTAAAGTTACGCCCCCCATTAAAACAAACCATTCATAGAGACAATAGAGGTCGCTGGCAAAACAAAGAAGGAAGCTCAGAAACAAAATGGACAACAGGTTCAACTCTTATGGTAGCGTCAAACAAATACAAAGAGAGAAACAACGGTTGGTTACAGGTTCAATTCCCTTCTTAAGCTAACCCCCACGTGTTTAGTGTCATGTTACTCGTCTAAGTAAGCAGAATTAAAAAATGGCGACTAAAATAAGAGAAAAAACTTAAAACCCTTATCGCGGAAGATCCGTGAGATGTACGAGAGAACCAACACATGCATGGTGTTAAGGAGGTCAAATCAAAGTGGAATATACAATAAAATGGCCACTTCCGGTCTAAACTTTAAATCCTTATATCTTTTGAACGGAAAGTGATAGAAATGAACTGACTTTAAAAATATATCGTTTCATAACAAGCTCTACAAGAAAATGAGATAACAAACTTTAAACCCTTATCGCGGAAGATCCGTGAGATGTACGAGAGAACCAATACATGCACGGTGTTAAGGAGGCCAAAGCAAATTGGAATATACAATAAAATGGCCACTTCCGGTCTAAACTTTAAATCCTTATATCTTTTGAACGGAAAGTGATAGAAATGAACTGACTTTAAAAATATATCGTTTCATAACAAGCTCTACAAGAAAATGAGATAAAAAACTTTAAACCCTTATCGCGGAAGATCCGTGAGATGTACGAGAGAACCAATACATGCACGGTGTTAAGGAGGCCAAAGCAAATTGGAATATACAATAAAATGGCCACTTCCGGTCTAAACTTTAAATCCTTATATCTTTTCAACGGAAAGTGATAGAAAGGAACCGACTTCAAAAATGTATGTTTCGTAACAAGGTCTACAAGAAAATGAGATAAAAAACTTCAAATCCTTATCGCGGAAGATCCGTGAGATGCACGATAGAACCAATACATGCACGGTGTTAAGGAGGTCAAACCAAATTGGAATATACAATAAAATGACCACTTCCGGTCTAAACTTTAAATCGTTATATCTTTTGAACGGAAAGTGATAGAAAGGAACCGACTTCAAAAATGTATGTTTCGTAACAAGGTCTACAAGAAACTGAGATAAAAAACTTCAAACCCTTATCGCGGAAGATCGGCGAGATGTACGATAGAACCAATACATACACGCTGTTCAGCAAAGCAAACTCTATAAGCATATTCAATAAAAATGTTACTTCCGGTAGACACTTCCGGTATAGCCGTTCTTAGAGCTAGATACATGTGTGACACCTCAAAATCATCGGCTTGTTGAACAGAAGAAATATAATATTTAAGTAAGTCAGAACAAGCTGTGTTAACACCTAAAAACAACACACTCTCTCTTAGACTTAATGAAGTTACTTTCAGAGAAAATTTCAACCATACCAGAAAGAACAGTAATCAATAGCGTATTTAAATGTTGACTACATCAAGTGATGCGTGCTACAGACAAATTTTAGTACACCCTCTTAGACTTATTGAAGTTGACGGCACAGGCAGCTGTCAAGCGTACCTAACAAACCAAAGTAAATATGTCTTGAAGAACAGTCTTCAATTGCCCTAAACCAACACATCTCTATCATTTCAGAATAATCTTAGCCATGTGACCAGTTAAACTAAGTATCTTGAAGTGTAGCTTTTATGTTTATGAGATATAAAATAAGAAAACCAAAGAGTTAATTGTCTATTACAACAACAAGCAGAAGGGGTTGACTTGGTACCTACAGCTGCTACATACTTGGTAAAAATGGGTGCCACTAGCATTTCAGAGTAATTTTAACCACACAACACTCTAACTAACTGTATTGAGACGTGGCTTTATGTGTTAATGGGTGGAAATAACAAAACTAAAGAGTTGATTGTCTATTACAACTGTCAGCTAAAGAAGCATTTAGGTAGCCGGAATACCGATATCCTAAATATTTCAAGAGTAATCTTAGTCATACAACACTCTTAACTAACTGTCTTGAGATGTGGCTTTATGTGTCATTGGTTGGAAAATAAGAAAACTAAAGAGTTGATCGCCTATTACAACAGTCAGCTGAAGGAACATTTGGGTTATCGGAATACCGATATGCCAAATGTTCTAACCGAAGGAGCCCACTTAGAGACATCTCCAGGGGCTCGGAATACCGATGCCCTAGAAGTGTCGGAAGCAACATTTCAATTAACACCAACAACCGCTAAATACTTGTTGGACTTTAGTATGTTTGGTATTAAATTTGGCTTGTTGGATAACCAATCATTTTTATGAAAAATGCAACAATTTTTATTTCTGCGTAAGCGAATTTAATCAGAAATATAGAACCAACCTTCAAGAAACCGAAAAAAGAGGATAAGAACATTAAGAACAAACATTCCGATACCGAAGTGATCCTAAACACACCATATGATGCAAATTCTGTAAATCTCTTTAACAGAAGAAAAACAGAAGTGAAACACCGTAAGACAAATAGAACCGACGTACATAACAGATGTATTCAGAACCTTATTGAGTTTACTAAGTTTTAAGTATACGAACATAACAGTCTATGTACCAACCAACCAACCAACCAACTGTTTTTGAGGTGTAGCCTTTATGTATGTATGTATGTAATTTAATTTTCGATAGTGTAAAATAAAATTAAAAAGTGTGATATATGAAAAAATAAGAAAACTAAAGAGTTGATTGCCTATTACAACGGTCAGCTGAAGAAACAATTAGGTAGCCAGAATACCGATACCCTAAATATTTCAACCGAAGGAGTTCACTTAGAGTCACATCTAGGGGGCCGGAATACCGGCCCCCTAGATGTGTCGGAAGCAACATCTCAACTAACGCCTACAACCGCTACATAGGATCCTGGACACTCCATTTAAATACATGTAAATTTTGTAGTCTACTATGGACAGTCAAGTCTACCTCTGGACATTTAAGTCAACCCTGGACATAATTATAACGGTGTTTAAATGCAAATAGATTGAATTATTTTGCGGGGAGTCAGGTATGGACAAGGTGTTATTAATAATAAAAACAGTGGTAAAATATAAAAATATAATATATTTACTCAAGTGTACACTACAGCAAGCTAACTAATTTCAAAATTGTCTCCCTTTGCAATTCTGCTTTTTTATTTAGACCCAGCTCCATTAACTGTTTGATCAGCTGTTTCTTTTGAACTTGTTTTTCTCTGTACGCCTTTCTGATTGCAATTCCCTTTTCTGTTTGGTAAAACACTCTTCTCTTTTCATTAGCTTCCTGTCTTCTACGAATACCCGAAGCTCCTCTGGTGCACTGGCAAGTCTCTTTATTGTGCAACTCGTTCACTGATGCGTAAACTAATACGTTTTTAACTCCTTTTGATGCTAAACATGATATTTCATCTCTTACAGAAGCACACATTTTTCCTCTACCATGCAGCCAAGAATCACAGTACACTCGCCTAGAATAGTGCGAATGCGGCGTTCCACGAAGACCATCGCCATCTCTTTGAAGGGGTTTCTGCCCATCTGCACAAGCAATATACCTTAATACTCCAACAGCATGATCTAGACAGATTATTTTCTTGAAAGTTGTTTTAGGATGCAAACGTCGCCCTACACGTTGAAGCTTCTTTTTAAATCCCTGAACCGTAGACCCATTTGTAAAATGTATCAAAGCGTGCATATGTTCATGCGCCACACTTCCATCATCTGCTTCTAGATGACATCGACAAATTGAATACCACTTAATATTTGGTACACAAACTAACAAATTAAAATCTTCTTCATTTAACAGAAGATGAAACCACTGCGTAACACACTCTTCGTAATCTTTGGCCATCTCTTGTGGTGAAATCGCCTTAATGTCATTAACATTTAGTAAACTCAGATAATCAGCTTTTGATATGGAAGCCATCTTGTAAGAACGATGTGAACAGAATGAATGTCCAGAGAATACTAGCCGTGTACACCTAGACTATTCCATTATATGGTGCATCTTTAATGATCGCATACTGTCGTCAAACATCGGTGCTGTTCGGATCAGACAAACGACCAGTCAACCAACCAAGACAGACAGCTGTCTAGCAGGACAGACAGCTGTCTAACACAGCTGTCAATAGACAGCTGTGTTAGACAGCTGTGTTAGACAGCTGTGTTAGACAGCTGTGTTAGACAGCTGTGTTAGACAGCTGTCTGTCCTGCTAGACAGCTGTCTGTCTTGGTTGGTTGACTGGTCGTTTGTCTGATCCGAACAGCACCGATGTTTGACGACAGTATGCGATCATTAAAGATGCACCATATAATGGAATAGTCTAGGTGTACACGGCTAGTATTCTCTGGACATTCATTCTGTTCACATCGTTCTTACAAGATGGCTTCCATATCAAAAGCTGATTATCTGAGTTTACTAAATGTTAATGACATTAAGGCGATTTCACCACAAGAGATGGCCAAAGATTACGAAGAGTGTGTTACGCAGTGGTTTCATCTTCTGTTAAATGAAGAAGATTTTAATTTGTTAGTTTGTGTACCAAATATTAAGTGGTATTCAATTTGTCGATGTCATCTAGAAGCAGATGATGGAAGTGTGGCGCATGAACATATGCACGCTTTGATACATTTTACAAATGGGTCTACGGTTCAGGGATTTAAAAAGAAGCTTCAACGTGTAGGGCGACGTTTGCATCCTAAAACAACTTTCAAGAAAATAATCTGTCTAGATCATGCTGTTGGAGTATTAAGGTATATTGCTTGTGCAGATGGGCAGAAACCCCTTCAAAGAGATGGCGATGGTCTTCGTGGAACGCCGCATTCGCACTATTCTAGGCGAGTGTACTGTGATTCTTGGCTGCATGGTAGAGGAAAAATGTGTGCTTCTGTAAGAGATGAAATATCATGTTTAGCATCAAAAGGAGTTAAAAACGTATTAGTTTACGCATCAGTGAACGAGTTGCACAATAAAGAGACTTGCCAGTGCACCAGAGGAGCTTCGGGTATTCGTAGAAGACAGGAAGCTAATGAAAAGAGAAGAGTGTTTTACCAAACAGAAAAGGGAATTGCAATCAGAAAGGCGTACAGAGAAAAACAAGTTCAAAAGAAACAGCTGATCAAACAGTTAATGGAGCTGGGTCTAAATAAAAAAGCAGAATTGCAAAGGGAGACAATTTTGAAATTAGTTAGCTTGCTGTAGTGTACACTTGAGTAAATATATTATATTTTTATATTTTACCACTGTTTTTATTATTAATAACACCTTGTCCATACCTGACTCCCCGCAAAATAATTCAATCTATTTGCATTTAAACACCGTTATAATTATGTCCAGGGTTGACTTAAATGTCCAGAGGTAGACTTGACTGTCCATAGTAGACTACAAAATTTACATGTATTTAAATGGAGTGTCCAGGATCCTATGTAGCGGTTGTAGGCGTTAGTTGAGATGTTGCTTCCGACACATCTAGGGGGCCGGTATTCCGGCCCCCTAGATGTGACTCTAAGTGAACTCCTTCGGTTGAAATATTTAGGGTATCGGTATTCTGGCTACCTAATTGTTTCTTCAGCTGACCGTTGTAATAGGCAATCAACTCTTTAGTTTTCTTATTTTTTCATATATCACACTTTTTAATTTTATTTTACACTATCGAAAATTAAATTACATACATACATACATAAAGGCTACACCTCAAAAACAGTTGGTTGGTTGGTTGGTTGGTACATAGACTGTTATGTTCGTATACTTAAAACTTAGTAAACTCAATAAGGTTCTGAATACATCTGTTATGTACGTCGGTTCTATTTGTCTTACGGTGTTTCACTTCTGTTTTTCTTCTGTTAAAGAGATTTACAGAATTTGCATCATATGGTGTGTTTAGGATCACTTCGGTATCGGAATGTTTGTTCTTAATGTTCTTATCCTCTTTTTTCGGTTTCTTGAAGGTTGGTTCTATATTTCTGATTAAATTCGCTTACGCAGAAATAAAAATTGTTGCATTTTTCATAAAAATGATTGGTTATCCAACAAGCCAAATTTAATACCAAACATACTAAAGTCCAACAAGTATTTAGCGGTTGTTGGTGTTAATTGAAATGTTGCTTCCGACACTTCTAGGGCATCGGTATTCCGAGCCCCTGGAGATGTCTCTAAGTGGGCTCCTTCGGTTAGAACATTTGGCATATCGGTATTCCGATAACCCAAATGTTCCTTCAGCTGACTGTTGTAATAGGCGATCAACTCTTTAGTTTTCTTATTTTCCAACCAATGACACATAAAGCCACATCTCAAGACAGTTAGTTAAGAGTGTTGTATGACTAAGATTACTCTTGAAATATTTAGGATATCGGTATTCCGGCTACCTAAATGCTTCTTTAGCTGACAGTTGTAATAGACAATCAACTCTTTAGTTTTGTTATTTCCACCCATTAACACATAAAGCCACGTCTCAATACAGTTAGTTAGAGTGTTGTGTGGTTAAAATTACTCTGAAATGCTAGTGGCACCCATTTTTACCAAGTATGTAGCAGCTGTAGGTACCAAGTCAACCCCTTCTGCTTGTTGTTGTAATAGACAATTAACTCTTTGGTTTTCTTATTTTATATCTCATAAACATAAAAGCTACACTTCAAGATACTTAGTTTAACTGGTCACATGGCTAAGATTATTCTGAAATGATAGAGATGTGTTGGTTTAGGGCAATTGAAGACTGTTCTTCAAGACATATTTACTTTGGTTTGTTAGGTACGCTTGACAGCTGCCTGTGCCGTCAACTTCAATAAGTCTAAGAGGGTGTACTAAAATTTGTCTGTAGCACGCATCACTTGATGTAGTCAACATTTAAATACGCTATTGATTACTGTTCTTTCTGGTATGGTTGAAATTTTCTCTGAAAGTAACTTCATTAAGTCTAAGAGAGAGTGTGTTGTTTTTAGGTGTTAACACAGCTTGTTCTGACTTACTTAAATATTATATTTCTTCTGTTCAACAAGCCGATGATTTTGAGGTGTCACACATGTATCTAGCTCTAAGAACGGCTATACCGGAAGTGTCTACCGGAAGTAACATTTTTATTGAATATGCTTATAGAGTTTGCTTTGCTGAACAGCGTGTATGTATTGGTTCTATCGTACATCTCGCCGATCTTCCGCGATAAGGGTTTGAAGTTTTTATCTCAGTTTCTTGTAGACCTTGTTACGAAACATACATTTTTGAAGTCGGTTCCTTTATATCACTTTCCGTTCAAAAGATATAACGATTTAAAGTTTAGACCGGAAGTGGTCATTTTATTGTATATTCCAATTTGGTTTGACCTCCTTAACACCGTGCATGTATTGGTTCTATCGTGCATCTCACGGATCTTCCGCGATAAGGATTTGAAGTTTTTTATCTCATTTTCTTGTAGACCTTGTTACGAAACATACATTTTTGAAGTCGGTTCCTTTCTATCACTTTCCGTTGAAAAGATATAAGGATTTAAAGTTTAGACCGGAAGTGGCCATTTTATTGTATATTCCAATTTGCTTTGGCCTCCTTAACACCGTGCATGTATTGGTTCACTCGTACATCTCACGGATCTTCCGCGATAAGGGTTTAAAGTTTTTTATCTCATTTTCTTGTAGAGCTTGTTATGAAACGATATATTTTTAAAGTCAGTTCATTTCTATCACTTTCCGTTCAAAAGATATAAGGATTTAAAGTTTAGACCGGAAGTGGCCATTTTATTGTATATTCCAATTTGATTTGACCTCCTTAACACCATGCATGTGTTGGTTCTCTCGTACATCTCACGGATCTTCCGCGATAAGGGTTTTAAGTTTTTTCTCTTATTTTAGTCGCCATTTTTTAATTCTGCTTACTTAGACGAGTAACATGACACTAAACACGTGGGGGTTAGCTTAAGAAGGGAATTGAACCTGTAACCAACCGTTGTTTCTCTCTTTGTATTTGTTTGACGCTACCATAAGAGTTGAACCTGTTGTCCATTTTGTTTCTGAGCTTCCTTCTTTGTTTTGCCAGCGACCTCTATTGTCTCTATGAATGGTTTGTTTTAATGGGGGGCGTAACTTTAAATCATAGAGTCTTCGACCAATACCATTATTCTCGCTTATCAACCTCACTCTCATTTGTCGGCTCTAAAGGTTGGGGTGACGTATCTTTAAATAATGGAGTCTTCAACCATCTTTATCAGCGAAAGGCACCATCTTTAAGAACGAAAGCCGCCATTTTTATAATGTCAGGGGTATATATGTCAGCTTAAGGTATCACAGGTTAGGCTTCCATCTTTCATTCCGCCATTTTTATTCCGCCATTTTGGTTCCTCCGTTTTGGTTCTGCCTCTAATATTAAACATATTATTATTTTGTAAATCATCCATTTGTCTAATAATAACAAAAACTTTAATTATGTTACATGTATGGTTTGTTTGTAATTAAAAGTCGTATATATATATATATATATATATATATATATATATATATATATATATATATATATATATATATATATATATACCAGCCTAAAACAATAAATTAACAAGCGTCTGCTTAGCTCAATGGGTAGCATCGTTGCCTCCCATCTGAATGCCCCGGGTTCGAAACTCACCTGCTCCAAATGGTTTTTTTCAAAATATAATAATTTGAAGTAATAGGTTAGACACTTTGGAATGTGACTGTCTGGCCCAAGTCGTGTGACGTCACTGTCTGGACAAAGTTTCCATGGTCAATGACCTTAGAATGTTTACAGGTTACATAACAAGGCTAAATGTAAATGTGACTGTCTGGCCCAAGTCGTGTGACGTCACTGTCTGGCCAAAGTTTCCTAGACAGGTCAATGTTGGAAGTCGGGCATCTTGGAAGTCGGCCATCTTGGAAGGGACGGAGTCCTTGTGGGCGGGGCCCCCCTATCTATATACTGTTGGGTCGGTAACTGGCAGCTGTCAACTGTCAACTGTCATGTCGGTAAAGCAGATCCCATACTTAACCACATGTGACGTCACTGTCTGGCCCAAGTGCCCCAATACCTACTTACAATGGAAATCTTTTTGGCCCTTACATACTTCTGCAGAGGCTGAATTCTGCAAGCTTCTTAGAGTTTCTGGAAACTGAGAAATGTGATAATCTAGGAACAAATATCTCTTACTATGCAAAGACAAGCCTGGTTCCATCTCAACGGCTGTCTGACCTATTTTGGCAGAAAAGTTCGTAGATGACTGAACACAATTTTTGAAGTACGATGGATTGGCACCGTGGAGGTTTTGTTGCATGACCTCTACTCACAAGATTCAAATCCCCTGGATTTTTACTTATGAGGACTGTTTATGCAACTCCAGTGCCAGCGACGAAGTTTTGATAACAATTAAGAACACAATTGTTGAAATTCCTCACAAAGTGATAACTGGCTCAAATCATTCAATGGGATGCATTCGGCAAAACAGTTATCATTTCAAGCAGTTATTAAATTATTTCATATGTTGTTAATTTATTTGTCATTTGTTTAGCTGTACTTCTTTAATTTAGAAAAAAATCTGTGCATGACATGTTTTCTCTCCTTCAGAGTTATTTTACTAAAAACCTGTTTATTTTATTGAAAAAAACTGAGGAAACAAGAAAGTTTATAAATTGAATGTAGATTTTGTGAAAAACACACCGGTGTACATTTTTTTCAATAAAGTATACTTTAGGTATTGTGTGAACGCCAATGAGAGAAAATTGGTAACAACTATTCGATAGAGAATATAAGAAAACCTACACATATCCAATTTTAGAAAGCCATCTACTTTAATATAGGCTTATAGACAAATTATGATTTTTTTACCATTCTTGAGATCCCAAACAAAGGCAAATGTGATCATAATGTAAGATAAACCTCCCTTATTTTTCGATAAGTTATGCACATTATTGGTGTCCTGCTTTTATAAAGTGCACCACCTGTATACAGATGAGTCACTACAATCTTAAGCTACCTGTATTTGTGATATTACTAATACATTCACAAAATTTTGTATACCAGGTGTGTGTGGTCCATGGAAGCACTGTAAAATTGTAATTTTCCTTTTATTAAGTTTGAATCCAGTTGTAGGTAGATATTTGGAATATTTATTGAGTGTGCCATTGTCACAAATGCGACGACGTTGCATAATATGTGACAGACACAAGCGCGCAAATCCAATAATCTGGAGTCGGGATCGCTTATTTCCTACTGTCTGCTGGATCCACTGTCTCTGTCTATACCACTGTAGTTCGTGTGAAGGTTGCAGTTTATATCTTCTTCAATAAGCGATTTAAAATCCGCTTACGCGAGTCAGTATTGGTCGGCATGTGATCTTTAGAGTAAGGTGTAATGGAATTCTTTCTCCCTGACCCGTCTACGAGTGGTGTCACAAACATTTGTGAATGTGTTTGTGTTATATGTAATTTACGAAACAGAAAATAATAAATGATGGTCAACCAACGCCTTTATATTGACTAAAGAAATGAAAAGTTTTAAATGCCGCTTTAATAGCAGTGTTTACCAAACATTATCAATGGTTAACGGGTTATGAACCAACTTCCAAATTCTGCTGGCTCTGTCTTCATCTACGTCACACACACACAAAATTTCATGGAAAACGTGGGGGTGTTCGGACTTGAATAACTTGCACAAAATTGTTAAAAGACATAGGAACAGCAAGTACCACTTGAAATTGTGTTTTAGGCGTATAATCCATTGCTTCCCCTATTTGAAAACCTAACACACTCCGTTGCTGTATACTGCAGTAAAATTTAATTTATATTTCCCGCCGTTCATTCGAACGGCGCAACCTCAGGAAGCGCAGCTCTATTGGCCAGAACTCGACCCCCACCCCCTAGTTAAATCGAGGGTAACCTTCTCGATATGAGAATGAAAAAGGGCTATTCCGTCGGTTCAGCTTGGAGAGTTAAGAGGTCTCATTGTATTGTGTTGTCGGTTTAGTATCGGTATTAGTTATATCTTTTTTTATATTTATTTGTAAACTTAACCTTCCCTAAAGTAAACAAAGTAATAGACTTACCTACAATACCAAGATTTTAAAACAAAAAGCAGAATCACCCCAAAAACCACAAAATAATAAAAGATAGTTTTGCGCTACATACATATTTTGTCTGTCTTTATCAGTAGCTGTCTGTTAACAGTTTATTATTTTGTGGTTTTTGGGGTGATCCTGCTTTTTGTTTCAGCTTTTTGTGATACAAACGATCATCAATTGAACCTACTATGATTTTACAATATCGCAAGCTTGAATTTCAGTTTTTAGTGTAGCAAAATAACTACACGTATCAGAAGCTGTAAAATCAAAGCCTAGACAAAATTATTTGTCTCAAATATTTTGATGTTTTTGGGGTCAACGATGGTCGCACAAGAGTAAGAAGATTACGTGGAGAACACAGAAATTTAGAATTTGCTGTGGAACGGCATACGGCCCTTACTTGGGGGGTTATGGCATGGGGTGCAATACCATACGGTAGCAGATCACCTCTAGTATTTATTGACAGAAATTTGAAAGCAAATGCTTACATACGAAATATACTACAGCCTGTTAAACTGCCATACCTACGAGGGTCACGTCAACCCCTTTTCCAATAAGATGTCCACATGCAGCAGAGGTTGCTACAAGGTTATTATAAGAAAATAACGTGACCCTGCTGCCATGGCTTTCTTGGTCCCCAAGCTTCTCACCAATTGAAGATGTGTGGGATATTCTTGACAATCAACTGGGTAATTTACCCCAACCACCAAATAACCACCCAATTCAAGAAGCCTGCGGTGGCATTCCTCAGGATACCATAAATCATTGAATTTCAGGCATGGCCTTGAAGAGTTATCAAATGCATAAGAAACAGCGAGGGACCCACTTGTTATTAATAACTTTTTTTTTTTTTTATATTTTAGTTTGAAAATGTAATAATTTTTTAAATTTGATTGAAGACACATGATGTATAAATTTTATTTAAATTGATCAACTCTTACTGGGTGTTCGGAATTTTTTGAATGTCGATATATATTAACTGCTTTATCGCTGCAATATATCACTGAAAAATAAAATGAGAGAGGAAAAAACCTGCTTTGTACAAGATTTATACGAAACTGGGGAGAAAATATCTCACCATCATCATTAGTGTTCTTCGGGCATGCCTTAAAACACCATTACAGAACCAAACAAAGGAACTTCAGAAGATTGTGCAGATAATGGATAAGATAGAATGCGACTGTCTTGAAGAACACCGTAACAGTAAACAAATTAGATTTTTTAAATAAAGTATGTTAAAATAAAACAATCATACAGAAAACGTACCTAATATTTTATAGTAATTGAACCAAATTTTCTTAGAAATATATTTTTCTGTAACATTTTAAGGAAACTGCAAGAAACAGTATTATTTTTAATTTTAACAGAAACCAAACGAACTACATACATTGCAACACATCAAAATTCATCAGGTGAAAACATTTTTTGTTGCCTTAATCTTCCTGGTAAATACTAATTTAGATCAACTTATTTATTAGTTCTAGAGGTTAGTATTTATCAAAAAAGCTTGCCGCTGTAAAAATACATGGTGGAATTTAAGAGAAAATCGTTTTTCGTTAATACCCAAAAAGATATTTTTTTTAAACATAATGTGATTTGACAATTTCCTCTACATATGTGAAACACATTTAGGCCAAAACTATTATAAATGTGTCACACTATTATAAATGTGTCACACAATACTGCAATTATTAGTCTCATCACTTTTTTATATGGGAATAATGTATTACAAGGACTTAATAACTAAATAGAACCTTACAGGAAAATTCCAAAGGCTTAGAGATATTACATAAAAAAAGAAAATTCAATATAATTGGACTATCAGTTGAAGTGATTACTTAAAACACCAAATATGGAACATAAAATGTACTTAATAAAAAACCATTACCTAAATTAATTATTGTATGTGACTTATCATTTAATACTGTATTGTGAGAGGCGATAGCATCCAAAGCATCAGCTAGCTGCTGGTATTGCTGTTGCTGCTGTAGCTGTGTCGTGCATTTACTAAGAGCATCAACTGTACCTAAGGTGGCTCCTTGTATAGTTGGAATATCTGATTCTATTGCGCTAGCTCTGCGTAGGGTCCTATTTGGCCAGGAATTTGTCCGAAACTCTCGCGTCTCTGACACAACGCTCAGTAGTGTCTGGTTCTGGAGTGGTTGAGACTGGCCAGCTGCTTCTTCATCATCTTCTTCATGACGCCTTTGAATGAGATTCTCCATCAGCATGTAGTCACTCTCTTCAGCATTGCGAAGGTGCTTCTTTTCTAATGAAATGGCGATCTCTGGATTGGACATCTCAGATTGGTTACGGCGTCGAACTAGAAAATGATGTCAAAATTAGCTTCACTTCAGTTCATAAAACGCAATGGAAATAACTATGTTATTACTGCTTATACATCTAACTGATGCAAACAAATGATAATATTACTCAAGAAATTTCTTTGAACAAAGTTGTTTTTACCTTGTTTCACTGTAATCGATTATGTGATATTTATCCAAAAATTTTGTTTTTCTGTGAATAATAATTTAACATTTTCTATAAGGTTATAAGGTAATACAAATGACTTGTTTATAGTCACTAATAGACAAATATGGTAGATTTATAATTTAAAAAAAAAACGAAATTAGTGAAACAGATTCTTATTTTAACAAGATTAAGGCACTTCTTCAGGCGCTCTCATGGTGCAGGTTGCTAGCCCGCAAAGTGAAATATCCCGGGTTCGATTCCCAGGCGGGCCAACGAGAAGTTCACCTTGTCTGGAAAATTGCTAAAAATCAATAAGGAATGGGACAAATTGTATTAATGGTCTAAAGATGCTGCAGCCATTAAAAAAAAGTAAAAATTAAAGGAAAGCACCTCTTTTGGTGTAAGCCATTAGATAACACCCTACAACGTAAGATATTCTGGGTCCAGTTTCCAGGTGACACACTTTTACGTTGAGCTAGACTAAATGCAGAAACCTTTCTAAAAACCAAAATAATCCCTGAGTAGGCCCTTTTAAAAAATTGTACCACACTAATCAAATTAGGTAGCTCAATTTAATTAGGTATATGATAAAAGATTTCAGTATTTATGACAAAGTACAACAAAACTGACAACGTATTACTCTAGGTGTTACCTTCAGCTTTTTTTACAGTCTAACAATGTTCAATAATTATAATAATAAGAAAAGCTGAAGTTTGATTCTTATTTAATGTCTGGTATGTTGTCTATTTTAAAACCCACCTCAAATGCCGATTTGAATTTGCAAATATCCATATATTTGTATATATATATATATATATATATATATATATATATATATATATATATATATATATATATATATATATATATATATATATATATATATATATATATATATATATATATATATATATATATATATATATATATATATATATATATAGTTTTTCACTTTAAGTGGCGACAATGCATTATTTCATAACGGGTCGACGATTAAAAAAAAATGTTTTAAAATAAAGTACTTCAAAAGCTCCACATCCTGATATACAATAAAAGAAGAAGCCAGAAAAAGAGATGAAGAAGGTAAAGAAGAGCTGAGAAAAAGAGACGAAAAGGCCAAAGAAGAAATGAGAAAAAGGGATGAAGAGGCCAGAAAAACACACGAAGAAGCCAAAGAAGAAATGAGAAAAAAGATGAAGAGGTCAGAAAAGAGACGAAGAAGCCAAAGAATAAAAGAGATGAAGAGGCCAGAAAAAAAGACGAATAAGCCAAAGAAGAGATGAAGAGGTCAGAAAAAGAGATTAAGGGACCAAAGAAGAAATGAGAAGAAGGGATGAATAAACAAAGAAAATTCCGCAAGAACAAGCCAGCAGAGTTGAGAATATTACTTTATGTGTGGACGAACGTTTGGAGTAGGTAAAAGACGACATCTTCCAGCAAGTAGAAAGCCGAGTAAGGGGTACCAGGGACGATGTACATGACAAACTGACGAGTATACAAGACTAAGTTCAGCAGAAAATGCAACCACTAGAAAAGAGGTGTCATACCCTAGCCAAGGAAAACATGAGACTCGAAGATAGCCCAGCTGTAAGAATTCAGGTCCCCACATTTGATGGCTCAGTCCCATGGGGTATTTACCTACGCCAGTTCGACGCCGCTGCTACAGCAAATGGTTGGGCCGAGAAAACAGAAAGCGACTTCATTAATTGTAGCTCTCAGGGGAGATGCCCTAGATGTGCTCCCAGGTATTCCTAGAGAAGAACAGGACAGTTTCGATAGCATTAGGTATTACCTAGAAATGAGGTTTAGATACCAGCATTTACAACAGCTGTATCAAACTCAGCTAATAAGTCGCTGTCAGAAACCGGGCGAAATTCTCTGACAGTTCGAAGCCAACATTACTAGATTAAAACAGTCAGCTTTCCTTACAGCTCCGGTGGAATTTTTGTACCAGCTATCGCTGCAAACATTCATTAATGGCACCATATATTCTGACACCCAATAGGCGCTGGGGATGGCGAGACACAAAAATCTGAATGATGCTTTGGCACATTCACTAGAATTTGAAGCTGCCAAGCAAGCCTCTAAAGGCAATGTAAGGGTTCGCAGCCTCCAAGTCCCAGAAAAGGAAAATAAAACAGATTTATCCAAGGTTGTGCAGCGATTGGAGAAACTAGAAGAACAGATGAAGCACACGACTCATAAGAAGCCAACGCAAGCTCATCGTGCAAGTGCCATACGCTGTTGGAACTGTTGCAAGTTAAGGCACATAAGAAGTGAATGTCGGGCTACAAGATCATCATCAACCAACGTACAGGAAAACTAAACGCAGTTAGCTTTATGGGGGCGGGAGCTGGCTGCCAACCACAATGCCGCGAAGTCGACAACTATTTCACTGGTTAACGATTCTGGCTCATCATAGACGGATACATCAGCGACAAGAAGGCTCAAATAGTTGTAGACACCGGCGCGTTCAGAACGATTATCCATCCTGATATGGTACCGAGATGGCGGGTAAGAGAGCCAGAGAAAGTCTACAAAGTGACTGCGGTTGGTGGCGAACAGATTCGTGTATTTGGAGAGACTGACGTCAAGCTCCAAATTGGAGTTTGGAAGACCAAACAGAGAATTATTGTTGCCGCCATATCAGACCCTATTATACTTGGTCTAGATGTTTTACAAGGTCACGGTATCAAGTTATATCTTGAGACCAATGTTTTAAATATCAGTGATGAGGAAGTAGTTATGTCGACTGTCAATAACCCTGCCAAAGTCATGGCCAAAGAAGATGTCATTGTGAGAGCCCAGAGTGAGAGTATTATCTCAGTGAAGATAGTTGGAGATATTGCCGGACAAGTGGTGGGCATTATATAACTAGAAGACAATGATCTTTTTAAGAAAGCTCTACTAGTCTGTAAAACTCTTGTTCACGGAAAAGAACTGGCAGCTGTCAGAATAGCCAACCTTAAGAGCATTGATCAGAAGATTTCCAAGGTTCCGAAATCGGAACGTTCTCGCCAGTAACCTTCATACGGCGTTGCCACGACCAAGAAGAACCAGCCTTGTCCATCCCGGATGAACCACTTCGAGAACATCTATGCGACGTCTTAGCAGAAGCTAGTGTAAATGTTTCTCCACAACGGAAGCAAGTAGTGGCTTAATTCCTGTCCAAATCGCAACGTTTTCGTAACTGACAAGAACGATTTTGGAAGAACAGACCTAGTACGCCATCGCATTAAGGCTGGGACATCTGTACCAATCAAGCAACCACCAAGAAGGGTACCATCGGCCAAACAGCACGAAGTTGACACCATGCTAAGAAAGATGGAGCAGGCACGAGTTATAGAACCATCGCAAAGCCCTTGGGCCTCTTCAGTAGTGTTAGTTAAAAAGAAAGACAAAGAAAAGACTGTGTTTACCACTGGTAGTGGACTGTGGCAGTTCAACATCATGCCATTTGGGTTGTATAATGCTCTATCCACGTTTGAGCGTCTAATGGAGACAGTTCTAAGAGGTCTACACTGGAAAACATACTTCGTGTACCTAGATGACGTCATTATCTTAGGGAAGTCGTTCGAGGATCACATGAAGAATGTCGGAACAAGTGTTTCAGAAACTATAGAGAGCTAATTTGAAATCAACTCCGCGGAAATGGTGTCTCTTTCAAAAAGCAGTCAAGTATTTAGGCCACATTATCACCCCAGATGGAGTCAAAACCGACCCAAAGAAGACAGACTGTATTATGAACTAGGACATTCCGACCAATGTACATCAGCTGCGAAGTTTTCTGAGCCTCTGCATATATTACCGCCGTTTTGTAAAGGGGTTTGGTGACATCGCCAAAACGTTGCATAAACTGACGGAAGAAAAGACACCCTTCATTTGGACCAATGATTGTGAAAGAGCATTGGATACACTAAAACAGCCTCTCTGTTCATCCCCGATCCTGACATACCACCAGCCTGGTCACAGGTTTATTGTGGGCAGAGACGCGAGCAATGTTGGTATTGGAGGTGTCCTTTCCCAGGAACAGGGAGACCAAGAGAAATTTGTAAGGTATTTCAGCAAAGCCTTGTCCAAAGCAGAAAAGAACTATTGCGTGATGAGAAAATAACTTCTAGCCATTATCAACATTTTGGAGCATTTTCACAAATATCTATATGGTCAAGAATTTCTCCTGAGAACCCACCACGGTTCCCTACGCTGGCTTCTTCAGTTTAAAAATCCAGAGGGACAGATGGTGAGATGGACTGAACGCCTTCAAGAGTACAATTTTACCATCGATCACCACCCTGGATGACAACACGGAAATTCCGACGCCCTATCTAGGAGACCTTGCCCACCAAAATGCAAGCATTGCATCTCTGCCGAAAACAAAGAAGGGTTGAACCAGTTAACTGATGGGACCCGCAGAGGCTAATGGAGGACCAAAAAGAAGACCCTGATATCCAGCCAGTCTACAGATACAAGGAGACTTGCCACGAAAGACTCACTTGTTCTGAGGTTAGTGATAAAAGCGTTGCCACCAAAAGTTACTGGGCCCAGTGGAACTCCGTTGAAATCAAATATGGTCGTCTGGTCATGAATTGCAACTCAGAGGATGGAACCCGCATATTGAAGCGAATAGACCCTCCGCTGCCAAGAGTTAGGGAGGTAATTGAGAAGATCCATGGTGGAGCAGGTGGAGACCATTTAGGGCTAAAGAAAACTTTGGAGAAGGTCAGAGAACGTTTTTACTGTTTAAGATGAAGAACTGATGTGGAGGAATGGTGCAAAAACTGCCAAGCGTGTCCATCCAGTAAGGGGTCTAAATAAAAAACCAGGGGGCGAATGAAGCAGTACAACGTTGGAGCTCCATTCGAAAGATTTCCAATCGACATAGCTGGTCCATTCCCTAGAACAGACGCAGTAAATCGCTATATGCTCGTAGTCATGGATTATTTTAGCAAGGGGCCAGAAGTATTTGCGGTCCTGAATCAAGAGGCCACCACTGTTGCAGAAGTATTGGTAAATGAGTTTTTCTGCAGATTTGGCGCACCGCTAGAGCTCCATTCTGACCAAGGACGCAACTTTGAGTCGGCTGTGTTTCAGAAAGTTTGTGAACTGATGGGAATCAGAAAAACGAGAACTACACAAGATTCAATGCTACATTGGAGTCCCATTTAAGAATGTTTGTCTATGAACACCAAACGGATTGGGACAGGCACGTTCCACTATTTCTTCTGGCATACTGATCAGCCGTATATGACACCATCGGATATACCCCAGCCAGCGTGGTTTTTGAGCGAGAGTTAACACTTCCTCCTGATCTCATATTTGAAAAACCCCCAGACGCTCCACATTCAACTGATGAATACATCAAAGATTTGGAAAGAAGAATAGAAGCCATCCACTCTGCTGTCAGAATGCATATGCGAGTAGAAAGCGACTGCATGAAGACCCGTTATGACGTGCGAGCTAATTCAGCTGGTTTTAAAGAAGGAGATCGGGTGTGGTTCTACAATCCAGTAAAACACAAAGTCGGGTCACCGATAGTACAGAAATTATGAGAAGGTGGTCAAAAGGATCAATGACGTTGTTTATCGCATTCTGAGTAGCCCGAAGAGCATAATTAAGGTGGTCCATATGCACAGGCCATACCAAGAAATGTTAGAATTCGACCGGGTCGGTCGAATGTAAGAAAGGGGCAGTGTCACATCCGCCGTCTCTATGAGAATGAAGTATATGAACTTTGTTACTTCTATGGTCAGAGGTCGGTTGTAAAGTGTGTTGTTAACAGCAAACACTCTGGAATTATATTTTTAGAAGGGACCAGGGGTGACAGGTGTAGAAAAGTGTAGAAGATATAGAATCTCTATGTTCAGTAGAAATGGGCGAGTCAGCAGTAAGTGTTGCTGTATAAGAAGCGATCATAGAAGATGGATAGTGAAATATAGTTCTATGGACATTTAGTAGTAGGGAGCAATATTTTAGTTGATAGTGGTGTTGGAAAATAGTTGGTTATAATAAATTAGTAGTTTGCAGATATATATATATATATATATATATATATATATATATATATATATATATATATATATATATATATATATATATATATATATATATATATATATATATATATATATATATATATATATATACTGTTAAAATTATGTCATATACTTAATAACTGGACACAATATGTGCATATTTAGACCGTAGTTAAACATTTTTATATTGTCTTATGGGTCCGTTTGCAATATTGCTTTCGGTCTACTGCTGCCTAAAAGGTTATTGTTAGTTGATTTACTTTTCACGTATTAGAGACTATATACGTAAATAGACTGTTTTCAAAGTATTGTTATTTAGCAATACATGTAGTTCCATAAAAACTGTTAAAACTATTTTAAACAGTTAATAATTACATTATGATATGTGGATATTGTGACCGTAGTTTAATAGTATTACTAAATCAGTTCTCTGTACTTGAGCTTCTGTTTTACAAGCAAACGTCTATTTAGAGAATATTATATACATACATAAGACCAGGTTGTTCTCAAGGAATTGTTATTTGGACGATTATAAACTGGATATGAAATGTGCACATTGAGACCTTAGTTAAATATTGCTATTTTTTGTATCTTAAATGGGTCCGTCTGCAAAATTCCTCCTGGTAACTGCAGTCTAAAAGGCTTATTATGCTGAGTACTGGTTTACTTTTCACGCCCTAATTTGTACAGGTCTGTACATTTGCGTGAAAGATAATCATTTGGTGCCATAACTGGTCTCTCAAATGACCATTGTCTTTTGTTTTCTAGTGCTTCGCACACGCACGGCTCTTTATGATTCCTTATTGCATAGTTAACAAATCACGTCTTCTTCAGATTTTTTTACTGTACCCTGAGAGTAGTATGACCTACAATGATCACAACGTAGCAGTTCTGTGGTTGTTTGCTGCATATATTTTCAGTCCACTTGTTGCTATGTTTGAGTCCTGGTCTGTTTACCTAATAATACATGTGCTAATTTGGAGTTCAATGGTTACATTTCCTGCGGAACTGGCATTCTGATATAGACAGGACCGGCACCGCACCCAGGTATTAGCAGCCGTGCCTGACCTAGTCACTTAGTCAGCTTTTCCATTTTGTTATTTAACAATACGTAGGTACCTGTATTTTCACAAGTACTGTTAGATGTTTAATAACTGGATATGAAATATGCATATTGAGGCTGAAGTTAAATAATAATAATTTATTGTGTCCAACAGACCAAGTACAGGACCAATTACAGGACAATTACAAACTAATTAGCGAGTGAGATTACCATAAATTAACAATAACAAAATATTAATCCAAAAACAAACCTAAAACTACAACATTTCAATAGCTTCATGCAACAATGTACACAAACTGTCGCTAAATATATCACTACGTGAAGAAATGATATTGAAAGTTTCACACATTACATATATTGGAGATCTTAACATAACAACAGTCCTAGCCTGATTATTATAAAATGACATATTATGCCGTTCACTCATCCTAGGAACATAGAAATTTATCTGTGCCAATAATTCCGGACAATCAATGACATTGTGTATCAGTTTATATAAAAACTTGATTGAGTCAACTCATCTTACCTTACACAAACTGACGAATTCAAAGTGCCCAAGCTAAACAGAATGATCGAACTCCCTCTCCGAATAACGCCCAGTTTCCTTAAACCACAGATCTTTTAGGAACCTTCTCTGGACAGATTCGAGTGAGCTTATATGCTATAAATAATGTTATTAATATTTGTTTAATTTGAATCGTTTTATTCTCCCTTTCAAAGACAATCAAAGGCTTATAATTAATAATTACTTGGATATGAAGCATCTTCATTGATTGTATAACAGTTGCTTTATTCCTTTATTTTAAAAATAGAATGTTGTTTATGTAGCCCTAGCATCCAGAGACAAACGATCGTTTTAATGTAGCGCTTGCATCGTTTCTAACCAGTTTGGCCTCCCATTCCTTGTCCCTTATGTGATGCGTGGATGTACCTTACAACTTCCTACATGTGCTAAGTGTGTTTATGCTGAAAAATTTATTAACTTCTTAGTTCTATAAAGGTAAGTTTACTTTTCGTACACAGTTTAAAATATTAATAAGTATGTCGAATAGGTTTTATTACCAAGTTTATCTGTACTAACCAAACCTAATAGTATTCAAATATGTTTTAACCTAATTCAAGATGGCTGCCTTTGCTGTATGTTTAATATGAATCATTTGCTCATATGTGTTTACCAATAATTAAGCATCGCCCAGACAACACCGATGGGTAGATACTTTTCATAGAGTTAAAAGTTTAAATTCCAAATGCATTTACATAGCTTAACCAAACGTCGCAAATCATTATAGTTTAAGTAAATTTTGTAACGAATTTTGTCCATAGCTTTAAAACGAAAATAAATTGATCGCCACTACTAGTTTTTATAAGTAATCTAAAACTATTAAAATTATGTTAGTTAACGTCGTGGTTTTACATATGTAAGAGGATATAAGTTCTATAATCCGTAAAATACAATTTTAAGTTATCATAAAAAAATTCGACTGTAGGAAAGTAGCAGGCATCACTATTCTACGTGCATGTTCAATGTGGCTGTCAAGAAACACCTGCGTAACATGGGGCAGTCTGAGGGGAGCCTGGCATGCAGACTCTGCAGCGAGGGGTAGGAATCAGCTCAGCACATCTTGTGCGAGTGTAAAGCTCTAGACCGCAAAAGACAACTGATCTACGGACAGCCTAGACCAGAGACAGAGCAATATAACTTCATCCTATCAATTGCTGTGCACACTAGTTCAAGGCACAGTGATTTTGGAATGGGTGGAGTAGAAAAGACAAAGGGCCTGCACAATAAGCCAAAGGCTGCGGTGCTATCAGGGCGGCAAAGACGCGGACAAGCCCTAATGGAAAAAAAAATGTTCAGAAAAAAAAACACACAAGATAAATTGTGTGGACAAGACCAAGATATCAGACAAAGACTACAAGTGGTGTCTGTTTACATGTTTATATTTATATTTTAATTATAGCAAATTATTCTTTAATTGTGGGATTAATATTACTTTTTTTACATATTAGCCTTCCTATTAAATAACGTTTTTGAAAAATGTTGTTTTTGAGTAGAAGAAAGGATAATAAAGAAATCTACTTTTATTTTATTATTATTTCACAATAAATGTAAAAAATTCGTCGTTGTTTTGCTAAGAAAGTTAGCGTCATCAGCATAAATGAATTCATCCCTCTGATGACGCTAACTTTGTTAGCAAAACGATCGTCAGGTCTAAGAACTGGATTTTCTATTTAATTAATTTTTTATTTTATTTAACACTTTGTTAATATTACTTAGGTACATATTTTCTAAAATTATTATTTTTCTCGACTAAACTAATTGTTTATTTGTGTGAAAATATATAGAATAAATTGTCATTGTATTATTTTCTTTATTATTTTACTTTAGAGAAAAGTAACATATCACTTACCAATATCCACAATTTTATTCTCGAAAATTTTAAAAATTAATATACATTCGTTTGGTATCTGGTTCCACCATCCTATGTAAAATTTTATTTAACAACTGTACTTATCATTGTTAACCACATGTTTCAATAATTTACAGTGTAAATTTAAAAACAGGTATGTAACAAAATTTTACATAAAATACTACATCTGATATACTATTACGTGCATACACAACAAGGTATTCACGTATATTTTGCGTATAGCCCTAGCCGACATGTACATTTATATGCGTGGTACATAGGTAAAGTATACTACAAACTCATAATACACATGTATATTAAACATTTATAATTCTTGATTAAAACACGTGTTTGAATCAGGTATTATATTAATAATGTGCTTTGAACAGTGGAAACAAAGTGGCACAAGTGCATTATATTAAGGAGAATATTATGAAGGGGATAATATTTAGTTATCCAACAAATTGTAAAGTAAAATTTTATAAATATTTTTTAGTGGATCCTCAAATATAGGAAGAAACGTATATTGTAAAGGAAAAAATGCAGTTAAGGAGATAAAAGTATATGGGGTGCTCTGCTTAAACTAGCAAGGTTGTATTAAGTAACTATTTGACCATAAACAATTAGAAAAACGTCTGGACGCAGCAAGTGCGTTATGGTGTAAGTTAATAGCAAATTGAGCTATTGAAACTTAAAACATATAATGAAAGTTCGCTACCATAACGCACTTGCTGCGTCCTGAGTTTATTTTCTTACAAACATGCATTATATTTCGATGGAAGATGCAAAACTGTAATAATAAGTTGTGTTCGATTAAAAACAAAAGAAGAAAACAAATTATGGGCCACCTATGATTGTAAAACTAATTTTATAGGATACATCTCAAGGCAGCCTATAATTAACAAATACAATTTTTCTCCTATCTGGTATAATAACCGATATATTGAGCTTTACCGTAGAAATGCGTCACCCTGTATATATGAAAACAGATCAAATCTGAAACCAACCCTGGATATGGGTTCTAAGGAGCCTAGTTCATGCCTATTTGAAGAAATCTTTCCAAAATTAAAAAGTGGTGGTCTCCTCATTAACGAACTTTTTCTACAAACATTCGTTAAAAATTATAACCTATTAAACAATAAACTCTATAATTGAAACTACTACCAAAGCATCAGAAAATGGTCTATATGAAATGAATTTTCTACAAATATTTTAGTAAAAAGGACAATTATGGTTGAAGCTGAAACTTAAGGGTTTGCAAAACAGTCTTCTTGCTACATTTTCTCTACATAACCAAGTTGCCAATTTTGACGTTTCAAATCACGACCTTGAGGTTTTAAGAGGAAAATCACAATTTTTCTTTAAATGCCTATAATTTTTTGTCTTTGAAACTACAGGTCTAAGTTTTGGTGCGTAATTTACCTCTTATGACGCAAAGCCGCATACAATATTTGGTTGCGATAACTTTGTTATTTCCGGATATATAAAATTTTTTCGAAAGAAAACACCACATTTTCGGGAAAAAACTAGCTGATTCTCTTGGTTAATGAAACACTTGCAAAAGGAAGGTACTCAGAATTTTCCATCCTCTGATGACGCTCACTAACTTTGTTAGTGAAACGATCGTCAGGTAATATAAATTATAAACATTTGATACACACGTATATTATGAATTTGCAGTATACTTGAAAATCTGGTATATCAAGATCTTAATGTCAATTTACGCCGCGTGTCGTGCATGAAATCAGTTGTTTATAGAGAATCTATAAACACCCGGGAAGAACTATGGCAGAAAGTTGTAAATGCTGCTGAGTCTTATCGGGATTTTAAAATAAGACATTCTTCTAATAAATGCATTTTTAAACATATCAAAGTGAGAGGCGGACATTTTGAGCATTTATTGTCAAAATGGAATATGTTTAACTAATGTTTACTATTTTATTGTTTATTGCAATTTTGAATTCTAAGTAAAAACTTGTTTTTGACATATCTACCAAATTTTAATTATGTCAACTATTAGTATTGCAAGTTTCAAAGCTAAATATCTCGAAAACGGTGGGAGACAGCAACTATCTTAAAGTTAACCTTTTTTTTTGTGTAAAAAAAGTTGTAAAATAAGAATTTGATACCAAAGATGAGATGCTTTAAAGAATAAAAAGTTCTTTCATTTTTCATATATTCAGTCTACCACAGCTGGCGCCCTCTATGAACGATAACTAAACCGTGAACAGATTTCAATTCCTCTACCCAAAAAAACCCCAAAGCCCAAAATTTTGTATGCATATTAGCATTTCTTAAGAGATAGATGTAAAAAAAAAACTAAAATAATATTATGCATTTTACACCCTGTATCTATTAACTATCAACTTTTGGAGTAAACTAAGTTCAGCTAAATCGAAATATTAAGAATCTACTCATGAATTTTGGCCCATTACCACGGGACCACACGGTATAGAGAGTAAACTGATGTGAACTAACATCACAGACATTATCTTCCTACTTTATGATACAAATTTGCTAAACAACACACAAGCAGACAACACAAGATGGAGCTGCAGGCGTTCAATACACACATATATAAAAAACCACAACCCAGAGAAACTCCACAACAACAAATAAAATGAAAAAGCAAATTGTGGTACATTTTTCAATTATAAAAGATAGTAGCCAGCTCCAACCATACAAAATTATTTTATAATATTTAAAATTATAATGTTTGTGGGTTTTTATTTTTACATTGCAATCAGCAACTAAAACTACTTATCCCCTCTCTGTTTCATCTCACTTCTCTTTTATTATTTGTGTATCTTCACCAATTTTTTTTTAATTGTACAATGATATTTCAGAGAAAGTACAAAACCCGCTACACATTTTCCATTTTCTTATAATTTATATTTCAAAATTGTTTCAATAATGTTTTTTTATTTACAAAGTGTAACTAGTAAATTGTGTCTTAAGTTAAAAATCAGGGACAAAGCACACAAAAGAGAACTTAAAGCCTTATAACTTCTTATTTATAAGGTGAAACATTATTATATCAAATTTAATTAATGAATTGGGCAAATGACATTGTTGACCCTTTAACACTTGCTACATTTATTTTGTAAATATGTGCTTGACACAATTTATCAGACCAAAAAATGTAGTATTAATTAAGACACATTATTTTGATTTTATCTGAGCAATCCCATGAAATGACCACAATCAGTAACCCCTTTCTTCTCAGATCATACAATTTTTTGTATTTGTTCAATTGGATCATCTTTCAAATAACAATCAGTGAGATCTCATAATTTTATATATTCTCAAATTGACAGTCATATTATTGAACTTCTTTGTATTTTATACAGAAATGAATATAGCACTATTCTATTTAAACCATGGTTACATTACTGAATAATTACAGGACCACAGGATATCTTTCCACAAGCAGGGTATCTTATAAATACTACAAAAATTGTACAAGCTGTAAACTCTACAAATGTCTATTCTAATTGGTTTCTGTGTAGTCTCGATTACCAAATTTTTTTACGCCAAACAGGTGATCCCAGGGACAAACATACATCAAGTATTTTATTTACTATTTGCATGCTTTATCTTGCATTAAAACAAAAATCATAGGTTACCAGAGACTTGATATACGATAGATTTTAAATTTCGAAGTGATTCTCTCAGCTTTTTTTACACAACTTTACATTTTTAACATACCTGGCGGTGGCGAATGTTCTGGTCTGGGCGGTGACAACAATCCTGGTGACCTTGGCGGACTAAGTAGCCCACACATGGACTCTAGTTCATCTGTAATGCTGGTGTATTCTGTATGCATATGCATGAGCATAGAGTGTGGCAAACTTCCCTGACTGGCTGCAGCGCAAGGTGGTATCACCTTAATCTTAGGCTCGGCGAAAGTAACACTGCGCTCCATTGCAACATTGCGAACCGGGAGTGAGGAAGAAGGTGGAGGGTCAGATGTCTCGGGCTCTGACTGGGTTTGGGAAAATTGTCGACGGTTTAGGCTAGGCCTACTACCATGGAGGGATTCTTCTCCTACAGAGAATAACCAGGCAAATGATTAATATACTAACTCTAATCAGGACAAGGAGAGAATGATGATAAACATGACAAAAAACATGCTACATCTATATGATACAGTAGGTTGTGTGATGAGAGCACTATTCAGGTGTTCAGAAACTCAATTGAGGAACTGAAACCCCAGATTCTAGAGGTAATTTCTGCCGATTTAACCTTAATGATCTCAATCAAAAAATGGTTTCTAATAGAGCTAGAGCCCTTCAGTGATGATGCCTTCACTTCATTTTTTTTCGTCAGTAAACTGTTATTAAAAAAGGTCAAGCTTGGTTCAATGATTAGGCTTCCAATAACAAATCCGCCATGGTAAATACAATTTGTTTCTTGCGATTATAAGCGTCTTATTTGGGGAACAAACCTATACTTTTAATTATAATTTTATGATCATTTACTTCTTGACTTCAAATTTGAAAACTCTAGTTGCTAGAATGCTGTCAATCTTCTCACACTCATTTTTGGATTTTCTTCAACTTCCATTTAAATATCCTACATGAATTCTTAGACTACTTCAGCATATCTTCTCGTTCCATTATTCTCTAGAATTACTGATACTCTTTCACTTAATCTTTGGTGAATGTTGTGTCAACAGGTTGCCTTCTATTTTGATATGTTTCGGATTATGTATTGTGTTCCTGTCTAAGTGTTACATTGCATTTACCCGTAAATTAAGGCGGTTGCTACTTGTGATGCGGCCGTAACATGAAACATAAAATAAATGTTCCGTGCAGTACGCACATATGTAACATTAGGTATCAAATAAATAGCAAATAAATGTTATGTGCAGTGTGCCTGTAATTTCAGGCGTAAATTATTTGTTACATACATAGATATTGACTTATTATAAAAAGTCTGAATGCAGGAAGTGCGTTATGATAGCGAATTGACTTAAAAATATTTCAAATCACAGTTTTTTTTTTCATTAAATGCTTATAACTTTTTTCTTTTAACTTAGAGATCTGATTTTGGAATATGGTATATGTTTTACAATAGAAACCTGTGCACTAAATTTGGTTGTTTTGTTATTTTCTGGGATACAAAATTTTCTGGGAAAACTGGTCTGATTTTCCTGGCTAACAAAATTATCTAAGCCATTTAAAAAACAAGCTATGAAATTTCTTCAAAATCAGCCCATTATTTTTTGAGCTTAACATGTATCTCAATTATCATGCATATTTGCAAAAAATCCTGAAACACATCAATTTTAGAATAAAAAATGACATCCTGCAATGTGAAAACTTCACCCCTACATTCAACGACCTTCGAGTGACAGTTACAACCTAAAATTTTTAAATAAGAAGTAGGGGCTTGTGATACCCCATTCAAAAGATCTCTTCATTCTGTATTCAAAAATTTATTGTAAAAACAGACAAAATAAAAAGAAATTCATCTCATAGACAAACTCTACAACACAGTAAAAAATTTAAAACTAATCGCGTTTCATTATTGATAATGAGAAAACAATAAGAAAAAACATCAATCATAATGTACGCGAAGTTCAAAATGAATGCTTTCAACGTCTTGGTAGCATCCTAATCGTGAATAAAAATGTATTCTAACGTTAATCAACTTCTGAGGTGTAACCCACCTAATCGCAATCGTTATTCTTCTTATTAAGTTAGTTAAAGCGCGTGGTTTAACAGCATAAAGCCTTCTTACCATACATTAAAGGTGTCACCGACAGTGGCGGCTGGTGCCTAAGATTTTTGTGTGTGCAGCATTAAAAGATGTAAGGATAAATAAAATGCTGATTTAAGAAAACTGATAATTTCAAAAAATGACTAAAATAAATAATAACGTTGATTTTCTCGGACAATATAACGGTTTTTATTTGTTTTTACTCAAAAATAGCGCATTGCAGGAAAACAAGTCAAGGGAACTCTTATGTTTCCAATAGAACGAGGATATAAAAAATAATTTTTAGTTGGGAAAAATCATTGGCATGCTATTTTGTTTTATTCAAAATTATCGAAGTCAGTGCCCGTACGCACGCCACTGTTAAAGCTGAAAATCATGTTTCTATTGAAAAAAATGCGTGTTTATTAGCTATTTCTCCGTACTAAATATCACTGAAATATATCAAGCGTTTTCAAAAATATTAATTAATTTCCATTTTTTCCTTAAAACTTTAACACCCCGTATTTTCGTAACAAAATATTTTTGGATCATAGGTTATAAAGCAAACTATCTTTAATTTTTAGTGAATATTCACACCATTAAATATTCATATATCATTAAGGAACATTCTTTATACCTATGTTAAATTGTCTTGCTTGTTCCTGGTAACTAAGTTTACAAAACTTAGTCTTACCTAACTCAAACATTACAACGATTTTAACACGATTCAGAAACAGGAAATACGAATAATACGATCATATGCATATAATATACACTATACATATACCGATGCATTCTTGCTAAATGAAAGACAAATGGCTGCGAACTGCGAAATATGCAGTTCTTTTCTAGCATACATTCGGCGTTTCCGAAGCCGTCCGATGGCCAGTGGTGCTCGTAATCCAGCTGTCAGAACAACGATGTTAGACAGCGACTTCTTTGACCGGCCTAGGAGACTTGCATTATTTCAACACCCAACCAATACTGACTGGGACTAGCGTCTGGCGGTTGATCGCCTGCTCAAATCTCAGAGAACCGCGAGCTTTCAAACAACAACGTATCTACTTCCTGACAATAAATTAGGATTTTAATGCTTTCGTCCAATTAGGAATAATATTTCTTATTCCTTATTCCGACTGCTCCTGAACTTATATAGGACAAGCAAATAGACGTATCCACAATAGAATATATGAACAGTTAGAAAATACGACCCCGTCTCCGCAATGGCTATGCATCATATTCATACAGGACATAAAATAGACTTTGAGCTTCGGTTTATAACTTCAAAACCCGAATTATCCGTGTAGCAATCGAAATCGAAAACGTTCTGATTATTTAAATAAAATAGATGTTTGTCTTCGACTTCTGACTACCTGACTCAACAAATACCTCTCATCCACTTAAGCCTTAATAGACCTAGGCCCAACTAATTACACTGATAACGTGGCAGGTAGGCCAAATGTTTAGGTCAAGACTTATGATGGACTTTCAGATCTCTTTTAGGTCTAGGGTTGAACACGCTGAGACCTTAGAGACGATCTCCAGCAAGATTTGGAGAGTAGGCAAACTGAGGCTCTGTAATCGAGCTACAACACAACCTGCTCTTATTCACTGCTGTAAGAAGTAGGCAGATTGAGGCCTTAGAGTTTATTTCCTTTCATATTTCCTTAACCTCTTGAAAACTGTTCCAAAACAAGAGCCGAAACGTCGAGTTTAAATAAATTCTGAAAGCGGTTCAACCAGAGAACCAAGTGACCGTGGAAAGCTTTTTGAATATATAAACTGTTCAGCAATTATGTATAAACCATTTTTCTATTCCCGCGCCTGTTCATAGAAGAACAGGGACTTTTTCATTTTCTCCTTGGTAATGTTATATGCCAGCCAATCACGTCCGAGCATTCATCTCTACCGTGCAACGCACGAGTCCTGCGCAACCTGTAACTTGTTAGTCAAGAAGCTCCGCCGATTCAAAAATTCATTCTATTCTTTCTCCCGCACTGTAGTCAGACGCACGCTATCACACGCCTAAGTTTAACCGCAATCCTTAATTACTCCTGTGAGTTTTAGTTACATATGTGTGTTACCTAAAATCCATGCATTCTCCGCCTCTCCCTTCCTTACACATAACCTTTAGGTCACACGAACATCTATATCAGGATGCCACATTCAAGATACAATAATTGTAAGTATTTTGTATTCTTAACCTTATTATGTGTATCTATTATTAGAGTAGCCATTCTCTTTTAAAAGGCTGGTTTTTCAAGTTTATTTTGGCTTTATCACCGCCGTCATTTCAATTTTAAGCTTGCCTTGATTCGGACAGAACAATACAGTCATTCACAACATTTCTATGAACACTTTTTTTTCGCCATTTTATTAACATAAACATATAAAAATTGAAACTGGCCCCGAATTATAAGGGTCCTAGTTCCCGCTAACACCAAGAAACTTTTTCTATGAAAATCCGCTAAAAATACAACATTAATATCCGAATATAAGCCAGAATAATAATTTTAATCTCTTTACAAGTTTTTACACAACAACATTCCACATGTAATATATCCGGTTCTTGTTTAGGTAGTTTATTTCAATTTGGTTTTTACATTTCTGTATAATGGACGGAGCAGTTAATTTGCAAAAATCGTGGCAAAAGAATTGGATATAATCATTTTCAAATGACGACTTGCTTTTTAATTTTATGAAGCAAAATAACAGTACACCGTTTCAAAAGAAAGTTGGTCTCTCCAGGCTCTGAAATTTAAAGCAGCCACAATTTTGTCACTAAACGTTACTAAATTAGAGAATCTTCCATTTGTGAACCAGCCATAGAGAAAATGAGGTTTGCCAATGGTATTAAAACATCAAAAATGCAATTTTAAGTTGTGTTAAGATCTGGGAAATATTTTACCTTTTCAATTTAAGACACCGAAGATATTGAAGAAGTATACCTGACAAATCTACATATTAAAAATCACTAAGCAGGTTATTGCCAAATCAATTATTTATGGCCAGATCTCGTTTATTTGGGAAGAGTATACTTAATTGTATGTCTCAAAACTAATTTAACATCCAACAAATTTTGTTTTATTCATTTGACATCTATAAAATTTCATTTTGTTGATTAAAAAATCAAATTTGATTTTTCACTCTACAACATGAGGGACTTTTAACATTTTCACTTCTAATTGACTGCTATTATTCTATATTTCAGTGGATCTTGTGTGTTTTTGTTTCTTTAACGTCGCTATATTTCCGCGACTATGGCCAATCACCGACGTCAGCGAGCAGTTTCACCTCACTATCTTGAAAATTTTTGCTGAATCCCTGCCTTTCTGTAAGGAGGCTAGGGATCTTTAACGTGCCCAACATTACATGGGCACGGGACCGACGGCTCTACGCTCCCTCCGAAGGGCGGAAAGTGCAGACATTCAACTTGCTCAAATACAATGCCACAACCTCGGTTGATGTTAATCTTACAATATGTACCGAAAAAGTGACCGGAAAACCTTGGGATCAAATCCAGTACCCTTCAGTTCAGAGGCACACGGTCTTACCACTGAAATACCGAGGCAGGTCAGTGGATCTTCTTCCACTGTTATTTTGTGGGGTGGAGTTGCTTGCTTATTTACAGGCAATTTTGATTCTTTAAAAAAAAGAGCTATAGAATCATCTGTAATGCTGAGCCTATATCATTATCTTGGTTGCCGTTTCTGAGACCTGGCGTGATCCCATTTTCTTGCATATTCATCTATCTAAACTCATAGTAGGTTAAACAAACACCAAATTTATTTTCAGGTCATAACTATTATTTCTTTTTAGGTTATGTTAGGTTCCATAGCGAGTGGGCTATTTAAGTCCCTCCACTGCAACAGTAGATCTATTGTGCGTTACGCCTAATTGTTTAAATTGTATCCGTCAATTTCAGATTCTTACAGAAGTCGATATTTTTGAGAGTGACTGTTGGTTTGACAAGGTCCTCTTGGAGCATTTTCATCTGCTGTTTAGGTGTTCTACCATTTACGCAAATTCGCTTGCCCGTTTCGAAGCTCCCTGAGTTTGTCTTGACCCGACGGCAGTGTTTGCCTCAAGGTGGTATCATATGGAGTTTCATTTCCGAGTAACATCGAAATGAAACGTTTCCCTTTGCGAAGCTATAGTAGAGGTCTCAACCTTTAGGGGTTATTCCACTTCTTTAGAGATGTCAGCCTCTCTCTGAGTGCATCTGGAGCTGGCACCTGCCAGTGCTTGACTTAAGGCAGTATGATGTGGAATTTCCCTCCCAAGCAATATCCAAATGGAGTCGTTTGCCCTTGTCAGAGTTTCCAGTTGTAAGTCTCAATCTTCAGTCGTCATTTAAACTTATTTTTTCTGTTTTAACATTTTCGATTCATTTTTGTTTTGTGTTCATAAAAAAATAAAAGAGAACTTTTTCATTTAGACATAAAATCAAATGCTTATAAATTACATGCAATAATAATGGCTCTTTATCTCTTTAATATTTGTGAAGTTCAAGGTGAAACAAATTAAAAGCAAATAGAGCAAAGTAATGAAAATCTTTGATCTTCGATTTAACATAGAGCTATTAGAGTCTCATTAGTAGTTGGAGTCTTACATATATCACGAAAATGTCACAGTATCTTATGCTACACCATCAACTCTAAGTCTAACATTTTAATCTTTGATTTATTTAAAAAAAATATTTTAACAAATATGGAAGTCTGTTTTCTATACAATATATGTGTAAATTTTACTGACCCACTATAGCTATCTTCGTTATTATTAAAATTACAGAGATGCTTCAATTAGCTAAATTTTGCTGTTTTTAAGTTCATTCCAAAACTGATTTTAGATCTATAAAATTCTGAATAGCTCAAAACGCATTGAAGAAACCTAATTTTGTGATTATTAATGTTTTTTTAGAATAATTCTCTGAATTTTCATGCTTTTGTAGAGTAAAAAAAATATTTTTTTGCTTAAAGGGATAGAAAAAAATTGACTGGTAGTATCAGTTTTGCAAAACATGTGCAATTTTTGCGCAGGCAATTAGAGTAAACTTATTTTTTCTTATGCACACTGTATTGAATTTTCACATATTGTAATATACCAAGAAATATGTGTTGGTACAACAACTATAAACTGTCATTGTGGAGGCGTCGTATAGCTTACAGCGGTTGCACTATATCAATAAAAAGTGTGCTTGTAAAAATTATTTAGAGAAATCTTAAGTGAAGATTGGAATCTGTGATGAGCACTGATAAAGTACACTTGAAAAACCCAAATCACCACAACATATCTTTTAAAGACCTGACGATCGTTTCACTAACAAAGTTAGCATGATCAGAGGATGAAAAATTCTGAATTCATCCCCTGATGATGCTAACTTTCTTAGTGAAACGATCGTCAGGTCTATAAAAGAAGTGTCATGGTGATTTTATGTTCTCCCAGTGTGGGTACTTATGACAAATATCCTGATAAGACGAAAATCCAGCCAGATAATGTTCCAAAAATTTGCAGTGTAACTATTTGAAGCTAACATCTTACAAGACCGAGAAAAATAATGGTACCAAAGAAGATGAGATGGTGTGATACTTAAGGTACATCTAATTTCAAATATTAACAAAACAAATGAAGTAAAGTTACACTTTTCTATAAAGTGGATGACATTTTTTCGCTTCCTCAGATACAAAAGTGATATGATCTGAATTGAATTTGAAGAAGCTATATTGTGGCAAAACAGCTGTCATCTAATAATAATAATATAGTGTAAATTTTACATTAGTTTGTGTTATTACAAAAGAAGAAGGAATCCGGACCCGATCAGAATTTTTCAGATTTAAATACAGTAGAATCCGCAGTTA
The DNA here is from genome assembly GCA_964006375.1 of Tillus elongatus. Lineage (NCBI taxonomy): Eukaryota > Metazoa > Arthropoda > Insecta > Coleoptera > Cleridae > Tillus > Tillus elongatus. The sequence continues at coordinate 108,410,194 of OZ023264.1, forward strand.
ACGAAGAGTCAAGGGACCAGCAATAATATATGGTAAAAATCGGATCTCGTTATATCAGAATCAAGCAGTAACTACAAAAAAATATTGGTAGGTACATACCTATATGTAAGTGTACATACCAGACTACTTCTCTATAAATCTCTCCATCAATTTTGAAATTCAACTGTAACTGCCTAGTTTGAATGAACAATTATATTCACATGAAATAAAATTACATGACTGTATATGTAAGGCTAGATGTATTCTCGCCACAATTAGAACCGTAGACCGGTTTTGCTCTAATTAGAGCTCTTCAGTATGGCATACTAATTGTAGCGAAAATACACCTATAAAGTAAAACGGCTATGGTAGCCAGCCTTCCAACACCAAGTGAGTGGTGAGACACGAAGCAACATACCGCCACCTAGTTGCGGAACCAAGTAGTATGTTGTCACGCCAGCTCCAAATAACACAAAGTGTTAAAAAATAGAGAGAGAGCTGTCATTTTTTGGGATGTTCCCAGGTTTTATTTTTGCCTATTGGTCTTTCTCTAAATATTTTTTTATAGGCAATGGCTAAATTACAATTGCATTTAATGTACATAAACACAAATTTCCAATTTATCAACAATAGCAAACAGTGGTCTCATTTTGCTAATTATTACGACCCTCATTGTTGATTGGTAACAATATCAGGTTATCGTTTGTGTGCCACCATTTTTTTTAAATTTCAACAACACACCACGAGGGCTTACAGTTTAGAGGAATGGCCATCCACCACAACAGAAATGCTCCGGTTGGAGAGGAAATTTGCAGTCCATGTACAGAGTTTTGGTGGTACGCCATAGGCCAGTAGTTTATTAAGCAGCGCTGCGTGCCAGACCTGGTCGAATGCTTTGGATATGCCTAGAGCGACAATCTGGGATTCACCGTGTAGTTCCATAGACTTGTTCCCAGAATGGGTGGGGTGACAAGGGAAAGGAGGTCGGTAGTTGATCTGCGCTGACGGAATCCAATTTTAGTAATTCGGTGTTTATATACTTTTCCATCACTTTAGAGACGACTGAAAAGAGAGAAATAGGCCTGTACTTGCTAGGAAGCGCTTTGGGTCCTTTCTTGGGACGAGAGACGAGTCAGGACAGGAGCAAGTTCTGGTGCGCATTTTTTGAGAACAATTGCTGGGATCTCGTCAAGGCCAGAGGCTTTCCTGGTATTAAGAGAAGAGAGCCTCTTTCGTACCTTTTTAGTTTTGAAAATGATATCCGTCATTTTTGGCGCGACATTGGCGACTGTTGGTGGTTGAACATTTGGAGGTGGGTTGAGAGTAGAATTGCCGGCGAACAACGAAGCAAAAAGTACAGCCCTGGCCAGGGCTGCAGAAACAATTTCATCCCCTGAGACAAGAGGTGGGAACGTGCTCTTGCAGAAATTATTCCCAATAGATTTAGCAAGAGTCCAGAAGGGTTTGCCGCCGTTGGAGTTTAAGAGGACTTTGTTTTTGATGTGGTTATTGAAAGAGTTTTTTGCCTCAGAAAGAATGCGGACATAGTGGTTTCTTGCGTCGTTAAATGCTCGACGGTTTTCTTGACTGGGATTGTGTAGAAGCTTTTTGTGCGCTTTGACCTTTTCAAGTCTGGCCTTGTCACATGATTTAGAGTCCCAGGGCTTTTGAGTGGCTGCAGAGGTTTTCTGTGTACGTGGAATAAATAATTCCATGCCAGCTTGGATAATTTCGGTGACGTTTTGTGAGATATCAGAGGGGTCAGGATGAGAGAAGCAGACAGACGCCCATGGAAATGAGGAAAACTAATCTCGCATTTCGTCCCAGTTCGCGAAGTTGTAGTGCCAAACGATACAAGGGAGTGATGACTGTCTGACCTCGGGTTGCATTGCGCAGGAAGCAGTTACCATGCCGTGGTCTGAGCGACCCAGGGGGGCGGTGACTGATATCTTATAGCAGTCAGGATTTGTAGTAAGAAGGAGATCCAAGGGATTTGAGCTGTGTGTTGGGATGCGAGGAAAGTAAGTAGGTTGCTGAACCATATTGGCTAAAGAATTGCTAACTGCAAAGGCCTCTCCGCTGCTCTTTCTTGTGGATCGGGTTTTGAAGATCCTAGACATTCCTTATTATGGACATTGAAGTCACCAAGAATAGTGACCTTGGAGGAAGGATATTCAGAAATCAGATGGTCGTTTTTTTCAGAAAGGTAGTCAAAGAGCTGGACAAAGTTATTGTCAGAAGGTGACCAGTAAATGCAACAGATGAATTTAGTTGCAGTCCTGAGAGAGAGTTTTATCCATAGTATGTCTTTTCTTCCAGCTTCTAAATTGGGGAGTCTGGTGCAGGGTAAATTGCTGCGGACGTACGCGCACACGCCTCCATGCAACCTAAAGGAAGTAAGGAGCTCATACCCTGGAAAATTAAGGTGATTAGTGGCTGTTTTGGCACTGATTTGAGTTTCGGCGAGGAAGAGGCGTTGGGGCCTATTAGCCTGGAGGAAATGGTGGACGGAGTTCAGGTTAGAATTTAGGCCACATATATTCGAGAAGGATATGTTAAATCTTTATGCTGGCGCCCCCTGTACACCCCTCTCCCGGATATCCGAATGGAGGGGTATTTTACCTCCGGAATCTTTTGTACAAGGAGGAGCCATCATCATTTTTGCTTATAAGGGAAACCGACTCATACACCAGAACCGGAAACGTCCGTTGGGACTTCACCGGCCCCTTGATGTAAGGGGTGGTACCTCCTCGGGCGTGAAAAAAATCTTTTACTATCACGTAAAGGAAAATTCCACACCACCTACCATATTGCAAGTACACCACACCAGCCAAGTATTAAAGAGCTAACCAGCTCTCGAACTTGCGCTGCAACCCTGGCGAGAACCTTTAAAACATCCATTTAATTTTGTTATTATTCTTTTTTTAAAAATTTAGAATCCTAAGCATATTTCTTATTTAAATAAATTTGTATTTTTGTACATTCAGCTTTTACTCACTAGTATAAGTTTCCCCTGAACCTAAAGTAATCCAGACCCCTGAACATCAACCTTCTTCACTAAATCCTAGCCAGGCATCCTGCATCTAGAGAGTGGTCCGTCTTCGCAATTCTCCCTAAATCGTCTGTATCCATATTTTTAGAATGTTGTGGCAATCGAGACTCTTGTATTGGCATTTTTCCGACCGACCACTCCACCCTTCGGACATAGCAGGTCACAATCACTCAAAACTTTTCTTTCACTGAAACTTTCTGAGTTCAATGTTTAAAATAATGACTGAAAAGGTCCAACGCATCTCCTTTCATTCCAATTGTTTCCAGTTTTTCTAGCAAAATCTTGTGAGACCATGTGAGGTGTTTTCTGTATATCCAAGAATACCGCTAATAACATGGTTATTGAATCGTTTCAATATTGTTTATATAAAGCGTCATCTGTCGATGAACCCCATTCGGTGTTCAGATATAACCCTGTTCATATTAAGATATTCTTTTAGCCTACTTCATATGCTCTTAAAAAATGACTAGGCAATTTTTTTAAGGTAAAAAACACGATTACATCCTCATATTGGTAAGAAACATTGTCAGGTCTTAGACAAGAAAAGGAATCTTATTTCACGTGTTATATTATTGCAGTGTACACTGCAGAAATCGTAGCTTTAATTGAAACCACAAAGTATATAAAACAACAACCCAGATAATAAGTGGTCATATTTACTGATAGTAAGAGCTGTCTGCAAAAAATACAGAATATTTCACCAACAACGAAGTGCAACTACTTGTTTTCCAAACTAATCTGTGATATATTGTCATCAAAAGGTACACAAATATCTCTGGTGTGGATTAAAGCTCACTGTGGCATTGACAACAACGAGGCGGCTGACTACCTGACAAAGTGTGCTACATTAGAAGGTGAGGAAATACGTTATACTTGTCCAGTCTCAGACATTTATTCTAATCTCGTTCAAACAGTTATTATAAAAAAATGAAGTCATCAATATAAAAGTGACGACAAAGGTCACTACTGTAAACCAGGGCCACTTTGTCCCATAGGGTATAACATTGGCCCATCATTCGAAAATGTTTTAAGTAGTGTTGCAATACGAACATGTATCTGTGGAGATTACGATACAGTCAGAACTGTTAGAATGAACCTTTATGTCAACAAATAGGAGTAGACTTAAGCTTTCACTATTCTACGATACATGGGGCTAATCGAATGACGTATTAATGGAATATGACTGTCTTTTATTTGTCGTCAAACTTTTATATCTGCAAGTGTTTCCTGTTGCGTATTTAATATGGTAAGTGACAATTTATCGCATACGTACCTTTCTAAAAACCGTGTGAATACAATTGTAGACACTGATTGAAATATTTTTTGATAATAACCTATTTTTCAATTGATGACATCAATGACCCACTTAATCGGGTTACTTTGGCCTGGGCCGGGCCAAAGTAGCCCGTAAATAAGCAGAAGCATCACTTTGTTACACCTATTGGCAAGTTCCTCTGGAAGTTAAACCACTTAATAAGCTTGTTTCCTTGCACTCCCAATTATCGAAAAGTTTTCAAATGCATTATTTTTTAAATTTGGGATTCATGCTATTTCAAAATCAATGCGCAGCTATGCGATTTTTTTTTCTTCACAAGACCAACAAGTAACTATTCTAAGTTGTCATTTCTTTCCAGATTGAACCAGTTTTAGAAACGTGAAAATGCCTAGCGAGTATACAAGAAAATTTGGCAGCCGTTCCTACGCTGACTATAGTGAGGAAGTGAGTCTATAACTCAAAGACAATCTGCAGAATATTGTAAGAATAAAGAACAAGCTGAAAAATAAATTTCCTTCGAAACCTGGCCATCCAACCACCTTCCCTGATGCCAGAGACCTGACCTGAGCTGACCTGACCTGACCTGACCTGACCTGACCTGACCTGATGCCAAAGAAAATGTATTTTTGGCGCACATTATTCGACTGTCTGAATTTGGATTTCCGGTGACTGAGCTAGATTTTCGCTTTGTTGTTAAAGCATATTTGTCATCTCAAGGTCGAACTGTTAGTCAGTTTAAAAATAACATGCAAGGGCGTGATTGGACAAAATTATTTCTTAAGAGACACCCCGAATTATCAGTTCGATTTGCTGCAAACATCAAACAAGGTGAGAGCGGGCATAAATGAAGACATCATCAGCCATTACAATGACAACCTCAAAGTTGTCATAGAAGGTGTTTCACCAGACAATATATATATATATATATATATATATATATATATATATATATATATATATATATATATATGTATATATAATTATGATGAAAGCAATTTGTTAGATGATCCCGGCACAAAGCAGGATTATGTCCAAGATAATGATTTTCTTTAAAAAGGATTCTATTCATTTACAAAGCGCACTGTGTGACGCATCTTTGTATTGGTCTCTTAAAATATATAAAATTTCAATGTGGGGCCCATAAAAAAAAATTGACAATCACCTGTGCACAATTTGCAAAAACAAAAATACGACCAGCAGATTTTCCGCACCTTTTTATGTAAAAAAGGTATTTTTCTCTAAAAAAAGAAACACAAGAAAGCTGTAAGGAAATATAAAAAAACTCTGGACGCAGCAAGTGCGTTATGGTAGTGAATTTTCATTAAAATGTTTTTAATAGCAAATATGTTTTTTTTAAGAAAGCAGGCACCAAATTTGGTTACCTGTATAATCTATATATTAGAAACAATGTGCCATGTTTTATCAAAATAACTTTATTGTTTGATAATGTACAAACATTTCCGAAAGTAAACTTAAATTGTTCCCGAAAAAACTGGTTTTCTGGTCAACCTTATAGGTTAATAGCAAATTGATTCAAAATTTGAAGCATTTAATGAAAATTCGCTACCATAACGCACTTGCTGCGTCCCGAATTTCTTTTCTTACAAAGATGTATTATATTTCGATGGAAAATGCAAAAATGCAACAACATAGGGCGTGTTCGATTAAAAAAATTCACTAAAAAAAAAAAGAAAATTTGAATCACCAACGACTTATGGGCCACCCTGTAATTGTGGAAATATTTTTTAAGATGTAGCTTAAGACACCCTACAATTAATGTATACAACTTTTTTTCGTAACTTGCATAATAACGGATATATTGCGCTTTAATGATTTTTTACGAAAATTCGACAAAAATGATATACCATTAAACGATAAAATCTATAGCCAACACTACTGCTAAAGCATCAGAGAAGGGGTCTTGTTCATGCTCGTTGTTCTGTCACTTTTAAATTCAAATGTCGCGCGCTACACTGACATAGAGTAAGTGTTACTAATGGTTTCCGCCAGAAGACCAGAGAGGGGGAAGAAGAATGAGAGAAGGGAGAGACGCTTGCATCCCTCTGCCACTTGTTTTTGAGTCCTTGAAGAGGCAAGAGGTCTCGAGAAAGCGAATTGTTTTCAACCCCTTGAAGAGACACGAGGTCTCTAAATATCCATTTTGTTTGTAAGTCCTTTGGGAGACACGAGGTCCCTAGAGGTGTTGTGTGTGAATACAGAAAAACGAAGCTTATGTTCCTGCATTATTGGAGAATAAAGGTAGGTAACTTTGCTTATTGTCAGTGCCCTATTTGTTCTGTTTTTTTTTGTTATTCACCATAAAATAAATACACGTGGTATTTACATTTGGCCCATCGACCGGATTTTTATAGTTGTTTTGTTTTGTTATTAGTTGATACAGTCCATTTTTTGAAGTAATTTTACTTGTTTCCTTTAGTCTAGTAAATTTGTAATTGTTTATTGCCGTGTTGAGTCATTTAATTTCAAGGTGACGTTATTGCTTGTATATAACTAGGTACATACTCGAATTGCATATTGTTGAAATCACGTTTGCATATTGTTTAAATCGCGTTTAGGAATTTTTTTGCGTTGAACAATGGAGTTGATTCAGCTAAAAAATAAGCGCGAAAGCATTTATAGACGAGTAGAAGCCATATTGCACGTGGCTCAACAGGTCAAAATAGACGCAGTAGTGGATTTAGATAGGTTGAATAGATTTGAGGTTCGTTTTGAGGCGTTGAATGAGTTGGTCAATCTATTTGATTCATTGCATTTGGACATCGTGTCGGTAGTTGATCGATCAGAGTTGGAGAGCGAGCATGAAATGCAGAACAAATTCGATGAACTGCAATACTCTATAAAAACTATCTATCGAGAACTGAGAGGTTATGCAAATAAAGCCGCTGAGAATCAAGCTCGATCCGTTTTTCACGGTAGTTCGAAATCGAGTCGAGCATCGAGTAAGTCGCGGTGTTCTGTCAAATCATCGAACGCTCGATCTCTCAGTGAAAAGGAAGTAACGAACGCAAACGCGATTATGTCAACTTCAAATTTAAACAGACATTTGAGGTTACCGAAAATCGAAATGCCAAAATTCGATGGAAATTGGAAAAACTGGCCAACCTTTTATGATCTGTTTAAAACAATGATTCATGAGAACGAATCATTGTCAGATATTGAAAAGTTCCAATATTTGAGTGCTTCGTTAGTGAAGGATGCAGCTGGCCTAATCAAGAATTTACCGCTAACGGGAAGCAATTATGGGATTGCATTCAAGTCTCTGGTCTCAAGGTATCACAATACCCGGGTTTTGTTGACCAATTATTGGCAGGGTATTGTACAGGCCCCCAAAGCAAATAGTGAATCTGCTTCTTCCCTACGAACGTTGTTGTCTGTATTCAGTGAAAATTTGGAAGCGTTGAAGCAGTTTGAACATGACATGTGGGATTTCACTAAATTCAACATGTTGCTGCAAAAGGTGGATATGAGTCTTAAGCAAAAATTTGAGCTTGAGTTTTGCGAATCGGACATTCCCAGTTTTAGTAGTTTATGTAGATTCTTGGAAAAGCAGTGTAAAGCAATGGAGACAACTGCCTTAACTTCCAATTATGTGACTAATAGAAGGCAGCATGTTTCAGCAACCACTGCTAGGCCCGCTTCGTCCTTTGTTACCAGCACAAAGCTTGTATGTGCTTATTGTAAGGAGGAGCACCCCATGCTCAAGTGTGATGGATTTCTATCTTTATCCTCTCATAAACGGTATACGTTCGCAAAAAAGAATAATCTTTGTTTTAACTGTTTATCAAACTCGCATGCCAGCAGGGAGTGCAAGTCATCAAGTTGTCGTGTATGTAATAAACACCATCATACATTATTGCACTTCCCAAAAGCACCGGCATCGGGAGATGAGAGTGACTCAAACAAGCCACCTGTGGAAGAGCCACAAGGTGCAGAGCAATTGCGTGTGTTGGCAAGTGTGGTAAAAAGGGAACAGTCCGTGTTACTGGCAACTATAATGCTATTAGTACGAGATAAAAATGGAAAGGTTAGGAGATGTCGAGCTCTCCTGGATTGTGCGAGTGAGGCTAATTTCATTTCGCAGCAGTGTGTTGAAAAATTGGGGCTCAACACCTCATCTCGTTCAGTGATGGTTCAAGGCTTGAACCAAATGAGCTCGCTTGCTAGCCAAGGCACTCTCAAATGTCGAGTAGAGTCCATTTATGAGCCAACAAAGTTAGAGTTGGACATGATTGTGATTCCGAACATTTGTTCCAAGATCCCTTCTGCTGAAATTGAGCAGTGCCACTGGCAACATATTCAGAACTTAGAGTTGGCAGATTCAGAGTTTGGTATACCAGGGGACATTGAAATTTTGTTGGGTACTGACGTTTATGCTCATGTGGTTAGACCTGGAATAAAGAGAGGGCCTCGAGGTGCACCAGTGGCCATCAATACTGTTTTTGGTTGGGTGCTTATGGGCAGTGTAGAACAGTCAAAGTCTCATTCTGTTGTGAATAGTTTATGCACGTTGGTCGACTTGGATCATACCTTGAAACAGTTTTGGAGCTTGGAACAGGTACCACAAGGTTTAGTTATGTCTCCGGAAGATAAAAAATGTGAGGAAATCTTCAAGAAGACTCAGCACCGAAATAGTGCTGGGAGATATATTTTAAATATGCCCTTTCGTGAGGGCACTCCGTGTTTGGGAGAATCTTTCAGTGTTGCATTGAGGCGGTTTTACTCCCTGGAAGCACGTCTTAGTAGGGATCCAGCGTTGCACAAGTCCTATTCGGAGTTTATCAGGGATTATTATGAGTCTGGCCATATGTCTCTGGTATCAGATGTAGCTGTGGAACCATCTGATGCATACTATATTCCCCATCATTGTGTGTTGCGTCCTCACAGCCTTTCGACCAAACTGCGGGTGGTATTTGATGCTAGTTCCAAAAGTACGAATGGTGTATCTCTGAACGATACGTTGTTAGTGGGAGCGAAGTTGCAGACAGATATTGCCACTGTGTTGTTGAAATTTCGCTCAAACAAAATTGCATTTACTGCTGACATTCGGCAAATGTATCGACAAATTTTGGTTGTAGATAATCATAGGGATTATCAAAGAATTCTCTGGAGGTTCTCAAAGGGGGAACCTGTACAGAAATATCGCCTTAATACTGTCACATATGGGGTCTCCTCAAGCCCACACATGGCAATCCGAACAATGATGCAGCTTTGTGATGATGAGGAATCATCTTTTCCATTGGCAGCAAAGCTAGTTCGGTCCGATCTCTATGTGGATGATGTAGTCAGTGGAGTCGACTCATTGTCAGAGGCTTTTGAGTTGCAACGGCAATTGATTGGGTTGTTTGCTAAGGGGGGTTTTGAATTGAAGAAGTGGGCCAGCAATAATTCGAAACTGTTGTCCACAGTATCAGCTGATAGTCAGCAACCTCGATCGTTAGATTTAAATGATCCATCAGTGTTGAAAATTTTAGGATTGCAGTGGTGTCCCATAGGTGATACATTCTCTTTTAATGTTGAACCTATTGATCGTCCGTGCACAAAACGAAATCTTCTTTCGGAATTGGCAAGAATTTATGACCCCCTGGGTTTTTTGTCTCCTGTTACCCTGTTGGCAAAATATCTTATGCAGTGCTTGTGGGAGCAAAAGGTGGGATGGGATGATAAGCCCTCAAAGGATATTGTTGGTCAGTGGTCTCAGTATAAATCACAACTCAGTGCGCTAGCAGGTTTATCAATTCCCAGAGGCGTAAAACACGATAATATCATCAGTACAGAACTCCATGGGTTCTGTGATGCATCGGAGCGAGGGTATGCTTCAGTTGTTTACTTGAGACAAGTATCAGAGGAGGGTCAAGTTTGGATCAATTTTCTGTGTGCCAAGTCCAAGGTATCACCTTTAAAAAGAATATCGATTCCACGTCTCGAATTGTGTGGGTGTTTATTGTTGGCAAAGCTTCTGGAATTTGTGTGTCGGGTGTATGAAGGTCGTTTTGAGTTTAACTCTATGTATGCTTGGTCAGACTCTATGGTGGCACTTGCCTGGATAAAATCATCTTCCAATAGGTGGAAGACCTTTATTGGGAATCGAGTAGCAAGCATACAAGAGAAGATTCCTCCAGAGTCATGGCATCACGTAAGTGGACAAGAAAACCCAGCTGATTGTGCATCGAGAGGCATGTTACCTTCTGGGTTTTGTGAGCATCCACTATGGTGGGCGGGACCCGCCTGGCTAAAATTGGCAAGAGAAAATTGGCCCAAGTCGTTGCGTTTTGAGCCGCCAGAAGAGTGCCTGGCGGAGCAACGAACTCTCCCCGTACTAGTTACTTTGGCAAATGAGGAGTGGCTCAGTAAACTTTTGAATCGCTTTTCGCATCTACGGAAAATTCAGGGTGTTGTTGTATATTGTCAGCGGTTTGTGCGAAATTGTAGGGTGTCTCCATCTGACCGAACTACTGCATCTCTGACAGCCACCGAATTACAGGAGGCGCTTCATATGCTTATCAAATGTGCTCAAGGTGAAGTATTTCAAAGGGAAATAGCATCCTTGGTTAAAGGTGAGAGGTGTGCGAGGGCAATAAATAAGTTAGCCCCCTTTCTGGATACAGAGGGTATCCTCAGGGTGGGCGGTCGCCTTCGTCAAGCTGATGTTCCAGTTGAAGTGAAACACCCTATATTGTTGCCCCGCTCACATCGTCTCACCGAGTTAATCATTGCACACACACACCATGTCAATCTTCATCCTGGTCCTCGCACATTGCTTCATTTGCTTTCGCAACAGTTTTGGATTTTGTCCCCTCGGAGAGCTATTCATCATGTTTTGTCAAGGTGCTATCGTTGCTTTCGAGTGAATCCTACTCCCATGGCACCGATGATGTCTGATTTGCCAGTTGCCAGGGTTTCTCAGTTGAAGCCGTTTTCACACAGCGGAGCTGATTTTGCAGGTCCAGTTTTTGTGACACAGGGCAGATATCGAGGTGTCCGAAAGGTGAAAGCATATATTTGTTTGTTTGTGTGCATGGCAACGAAGGCCCTCCATTTGGAAGTAGTGTCTGATCTTTCAGCTGAAGCCTTCTTGGCAGCTCTTCGGAGGTTTGTGGCTCGCAGAGGAAAATGTGACAATTTGTATAGCGATAGAGGTACCAACTTCGTCGGCTCAAATAAGCAGCTCTTAAACTATGCAAAGGGGGCAGCAGATGCTTGTACCATTAAGTGGCATTTCAACCCCCCATCAGCTCCGCATTTTGGAGGTCTGTGGGAGGCAGGAGTGCGCTCAGTCAAGACTCATTTGCGAAGGGTGATCGGTTTGCAAATTCTGACCTTTGAGGAAATGTCCACGTTGCTTGCTCAAGTGGAATCAGTTTTGAATTCTCGACCATTGTGTAGTGCGAGTACTGATCCAAATGATCTGTTAGCCCTATCCCCAGGACATTTTCTTACAATGGAACCGTTAGGTGCTCCTCCTGATGCTGATTTGACTTTGTTAAGTATGAATCGCTTGTCACGCTGGCAGCTGGTGCAAAGGATCCACCAGGACTTTTGGCGCCGCTGGAAGAACGAATACCTGCATACACTGCAGCAGCGTGGTAAGTGGGATACTGTGCAAACGTCCCCCCCGATCGGAGCTTTAGTTGTGATTAAAGATGAGACTTCGTCACCTCTTGTTTGGAAGCTCGGACGCATTATGCAACTATACCCAGGCCGTGATGGTATAGCTCGGGTAGCTCAAGTTCGCACTAGTAGTGGCACTTTTGATAGGCCTCTGACGAAGTTATGTCTGTTGCCATCGCAGTAATACGTCTGCCTTGAAATTTTTTTGTACAGTTAATTATAAATCCAATAGCTTCAGTTTTTTGTTTTTTGTGCTTATTGTAAATTTTTGTTTTGTTTGTTTATTTGAGAAACAATATAATTGTGAAAATAAATCCTTATTTTGGTGGGCGGAATGTTCATGCTCGTTGTTCTGTCACTTTTAAATTCAAATGTCGCGCGCTACACTGACATAGAGTAAGTGTTACTAATGGTTTCCGCCAGAAGACCAGAGAGGGGGAAGAAGAATGAGAGAAGGGAGAGACGCTTGCATCCCTCTGCCACTTGTTTTTGAGTCCTTGAAGAGGCAAGAGGTCTCGAGAAAGCGAATTGTTTTCAACCCCTTGAAGAGACACGAGGTCTCTAAATATCCATTTTGTTTGTAAGTCCTTTGGGAGACACGAGGTCCCTAGAGGTGTTGTGTGTGAATACAGAAAAACGAAGCTTATGTTCCTGCATTATTGGAGAATAAAGGTAGGTAACTTTGCTTATTGTCAGTGCCCTATTTGTTCTGTTTTTTTTTGTTATTCACCATAAAATAAATACACGTGGTATTTACAGGTCTATTTGAAATGAATTTTCTGGGAATATTTTAGTAAAATGAAGGACAATGACGATTGAAACTAAGAGTTCAGGCTTTGTAAAACATTATTCTTGAGACATTTTCCTTCCATAGATCATATTAATTTCAGGTTCATTGCCTAAATATTAACAATTTTGACGTTTAAAATCGTGACTTTGACGTTTTGAGGAAAACCCAAATTTATTTTTATTTAAATGCCTGTAACTTTTTTGTCCTTTAACCTACAGCGCTAAATTTAGGTAGGTAGCTTACCTATAATGATATAAACCCGTGTACCAAATTTCGTTGCCCTTACTTTGTTAATTCTGGAGATATAAAAAAAATTCGATTTTTTTCCAAAGAAAACACAAAATTTTCCGGTAAAACCTCGGCGGATTTTCCTGGCTAACGAACTTATCCAAGCCACTCGCGAAAGGAAGGTACTCACCTAATTTTATCAAAATCGGTCCATTATTTTTTTAGTTATAGGTGTGACACATAAATATATAAACATATATATATGTATATATATATATATATATATATATATATATATATATATATATATATATATATATATATATATATATATATATATATATATATATATATATATATATATATATATATATATATATATATATATATATAAACATATATATATATAAACATATAAAAATTGAAACTAACCCCGGATATGGGTTCTAGGGGTCCTAGTTCGCACTCATTTGCAAAAATTTTTTCAAAATTCAAAAGTCGGGATCTCCCCATTAGTGAATTTTTTCTACGAAAATTCACTAAAATCGCAAAATTCGGTTTTCTTCCTATAACTTCGAAACTGTTAGGAATTTTACAGATCTAAGAGCAGATATGGCATGAGCTTAAAAGACCGTATGATTTTCATAATTTACATAAGCACATAATCTCTCTAACCTTAATAATAACATAGATAGCTGTAGTGAGCCAATTTACGTTGTATGTATAGTAACATAAAAATGATGTGGGATACTAAAATTTACATACAATTCCACAACACCATTTTCTTACTAAATCTAATCAAAAAATCTACTGACAAAAAGTTTGCTACGTTTTTTATAGTAAAAACATGACAAAAAATACTTATCAACATCAAGATGAAACATATAATGGGGTTATGAAAGGGCAACATTCATAAAACATACCCATTTTCCTGAAATAGAAGCAGAAAGATAGGCTTTTTGGTGAAAAAAGTGTCCGTGTCTCACATGCTGACAGAACAAAGAAAAGCAGTTAGCTGTAGTTAGTTAAACAGACATAAAGTAAAAAAGCATAGACTACAGAAGAAGGAGAGGAGGAAAGAACAAAGTAAAACAGGAAAGGAAGAATAGTAGTGGAAAGTGCAATTTAGAATTTAAACTATTTTTAACGTTCCTAATGTTATTTTTTTAACCCTTTCAAAACTGACTTATTACTTCATAATTAAAATTGTATCAATTACCATTTAAAATATATTTTACACATGGAAAAATTGTATTAAACATGGATATACAATTTAAAAAGTAATACCGACAATCAATGCCTGCCATGTATAGCATATATATGAGAGTGTAGCCTGCGTAAGAAAAAGATGGTAGTGATACAATGAAGCAAATAAGTTATTCAGAAGGACACAGGCAATTGTCAGCCGGCTGTCCAGTTGAAGTAAACTTCACAGATAAAAATATCTAATTTTGTTTATACACTCAAATGTCAAACGACTAGCATTGTCCATCTTTGTCTAAGTGATATAAATGACCACATTTTAGACAGTTGTCAACTTACCTATCTAATTGTGTATCCCTGATATTAAAGAGCACTGACAACGTATTCAATAGTATTTATGTAGGATGATGTATTGAACAGTTTTTAGCCCACCACCTAGACCCCGCAAAAAATTATTTTGTTCAGAAAACCAGGTTTCCACAGCTTCTATCACCTTTTTGTTGGAAGAAAATTTAAGATTTTTCAAATGTTTATTCAGTTGATGAAGAGATGATAGTTAGGCCAGATCTGAACCAAACTACCAGCAGGAAGCTGGCCAAACTCCAAAGGCTGGCACTCCTAGGTATCATAGGTGCTATGAGGACGACACCCTCAGCCGCGCTAGAGGTCCTGTTGATGCTGCCACCGCTTCCCATCTGTATCAGAAGGGAGGCTATGGCGTCGCATCTTAGAATCCGGGACTCAGGTAACTGGTGTGGAGAGGGAGCAGTAATAGGGCATGCAAGAGTCGCCAAGGAGATGAAAAAGGAAATTCCGATTTCCGCCATAAAGGTGAGGGATGCCGAGGACGATATTAGGTTGACTAGGCCATACACCCTCAGGATCCCAAGTAAGGATCAGTGGAGGGAAAATGAGGTTGCATTCCAGCCCGCAAGCCTGATCTGTTTCACCGACGGATCGCGGCTGGAGGACCAACAATCCTCCGGGGCAGGAATATACATCGAGGGCCTGGGGGTCCGCGAGAGCTATGCTCTTGGCGCATACACCACAGCATTCGAATCAGAGGCGTATGCTATCCTGCCTGTGGCCAATAGACAGGATGTGAAGATGAGTCCCGAGAAATGTGTGTGCATCTGCTCGGATAGCCAGGCGGTCTTCCGGGCAGTCTGCGCGGCCAGAATCAGGTCACCACTGGTTCAGGAGTGCGCTGACGCCCTCAGAGGGCTAGCCAGGACGAAGGAGGTGCAACTGGTGTCGGTTCCGGGACACTGTGGCGTAGAGGGGAATGAGGTGGCGAATAATCTCGCAAGACTCGGTTCCCGGCGGCCGTTCTGTGGCCCGGAGCCTGCGATAGGCATAAGTAGAAAGACAGTCTCTGTCGCCTTAGACAGATGGACCAAGGAAGCAATGGAGAGGCACTGGGGGTCGGTTGGTGGCTGCAGGCAGGCGAGGGACTTCGTGGAGGGGCCGGACAGAGATAAATCTGTCTGGCTACTCGGAAGTAG
Source organism: Tillus elongatus (assembly GCA_964006375.1). NCBI lineage: Eukaryota > Metazoa > Arthropoda > Insecta > Coleoptera > Cleridae > Tillus > Tillus elongatus. The sequence continues at coordinate 108,425,856 of OZ023264.1, forward strand.
TCGACCTACGCTTCGCCGCATCCTCGGGGTGCTGACAGGCCACTGCGCCCTTAGAAGAAACCTCACATTGATAGGCGTAGAGAGGGATCCCATTTGCCAGGAATGCGGCGAGGATGAAGAAACGTCCTACCACTACCTGTGTGAATGCGAGGCTTTTGGGAGTCTTCGAGCAGAATTGTTCGGATCAAGGACACTGCAGAGGAATCAGGTAAGTACCGTCCAATTGAAGACCGTCACGGCCTTCATCTCGAGGTCGAGGCGGTTTGGCGACGGAACCGAGGAAGAGTAGAGCATGGTTGCTGGGGTTGGCAAAAAGGGCCCATTGTGGCCTACTTGCTTGGCGTTGGCCTCCCCACCACAGCTACTACTACTAGGCCAGATCTGGTGAACAGCCGGTGGATGTTCAAGTAATTCAAACTAAAACTATGACTGCCTCCATGGCAACATGTGATTTGTGTACAGGGACCTTGTCTTGCAAAAAGACAGAAAGTATACCGTAATTACTCTCCATGGCAATTCCAAAACACCGAAATAGGAATTTTTCAGAAAATTTTTGTAAATGAAACTTCTTTGGCCTTAGGGAGCCAGCGTGTCCTCATCCCGTTGATTACTGCTTTGCTTCAGGGTCATGTCCCCAAGCATTATCCTGGTAATAACACGGCTTAACAAATCAATATTTTGTTCAAATATGACGCAGAGTAAGCATGATGCTTCTTTCCTTGTTCGCTTCTGATTAGCATTTAGACATTTGGGGATACATTCCGCAGACATTTTTGTCTAAATGGATTTGAACGGTATAGCAAATGCATTGATAAGATGTATTGAGCGCCATAGATATTCGTTCCAGCCCAATTTTATGCTCACAGTTGATTACTTACAGTCGCTGACAAGGAACATTGATCACAATGGGCCATGGTATTAAGCACATCTTCATAAATCTGTAATAAATACAGGTACTTGGCGATGGCCCAATACAACAATTTTTTGATTTTCACTATTTTAGTCAACTTTCCTTTTTTTAAAACTATATTGTGCAAATGTGCTTTGGCCTTCTGACGTGAAATCTCTGACTGATATTTGTAGTAAGTTATTGTTCATTGATACAGTGTCCCAATATTTTTTAATACATCAAAACGATTAAGGCTAGCTAGATATCAATACTCCCCTGTAACAGCAGATAAATAAAAGTACTTTGTGTTCTTTGCATCAAGAAAGTGGATTTCTGTGCCAAATTTTGCACCTAACAAATTTATTTTACAGTGTATCTAATTTAATACTTATTGTATTTGTTATTTTGCAGTTACAGGATCCTTTTCAGTTTGTATAGGATATAAAAGCAAATAGCGGAGTAAGTTTTAGGTGGTCAACACACCTCCACCACCACACCACCCACCCCACCCCCCATACATTTTCAGTTATAATCTAATAATATATATATATAAAATATTGTTTGTAAAAAATTTGTAAATGTGATCATGTAAGGACAGTGCATTAAAGAGAAAGTGAGAGAATACAGAGGAGAAATGTAAAAGAGATTTAAGTATAATTGAAAGAAGGAAAAAACTGTTACATAGATTAGAAAGATTAGTAAACTTAATTCTAGCTGATAAATTTTCGATGTTTTAGAAACCTTAAACAGGAGTATGTAAAATTGAAAAACAATATTAAGTACATCTTCTAAAAACACCCAATTCACAACCACCATCTATAATATTTAAAAATCATTTGAGAAATATTCATTTCTATAGGAAACCAAGTAAATACTTTTCTGATTTTATTAGGTCAATTTTGTTGACGAAATAAGACACACAATTAAGGTTTTCATTGTGAATTCGGCGTTTCTGAAGTGATAGGGGGCGGTTATCTAGTTCGCATTCATTAATGCCCCAGTAAAGATTCTAAAGCAAAAAATTATCATGTCAAGAAGGTTAGATAGATAATTTTGAAAGCAGTCAATATCTGCATACTTTTAACACTCATAATTTTCTTAAAGCCAATTGAATATGTAAAACATAATCAAAATATCAAACACATGAATACATCACTAATATCAGATAAAAGCAACAAATAGTCACAAATTAATAAAAAAGTAAATTTACTGTGTATGTAAAAGACAAATAATTACCTGTAGGTCCATTGCCCCCATCAGAGCTTCTACGTCCTGTTGTTCCAGAAGAATCTCTTCTCCGCTGAATGGCCCTGGTTTTTAGTACATCGAGACTAAGAGCTGCCAAATCATCAGCAGATAAGTCATCTGATTCATCTACTGATGTCTTCGAGTCAGTGCTTCTGGTACGTTGGGTAACTAGGTGCAGCTGCTTTTGGGTTTCTAATAAAACAAGAGTGTTATAAATTTTTAACGAATGTACAAACACATGCAAAGTAGTTAAAGAAATCACAATAATAATAATAATAATAATAATAATAAAAATGTGTCTGATTATAAGTTTTTATTTTCTAGGAACAAACGGTAAAAATGCATTCAAAAAAATTATTTGCAAAACATAGGTTTGGTACTGGATTTCTCTTGTAAACAATTCTGCTAAAACTTCTGTACTAAATGCAATAACCTGAATTTATTCAAATAATTTCATCTTATATACTGTTTTAGATATGGCAAAAGTGTATTAGTGTAATCTGCTCTTTGATGTAAAACATGTTGCTTGCATTAGTAGATTGATACCGTAGATGCAGAAAACGATATAACAAAATATTTATTAATTCTGTTTCACTCATTGCATTATGTCTTGTATCTTGGTGATAATAGGTCCCCTATGGGCACGGGGATGAAATAAAGAATTAGGCCCAAGGTAACTTCTACCTGTCATAAACGGTGACTAACTGGAGGTGTCAGGTCTGGACTAACTCAGGATTCCTCTAAGATCTCTAGTGATTTACAACCGGAGGTTGAGGCCTCTAGTGTGGGCTTCTAAACGGACCTCGCTTGAATGTATGTCACTCGGATCCAAGTGAAAGCTGAAATCTCTAAGGGCCACATACCTCAAGAGGTTGGATCTCTATGGGTGAGATGCTCCTGAAGGTTGGATCTGTAGTGGTAAAATGTCCCTTTAGGTTGGATCTCTAGTGGTGAGATGCCACTGGAGATTGAAAACGGGCAAACGACCCCGTTTGTGTGATGCTCGGGCGTGGGACTCCATGGGATATAGGAGTGGGGAGCTGAGATCTATAGGAAGTGGATTACAACGGGAGACCCCAACCGTTAGCTTCAAAACTGGCAAACGACTTCGCGTGGATGCAGCTCGGGAGCGGGACTACATATGATACCTCTAATCAAACACTGATGGATGTCGGGTCCAGACGAACTCAGAGAGAGGCCATATTTCTGTGGATTTCAAAATAGGCAAGCAATTTCGCTCAGATGACAGTACACCTCAAGAGAAGAAGAAAAAAGCCCTTAAAGGACCTTGCCAAACCAACTTTTACCCTCTTATTATTGGAGTTACAAGTGAAAGTAAAAAGCCTGTCTGGAGAATAGAGATAAAGATTTTAAGAAATCTGATAATTAATTCCAGGATCAAGAGACTGTCAATGGTAGAGTTAAATCTTGGTTAAAAGGTGTGACAACTAATACATGAATTAATGACAATGATAAAGTTAAAACTGGTGCAGATAAAAATAAAAGGAGGTAAAGGAGAATAACGTCAAGAAAAAGGAAGCTGAAAAGCACAAAAATAGAAAAGGAAGATCAAGTTACTGACAAGGCAACAAAAGACGGTAAAAACAGAGAGTTCAAGGATGTTCCGTTACTTGGTCAGTCATTAGATAAAAATGGAAAACAGCAGGGATGATGAAATAATGTACACCGATTTAATGAGTCAGCTGTTGACAAAGAGACAAAATTTGAGATACCCAGTGTCTCTGGCGCTCCCTTAAGAGAAATACCAAGGATTCATCCTCTGATATCACGTTTTAAGAATGATGACTTATAAACACTTTACAGAATATTTAAAATAACAAGCAAAACTCCATTATTTAGACTATTAGGAAATTCAATCGATTTGAATTCAACAAAGATTCAGAAGAATATGGTAAAAATTTCAGCTAGCTTATAGAGATTATTCTTTTCATGATGGCGACTCAAGCAATGAGTTAACTGCTAGATCCAGGAGAGACAAAGGCAAGCAAGCATATTCTGATAGAAACACAGAGAAGCCCCATTAACATCATCGTGTTTCTAACAAGAAAGTCAAGTCAGAGAAAGATAAACAAATGTTAAAGCTGATCAGAGTGCGGCTAGCTTAGGTGAGAGTAATGAAAAAAATATGGATAAGCATAAGAAACCTGTAAAAGCCAACACTAAAATTAAATGACATAAAACACCTAATTTAGATAGGTATGGGGCTATGACTATACTTCATCTATAAAAGCCTATATTTCTCTACCCACTGATCTTAAGGAGGTATAGAAACCATAAACAGTTTTAAGAGGAGGGTCAAAGTGTATCTCTCAGGTGTACAGTTCTATACTGTCAGTGAATTCATTAAATCAATATTTAATTTGTTTTAATCATCAATTTTTAATGTCTTGATCTGGTGTGTGTGATATAAGGTTATGGAATTTTATTGTGTTTTTAATGTCTTTTGACTATGTCTATATTTATGCTGTGAATTTCGTGATAATAATCTTATTATTATTTATAAAGCGAGATTGGAGACTTAAGATTTTTGAATAATAACTTACCAGCAGAACCAGTCGTCACAGAAACAGTATCCTTCTCATCATCTGTATCCCTGTACTCAATGTGTTCTCCGTTATCAAATATGTAGGCATCAGGCCTGACCTCTGTCAGTGACCGAATGACGCCTCTCTTTCTGGGAGGCTTTACAGAGAGCTGGGATTCTTCTGAAATTGCTTCTGATCTCTCACTGGTGGTTCTAAATCGGTCAGCTGGAACTTCAGCGTTAGCCCAGGTGTTGCCAGGTTCTTGTTGGTTAAGGACAGTACGATGCATGGCAGATATATGCAGCAAGACTTCTTGAATCTCTTCTGTCAGTTTGCGGTATCGTATGTCCAGAGATTGGAGGACTGTCGTATGGTGGTTTTCTTTAGTGTTGATATCTTCTACTTTCTGTGACATTAAAGGAAATAAAGGGTGTTATATAATCAAACTTTAAATTTATGTTTATCTGTGGGTTGAAGACTCCCTAAAAGAGCAAATCAGCTAATTGTAATTTTTAGTTAAACAAATTGCTATCCATGCAACCACAATAGTAAGATATCCAAACAAAACCCATCAAATAAGTGAGTTGAGTTTTTAAAACCTATTCATTCAATTTGCATTGATTTTTGTATCAGCTATCACAAAAACGTACAGATTAAACGAACTTTGAGAATGTTTTCCTTTAATGAATCTCTTGGATGAGGCCATTGGCGAGTTCAGGAAATGGGAAATAAAGCTTCGGACAAATTTTAAATACAGATATAGGTATATTAAATTTTACATTCAAAACTTGGATGGGTTATAACTTTGAACAGTTTTGTGTAAATGCCAAATCTCAAAATACAGTAACTGCATCAGAGATTCTGTCTTATCTCCAATAACATAATTAGTTATTTTTAAAGTCACATTATTCTACTACTTCAATAATCCCCATCTTTGCGGAGTTAGGAATTTTAATAAAATTAGCCAGTCCTCAGCATAAGTGTTAATTCTCTGTGCAAAACTGAATGATTAAAAATTAAGACACTGTTGAAAAATGCATCTACAGTGAAGAGAAAAAATAAAGTACTGATTAATGAACGCAAAAAACAACCTGGGTACAAGAAAAAAGTATCTTTATCCATAACCTCTTTTCTGAAGTTCAATGTTTGATTAAGGATAGGGAAGAATTAAAAAAGGAAGCAAGCAAATTCTGAATACACATTCGCTAAAAGTTCAGCGGACCCGACTTTTTTATCACGCTTTGCTAAATCTACTATTTACTATAAATGCAGTATTATCATGTGCTGCACAATGGAGGTTAACACTAAGCAGAATTTGGGGTATAAAATAAATAGCATATCACTTGACTACTGAGATATTTAGTAATTGTAGAACATTTTTGTTGCTAATATCTAAAACACCAATTTTTTGAATATATCAAACATTCATATTTTCCTCCTAAAATAAACATACCTGAGTTAAATTCTCCAGTCTATCCATAGTAACTCGTATCCTATCTTCAGTTGACTGTTGCAGTTTGTATTCCTGCTCAGCAAAATAGCCTTCCACACAATCCTCTTCGAAATCATATAGACGTTCCATCTCATCTCTGTCCAAGAATAACTTCAAACCGTTATCATAGCTCTCTTCCTTTCCCTCCATCTTGCGTCGCAGGTATTTGAACAATAAATATATATGACAAAAAACAATAAAAGGTTGGGGCAAAAGAGGTTTCTGTTCATACTCCATGACAACGGTGAATCTTTGGAACATCCAAACTTGGTGTGAGTTTGCATTCACTTCATTGAAAATATTGTTAAATACAGCTATCAACAAGTTGATGAGAAGTATGTTAGCAACCAATAGGTAAATGGCCATAATAGTGGGAGACACCCACTTTCCTGTCACACATTCAATTTGACCAGGACCTCCACATGGAGGGTCAATCTTATCTGCATACACTTCTCCATACAACATAAAGTATGGCTCAAGAAACACCTGAAATAATAATTTTAATAATAGAGGACAACTTTCTTCTTTAACTTGCAGCGAGCAATTTTTAGAAATGATTGTTTCCATCTGCAGCTACTTTTAAAAATTAGAAAACTGCATAACTTAACAAATAAAACATTATGACTTAGTGAGTCAAATGCTTAAAAAAAAAACTATGTGTATGTTACATAAACAGTATGTGCAGCCTCCAGAACACCCGAAACTTTTTTAAATGAAAAACTTTATTAACGGCATCAGATTTTGACAAGCTGAATATCGTATGTCTCCAAAAATTGTCTACCGGGAGGACATTCAAAAATTTTAATGCTAGAGCATTGAATGATGATTTGTAAAAAATTACCAAGAAATGAGTAGTTTAACATAGGCGTGTACTTTTTAGCTATAACAGGTTTATGGAATAAAATCCTCGACCAGCGAAAGCCAAGATGCAACTCTTAGGAAGTAATGTTGATATAGGTATTGATAGAAGAGTTCAGAAATCAACTACTTCGATTGGACGAAAATAAATTCAAAATAAACAAAAATGTGCTTTCATTTATTTGAAGAATTCTCATCAATGGCAAATTAAATCTATCCAAAACAAAACATAATTTTGTGTGGGAGATAATTATAGTTAATTTAATTTGGTGAATTGTTAATAATGTTTCTAAATTAAAACTGAATACTTACATCTCTAGCAATACTCCATGTAGGTTCTCTATCAGGATTCAGTATTGCTTGTCTAGACACACCAAAACTCATAAGGACGATCAGCAATAAAACCACAAAATATATCATGTTCTTCACCATTTTCCCCATCATCGTGACAAGTGGTCCTTAAAATACAATAATAATAATTATAAGAATAATTTGATATTTAATAAATCCAACATCACTAGATACATTGAATTAAGCCTAAAAATCATTTTAGGCACAAAAAATTGTATGCAAACAATATTTCTTCATACTAAATAAGACGGTACTATAATAGTCACTGATTCCATTATATTTTAAAGAGGTAGGTTATGTTATAAAGTTAGTGGGCCATTTAAGTACCTCCACTGAGACCCTAGGTCTATTGTGGCTCACGTCTGTTTTAAATTTCACCCGTGAAATCCAGCCACTTACGGAAGCCGATAATTTTTGTGGGTTTAAGTTGGTTCAGATATCCTAATGCAATTGGGTCTTGCGAAAGAACTTGTGCCTGATCCTGTCTGCTTCCAGACAGGAATATAGCACATGCTCTGCTCTTTCGTCACTTTCCATACACAGTCGGCACTCAGTTTCTGTCCAAGCGCAATACTGTGCAAGTGGTGACATAGCCAACAATGTCCTGTATACAGATTGACCAGAGTTTTTGTCTCTTGTTTGTTCAACTCTAGATGTTTTTAAACCTTTCTCTCTGTGAGGCTTTTGTTGGCATACGTCTAGGTCTTCAAGGTGCGTGTTGCTGTGCATGAAGCTACACCCAATGCAGGGTCTGGTCCAATATAGATTTAAAGAAGGCAGATATTACTTCACATATGTAATGAGCTGTTAATGTTAACACTCCTAATTGTCTCAATATCCCCCCATTAAAAATCTCCGAATTTCATTCAATACATTAATCTAAGTGTTCTTTTCTGCATCATGAATACACTTTTATACTTTGTGCTGTGTCCACAAAGAAATAATTTCAAATTAGACATGACTATAATAGTTCGCAATATAGCTCTCAAATTGGAAATACACACATCGGAAAAGTCTAGGGATATTTTTTAAAATGCACGTATTTTTTTTTTATATGATTTAAGAAGAAAACAAAAAATGTATGGTATAAGTAAGTGTTTAATATTACATAAAATCAAATGTTTTATTCAAAAAACCTAGAAGATTACCAAAAAAATATATAAATCCTGAAACACACTATTTTAAGAATTTTTCACAAACTTCCGAGCATGTGATAAAAAGTATAATACAAAGTATGACCTCCACGTTGAGTAATTACAGCTCTACATCTATTGCTCATAGACAAAATGAGATTGTCACGGTCTCCTTGTGGTAAACGTGCCCACTATGCTGTCAGAAGCTCCTGGAATGTAAACGCATTGTTGATGTTAACCATATGTGGAGTAATTCTTCGCTGAAGCATATCCCAGACATGCTCTATCGGATTCAGGTCCGGGGATTGTACTGGCCACGGTAAAACTTAAATTCTTTCGTTATACAACCAGTTGGTTAAGATACGTGCGGTATGTGGACGGGCATTATCATGCATTAGGCGGAAGTTTTGACCAACAGAGCCTGCAAATGGATGCACGATGGGTTGAAGAATGGTATCCAGATATAGCTAAGCTGTTAGGAAGCGATTTGGAAAAACGAGTTCAGTTCTGCCGCCAATAATTATTCCGCCCCATGCCATTATTGTACCACCTCTGTGTGTGTACACTTCCTGAATATGCCTTAAGCGTTCCACATTTCCAGATCGTCTCCACACCCTTATTCGACGACAATCCGGATGGAAACGAACCTAGATTCGTCTGTGAATAAAACTGTAGCCCAGTTATCTGCAGTCCAATTCATATAATTTTGACACCAGTCCAATCTTGCAGCGTGACTGCCTCTGGAAATAGGTGGACATCTGAGTGGACGTCTACTAGAGAGGTTTGCTTCGTGAAGACGATTTCTTACAGTATCTCAGCTAATGGTTGCATTATGCGCCCTTTGTAGAGTCGTAACCAATTCAGGTGCCGTAATTGTAGGCTGCCTTCTGGCAGTTAAACATAAAAATCTATCCTGACCTGCTGTCGTAAAGCGTCCTCGTCCTGGATGTTGCACTGCCGGATTGCCAGTTTCCCTAAAATGCCTCCATAAACGACTTATTACACTTTGGGAAACACCTATCCGCTCAACTACTTCATTCTGTCGCATGTCCGCTTGAAGGAGGCCTACCGCTTGATTCGTTTCATCTAAAGCCAAATGTCATCATTCCATGGCAAAACACAATATTTTATATGCAGCTACTAAACAACAACTGAGGAATGACTGAATTAGAAACTAAATTCAACGGTACATATGAAAATTCTACTTTTATCATATATCGGGTTTATCAATTTTGATATCATTTTAACTTTTTTTCAACAATAGATGGTCTTATATTGAGTGATTGATTAAATACATACACCGTGAGTGCAATTTGAGCGATTCTAAAATGAATTTGTTTTCTTTTTTGTATTATTTAAAAATATCCCTAGACTTTTCCGATGTGTGTATTTAAGTTAAGTACTCTTACTGAATAACAAGCAGTGGATAGTTTTTACATAACTTATTAATGTAAATAAACCAAAACATTAATTCAATTAACATACATCCCAACAAATTTAGATACATTAACAAATAACATTATTTAAGTATCTGATCTGGCGACTTCAGTTACAATAAAAACAGCTTGCTTGATTTAAAACAGCATCATTTTAGTTTTTCCTTTCTGATTATCAGTTACTAGCTAGGGACCACTCAAATTATTCATAAAGTAAGGTCTCATTGTTCTGTATCAACTTTGAAAAATACCTTGAACTTAATCTGATCGTAGTATCATCGGCATAACTTATAAAATTTGTGATTTTTTTTTGCAATATATCAGGCAAACCATGTAACTTAAACGCACAAATACAAGAAGCTCAAGAGTGCCTTCCATGTGGTATTCACATTTTAGCTGTCATTAATTCAGAAAAAATGCAGTTGCTGCCCTTAAGCGCTTGACTTGATGTGATATTTTATTTAAATATGATTTCAACCATTGCAATACAATTTTTCTGCCCCTATCCAATTATTACAACATCATTTTATAGTTTGAAATCAAAGGCTTTCACGAAGTCTACAAACACTCTCAAAAGTAACTTATTCTAGAATAAGAATCACAGTTGGTATAACGTCACTTAAGGCAGTTTTAACTGATTTTCTTTCAGGGTAAACCGTATGAGAACTCAACAAATGCTCATTCAAAATATTAGACAGTGTATTGTGCATTATTGTCTTGAATATTTTTTAGAGGAATGGTAAAAATACTCGATCATCTATGCTTATTAAACTCCCCAGGTTTTCCTTGTTTATTAATAACTTAATACCAAACAAGAGTAAATAATTTAATAATAGGTTATGATGGAACTTGGGGTTGTGAGAGGAGCAGTGAACCTTTGAAAGAGACCCAAGCTTCACAACACTATATAAATACCTTCGATGATGTTCCTTCACTGGTGTGGGTGGAGTATCATTAAATGAAGGACCAACTGTTATATGCCTTTTCTACGCTTTATTAATGAATAATAACAGGAAACAATAACACTTGACAAATCAATGCCAATTGTCAACAAAGTGCAATATCACATAAAAACACTCTACAATAAAATGGTTACAGGTTGTCCTTTTTACTTCCACAGCGCTAGCGGGAACTGAACTTAATTGATTATAATTACTTTTGTCAATTAAGGGATGAGAGTATGAGAATAATAACTAACTTAGAAAATAAGAGATTTTTATAGACAATAGAAAGTTCGTTACATTCATTATAGTTTCACTTTCGAGAGGGTTTTTAGTTCTGACCTAATGTGTCGAGAGACAAACTGAGAGTCGCTCAACCCCGCTACCCTATCAGCTTCCTAGGTAACTTATAGACCACACACACGCGCGCGCGCGCACACACACACGCACACACACACGCACACACACACATCACCCCCACAAGAGATTAATGTTTTTAATGTGTTTTTCCTGTATGATCTATAATGCAGATTTTAAAGATGCATGTGTGTTCGAAGGACTGTGCGATCTTGTTGGAAGGTATTTCCAACAGCTTAGGTTATATTAAAAAGTGAGTGTGCTATCTCCACTGCAATTTTATGTCTACTGGTGCTCGCGCCTAATATTTTAGTTAATATCAATTATATAAGGTCTACATCTCTAGAAATACCTAATTTCATTACTATTATTATAAAGCCACCGTAACACAGAAAGTCCGAACCTAAATTGCGTGACATTTCGTGGGTGGTCTGACTTTTGTAGCCGTTAACTGGCAACGTATCTCGTGAGCATTATGTATTATATTATAACGTGAAACAATACTGGCATAGCATAGGAAACGATACCGTGATATCGGCGGCTACAATCAGGCGGCTTCTCGATGTGACATACCGATTGAATAGTGATGCAATGTTTACGGTTTTTTGTATTATGGTGACTTCGATTACTGGTATATAATGAGTACTACTGCATTTTTTAACTGACAGTGATAATATTTATAACGATCAGACGAATGTATGAGAACAAACTGGGGTCTAAAACCCTATATGGTACACTGATTATGTACCAGGGTGGTAAAACCAGCAATAACATATGCCATACTAATATGGTGGCCAAAAGTCAGACAAGAGACGACCAAGATGGAATTATGAATGATATAAAGACTTGCTTGTTTGGCAATCACAAAGGCAATGAGAACCACCCCCATAAAGCCCATAGAGATGCTCTTAGACCTCCCATCAGTTCACATTGTGATTACGGGAGACGTGAGGCTAGGTCTTCATAGAATAAAACAGTCAGGCCAATTGACTCAAGTTCGAGCAAGACATACAAGCTCGACGTGTGATGTGGGAGAACCCATACTTGATATGAACTCAGAATACATCATTCGCCGACTGAGCCCAGAACTCCCCTTCGAGCTAGGCAGATAGCCAAGCTGCAATAAAGGCTCTTGGTTCATACCAGTGTAATTCAAAGACGGTATGGAGTTGTAAATCTGCCCTTAACGAATTGGGCAGCTGTAATGAGGTGTCGCTGGTCTGGATACCGGGTCACTCGGACCATGAAGGCAACGTTGCGGCCGACACGCTTGCCAGGAGTGGTGCCCAGAGATACTCTGTCGGACCAGAACCGGTGCTGAGGATAACATCTTGCACAGCAAAACGTATCTTAAAGACCTGGACAGAAAGAATGACAATCCAATATTGGAAAAATCTTCCAGGATTAGCTCACTCTAAGGCCTTCATAAATGGCCTGTCTGAGTCAAGGGCTAAAAAACTACTAGAGATGAACAGACAACAACTGAGTACTCTAGTCGGCCTGTATACAGGACACTGCCGCTTGAGGCACCACATGCACCGTATTGGGATCGGTCAGGAGACAGAGTGCTGACTGTGTATGGAGAGTGATGAGACAGCAGAGCAAGTGCTGTGTTCCTGTCCGGCAGCGGACAGGACTAGATACCTGCTCTTTGGCAAGGTAAAGCTTGCTCCAGAGGATCTGGATCAACTTTCGCCCACAAAGATTATCGACCTCTGTAGGAGGCTGGATTTGTTGGGCGAAATATAGACATTAGGCGTGAGCCACAATAGACCCTATGGTCGTGGTGGAGGGACCAACATGGCCCACTCACATACAAACCTAACCTAACCTAACCCCTTCGAGCTAATGATAGGGAATAAAACTCTGGACACAGCAAGTGCGTTATGGTAGTGAATTTTCATAAAAATGTTTTAATAGCAAATATGTGTTTTAAAGAAAGCAGGCACCAAATTTGGTTACCAGTATAATCTATATATTAGTACCATGTTTCATCAAAATAACTTTATTTTTTGAAAATGTACAAAAATTTCCGAAAGTAAACTTAAATTGTTCCCGAAAAAACAGGTTTTCTGGTCAACCTTAAAGGTTAATAGCAAATTGATTCAAAATTTGAAGCATTTAATGAAAATTCGCTACCATAACGCACTTGTTGTGTCTCGAATTTCTTTTCTTACAAATATGTATTATATTTCGATGGAAAATACAAAAATGCAATAACATAGGGCGTGATCGATTAAAAAAATTCACTAAAAAAAAGAAAATTTGAATCACCAACGATTTATGGGCTACCCTGTAATTGTGGAAATATTTTTTAAGATGTAGCTTAAGACACCCTACAATTAATGTATACAACTTTTTTTCGTAACTTGCATAATAACGGATATATTGCGCTTTAATGTCTTTTACGAAAATTCGACAAAAATTATATACCATTAAACGATAAATTCTATAGCCAACACTACTGCTAAAGCATCAGAGGAAGGGTCTATTTGAAATGAATTTTCTGGGAATATTTTAGTAAAATGAAGGACAATGACGATTGAAACTAAGAGCTCAGGCTTTGTAAAACATTATTCTTGAGACATTTTCCTTCCATATATCATATTAATTTCAGGTTCATTGCCTAAATATTAACAATTTTGACGTTTAAAATCGCGACTTTGACGTTTTGAGGTTAACCCAAATTTATTTTTCTTTAAATGCCTGTAACTTTTTTGCCCTTTAATCTACAGCGCTAAATTTTGGTAGGTAGGTTACCTATAATGATATAAACCCGTGTACCAAATTTCGTTGCCCTTACTTTGTTTATTCCGGAGATATAATTTTTTTTCGATTTTTTTCGAAGGAAAACACAAAATTTTCCGGGAAAACCTCGTCGGATTTTCCTGGCTAACGAACTTATCCAAGCCACTCGCGAAAGGAAGGTACTCACCTAATTTTATCAAAATCGGTTCATTATTTTTTTAGTTACAGGTGTGACACATAAATATATAAACATATATATATATATATATATATATATATATATATATATATATATATATATATATATATATATATATATATATATATATATATATATATATATATATATATATATATATATATATATATATATATATATATAAATATATATATAAACATATAAAGTCTGAAACTGACCTCGGATTTGGGTTCCAGGGGTCCTAAATAGCGGTCATTTGAAGAAATTTTTTCAAAATTCAAAAGTCGAGATCTCCTCATTAGTGAATTTTTTTTTAAGAAAATTCACTAAAAAGGAGGCGACTGATAATCCACTACAATTTCTACCTGAAAGCCTGATCTGGTACACAGACGGATCTAAAACCAAGAGAGGTGCTTGGTTGGGTGTACATGTCGTGAGGCTGGGTACAAACATATCCTGTCCTCTGGGCAGACGCGCCACTGTGCTTATGTTTATGCACTAATAGAGTACCCTAAAGAAAATAATAAGAGGGTCTGTTCAAATAAGCAGATCTTTATTATGTCAGTCAGGCAACCCTCAAGGCTATCGGAAGCTACAAGATGTCCTTGACACTGGTGTGGGAATGCCACGAAGAACTCAGATCACTGGCGGACTGGAACATTGTAAAGCTGATTTCGGTGCTAAACGGGATTGAGCGATACGAAAACGCTGATAAATTGGCGAGGCGGAGCGCCGAGAACACATACATTACTCCGGAGCTACCTATTTCAAAATGGGAAATCCGAGGGCAAATCAACAAGTGTATTCACAGTCAGCACATTGATCACTATGCAAACAGACTAGGACTCAAATACAGCAAAGAGCTACTAAAAAAACCCATTCAGCGAGAGCGCAGAACTGATATACTGTAGCAGCTCAGAATTCTTGTAGGTTACGACTGTCACCGTACATCTTGAAGAAATCAAGAAATATGAAGGTGACCCAACTTGCAGACTATGCAATAAGGAACCTGAAACTGCAATGCATATTTTATGCACATGAAAACTTTGTTGGCTCTATATAGATTTAGGTTTCCTGACAGTGTCTATGATCGCACTCAGATCAACTTTGCTATATTTTGGCGGCAATTTCTAAAGCATGTAAGTTCGAACCATGTTTTCAATAAAAAATAAACAGAGAAAGTCGACCCCTTAATAGGTTACCTCCTCCCCAACATGTTTTGGTTGTGGAAGTGTGACCTATATAATTTTAACGGATTTCAGTCATTACAGCTCGGAACTTGTAGAAAAATATCACAGATAAAACATAAAAACTTTCATTATTGTAATTAATTTCCTAAACCAATATTTACCTCAACGGTGGTTCAACACTTGAAGAACCTAGAAATTATTTTATTGAAGCCACTCACCAAACCAACAGATCAAATGCCAGCTAAACAGGATTTCATAGTTCCATTCCATGTTGTCATAGGTGACCACCAAGCATATGAGAAACAATTCATCCGTGTAGTATAGCTGCGGGACCAAACAAATGGAGGAAGCAGGACCGGGAATAAGAGGACCCAACTGCAGACTTAGCAAGTCAGGAAAAACTGCCAGCACCTTCTAAGCAGAAATGCTTGCTATTAACCTCTGTGTACAAGAGTGCATGCAGAGAAGACGCAAAAATACAAATATTTATATCCTTTCAGACAGACAGGCAGTTCTAAAAACTCACAAATCATTTAAAACAAAATCTAAATGACCTGCGACTACAAAAAATCCTGGAAGCAACTGGCTGCAAACACCACAGGAAATAGGTAAAACAGCTCACAAAAAGATAGCAGACTACAAAAAGATAGCTGAACTTTTTTGGTAACTATTAGAAAATAGAGCCATGCACAAAATATCTATTTATTGGAGTCGCAGTCCTGGGAAGCGGAAGGCCTATACGACTCACGAAACAATCTACAACCTACCCCAAAGGTGAGCTTGCTTCAGCAGTTTCAGTAAAATGCTTTGATACTGATAGACAGCGCTCCAGGAAATTAAATGGCTATATATATATATATATATATATATATATATATATATATATATATATATATATATATATATATATATATATATATATATATATATATATATTTAGGCATTTAGGTCAACTTTGCTATATTTTGGTGGCAACATAAGTTCGAACCATGTTTTTATTTATTGACGCTGATAAGTATTTATATCATGCGATTTTTATATTCTATTTTCATATCTATTGCGATAACCTGTGGCCAAGAGACATATGTCTAAGGGCAGACGCGGCAAAATGTTTCAGTGCTATCGGGGCAGCAAAGACGCGGACGAGCCCCAAGGAAAAAAAAAGGCCAGACGCGTGCACTCGCAAGGTGCTATCTCGGGAGCTATCTGGTGCATAAACGACACGCTCTTTGATATTTGTTTTTGTTGTTTTGTTCGACAAATCGCCAAAAAGCTCTAAAATGTCATATTAATTTTATTTTGTTACTATTTTTATCTTATGATACAAATCATATTTATGTTACACAATGTACTTTTTCCTAATTTTGTTTACTTACTTCAACCAAGCAGTTGAATTCTTCATATCCACTAAATTCGCGTAATCATTTGTTTGAGTTTATTAACTTACTTAAAACACTTCATATTAAATTGTTTACAATCTGAATTAATTAAATTTGCATATATTAATCTTTTCATTATAAACTTTAACATTTTTATCCTTTACTTATGAAAGTAGTTTTTTTTACTCATGTTATAACTTTGAAACCTGAGGTGGTCACAAAGTCTTTAGCTTTGTCAATTGAGTTTGGATTGTTGATTGGATTATTCATTGTGTGACTTATTCCGTCACTGGAGCCCTCCCTATACTTTCAGTCTCATTTCTTTTATAGCCTGCAGATTATTTGTCTTGTGTACTCTCTTTCCTTTCTTTATGTTTTATTACTTGATAGTGCACTTTAAGTTTTATTTGGAAACTTTATACTCACTTAAATTGATAACTTTTAATTACATTAATCAATATTTTTTAGATTTGAAAATCTAGTTAAATTTTAAATTACTTCACTCGTCTTTTATGCTGATGAGTTCTTTCTAGTAACTTGAATTTTCGTTAATTATTAATTTTTTTTTGAAAGATCTCTGAATAAATATCACATAATAAGTACAGATTAGGGACACTATTTATTGCCTTTGTTCCCCTTGCTTGTGCTTTCCCATTAATGAGCTTTTCAGGAACTTTCTGGTCTTCCTATAATATCAAAAATTTGTCTGTCGGAACCTTTTCATCATATCTACTCACGCAGTTTTGTTCCCAATTTTTTCTCTTGGCAATGAGGATGTGTAACGCCTTACACGTTTCTTTTTATTTTCAACTGTTATATCTCCAATCATAGACATAATTGTGATCTATGACCTCACCACTTCTGTCCATCGGATAACTGAATACTCTGTGGTTTAATACAGAAATCCTAAAATTAACGTGATTCTATGTCCTACTGTTCTAAAAATAACTGACGTCACTTATTTCCGACATTGACAGCTATATTTACAACGAAAAATTCACCAGGTTCCTTTTTTGTTGCATTTAAATTACATTTTAACATCTAGTGTGCACAATGAGCAGGATGCTGCCGCAGGCTTGATATTTTCGTTCCATCCAGGTATGAATAACTTTCATTTCACGATACAAAATCTGTCTTAACCAGTTCTTAGTTTTTAGCGTTTTAGATGTGCTTTAATCAGCCTGATTATTTTTTTATGTATAATTGCTTATTTTTGTTAAAGATATTTTGTAATGCTCTAGAGCCTTCGTTACACTTGCTTCCTAAATTTCTCGCGACTTTTTAAAGAATTATTTCATGCAACTGTAAACATTAAGCTGCGTTTTACTTGAATTAATGAACTGGCATGTTGCCATGAATCATCACACCATAACCATAAGACAGCATGTTTCAAGAGAAAATCTCTTTTTTTTTATTTACAACATCCCGCTCAGAGCAGAGGACACATGTAAACAGCCCCATACACAACACCGTTCACAGCAAGGGGACAAATGTGACCAGCCCCGAAGTAACCACCATTCAATATGGGGCCCATGAAGCTGCAGAATATCTTCAACTCTACAGGGCAGCGTCTAGCTGTGGCCAAATCATCTTAAGAACTTTTCCAGCTTTGAGTGGTCATTTAGTTCTGGAAATGAAGCTCTATCACATCCCCTAAATGGCAACACTGAAAGTTAAGTAGAATTGGCCTAATTTGATTGTTTTTCTTCAATTTGTATTTCAAGTTATATTGCAATTTAGATTTCACTTTATATTTCAATTTAATTCAAGTAATAATTTCAATTTTCACAGTGTCATCAAGTATCATTTTGCTTTGTTATAATTACGTTGTCAACGTTCAATATTTCATCTTACAATAAATGATGTAAAACAGATCTCTCTCTCTCTTTTCTTTTTTTTTCAGTGTTACCCCACATATAGATAACAATGGCGAGAATTCACGCCCTATTTAATTTATATCTCATGCTCAAGTTACTTAGATTTGATCTTTATTATTTTATTTTAATGACTATAAATGGCAATGCATTTTTAAAACTTAGCCAGTAATTATTAATAGTAAAAGTAGGTTACAATCTATTGTTTTTACATTATTATTTTTATATTTGATTTTTCCCCATACATATGTAGAGCTCGTTTAAAATAAAGATGCTACTAGTACTACTTTATTGCTGTCATCACAATTTGTTTTATTTCTTCTCCTGTTTTTGTCTCGTATTTCCACTACCTTCCAAATAATTTCAGATTACGGTCTGACTGGTAAATTCATATTTCTGAATAATAATCAGAACGGATTATTTTAAATTAATTATCGTCCTTAATAAGTTTAATAATAATAACAATAACAGTTTATTGGACAATAATTACAATAAATCAGATTACAAATAATGTGCAGTTAATAAAATAATCAACAATCCAATAAACAAATCCTCCCACAAAAGTATGTTTATACTTGTACGTGGGCTGACAGTATATGAATATTACAAGACCATAAACAAAACATTGCTACATCATATCACAATACATACATACACATGCATACACAGACGCACACATCCATCCATACACACCCACACACAAACACTCGCGCTCACACATCTGTGCATACCTATCCATACTTTACAGACCTCCATATTTCCTCGCAGGTGCATGTCCGCATGTACACCTATCTGCGCTTACACACCTGCACCCCTACATCGCATATACGCACACGCGCTCACACACACACACACACCTCTTTTCACCCACAGCGAAATGCTGTCTAAATATATTTACTTACCCAAGTATTTATTAACACTCAAGATATTTAAAATACGGAGGTACCAATAGATACAATTTACACAATATACAACTCTTCCTTGATAAAATGTCTCTTCCTTAAATCGGAGAAAAGCACCAATTAGGAAAAATGCTACAGCAGCTGCATCACAAGGATTCCACATATTCCAAGACCACACGGCCAATTTCTGTGCTAAGCCAACTGGTTCAGTTGAGAAGAGTTCTCTTAGTTTTTCACAGCCCAACGAACAAATGAAAGCTATTGAAAACCATTCTTGCCAACTTGGTGTCGACTCCATCTTAACCAAAACAGTAAAACTAAAGATATTTAGGAAAATGAGATATGCAATCTGTAAATAGAAAAATATTAGAGTTAAAATAATAAGTTGTGGATTGCAGTAGGTATTTTTTGCTTACAGAATTTGCCCAGAATTTTGTGATTGGTGCAGTATAGAATTCATACAATTTCTTTTTAATCCTAAGTTCTCTGTTTTTGGGTAATGAATCCGGGGTCCCATCACTAAAAATAGAGTGGTATCTCCCATCCTCCATATCAGGCATTACTTTGCCATTTTCTTGCACTATAGTTTCCCTAGTTATGAAATTTTCTCCAAGTAGTGCCTAGAAAACAAGTGAATCAGCAAGATGACAAAATGATTGCTTATAATAAAAATTAAAAAAAAAGGCCACAATTTAAGCAAGAGCTGGATATTATTGCTTTGAAAACAAAGAGTAGAGTGTTATGTACATTTCAGTGAATCTTTTACAACTTTTTGTAGTTAAATTCTGCTAGGGTGTCCTTATTTATTAATAAAAAAGATACCAAACATAAATAAACACTGTTACTGCCAAGGAAAAAAAAACGGCGCGAAATTTTCAGCTTAAACGCTCTGACTTTTTAACAATTATGCACAATAAAAGTTCCTCACTGACTGTGGCGCCAACTTTCAAATTGACTTTCCCAAAATTAAGCAAATTAAAAAAAGTATGGAAACATGTAAACTACTTTGGTTGTTCTAGTACAAATTACTGAAGCAGATAACTCAATCCATTAAAAAGCTTGGTGCAAAAATTTTATGGTGACAACTTTCCAGCTCCACTTTCCAAAACATTTAAGCATTAAAACGCCAAATAAATAAAAAAAAACAACCACATTTTGTTATAATATAAATAAGCAAATTAAAATGCATATTTTGTAGTTTGAAAATTGTACCAAATTTTCAATAATTCTACATATAACATTATGAACTAAAATCTTAGTACCAAAATTTAGTTAAAATTTTGTTACAATACAAATAACAGTGAAAAAATCCCAAGGGTAGTGTTTGCCACTGCTTTTAAGATACTTAATATACTTGATATAGTATCTTATTCAATATGTTTTTATAGTGGTAGATGTCATTTCTTCAATTTTTTTATTCTTGGATACACTTAGCCTACAGGGTGATTAAAGTTCAGTGGCCTATTTAGGTGTTTATTAAAAATAATGATTTAGGGAATTCTGAAAAGTTGACATTGCTCTTTTAGTTATACAGGATGTTGCCGGCAAAATACTTATATAAATGGAACACTTTATTTTATTGCACATATATGGACACTTTTAAAAATTTTAAGGTGACTGTCCTTTACTTAGTGTCAACTGATTAGAGGATTATTCAATTTTAAATTTTGACAGCAGCAGACTTTGAAGAAAACCGCCATTGCCAACTTTAGAAAGCTCCATTTCTTGAATACGTATGGTCGCCAGAGCATATACAAAATAAATTGAATAATATATAGTCAGGCATCAGAATAACCAGTGAGATGAATCATGATAATAATAATCAATGTATTAGCTCCATATACCCACTGTGTGTTGAACATGTCATACAATAGGTAAACCAGCCTAAAATAAACATTTTCACAGCCATACACATATAATCTAAACATGATATAACATACAAGCGAAAAAGTAAAAATCAGAAGTGTCACATTTATCATTGAAGACCTCCTCCAGTCTGTAGTAAGCTCTATTTGTCAGAAAGACCTTATTAGTGAATTTTCTTTTAAAAAAATCACTAATGAGGAGATCTCGACTTTTGAATTTAAAAAAAAATTCTTCAAATGAGCGCAAACTAGGTCCCCTAGAACCCATAGCCAGGGTCAGTTTGAATTTATATATATATATATATATATATATATATATATATATATATATATATATATATATATAGATATATATATATATATATATATATATATATATATATATATATATATATATATATATATATATATATATATATATATATATATATATATATATATATGTAAAGGAAAAATATTCCTTTAGTTTTGAATGCAGAATCGCAGCCGCGCCGGCGCAGTGGAACACAACAACAAAACAAACTATAATAATCAGCTACAGATTGCACACTGGTAAATAAAGTGGACAAAATATTTGTAGTAATTACTTGTGATTAGGGATTGACACTGTAGTAATTAGCACTAAATGGTGAGATTTTGTAAATAGTGTAATTACAAACTTGTAAATAATGAATATAAATCTTTTATTACAGAGAAACTCAGCGTTGTTTTGATTATTGGTGTCAATTCTCCAAACTATATAAGATACAATATAAAACGACATTTACATTCTGTGTGAACCATTTAAAGTATGACTGGCAGTCAAGAATAGATAAATTAATTAATGACAATGCTTCGGTATTTGCGAAAGATAAATATGATGTCGGCACAGTAAAGGATTATGAGGCATAGATAGATTTATTAGTGGAAAAATATTGCAGTAAAAGGCATTATCGATGCACAATTAACGACAAAAAAGAAATAGAAAAACAAATTGCAATATTACTGGACAAGAAACTACTAGAGGAATCATATAGCCCATTTGCTGCTCCAGTAACTTTAGCATACAAAAAGGATGAAGAAAAAAAAATCAAGATTGTGCAACGATTTTTGTGATCTGAATAAAATTGTTGTGCCACAATCACAGCCTTTCTCACTTATTGAGGACTTAATGGTAAAATCGAGAAATTTCAAATTTTTCTCGACTCTGGATATAAATTCAGCATTTTGGTCTATACCTCTGCGCATCTCAGATAGACACAAAACAGCATTCGTCACACAAGAAGGACATTTTCAGTGCACATGTTTACCATTTGGTTTAAAATTAGCGCCTTCAATTTTTCAAAGAATACTCAGGAATATAATCAGAAAACACAAACTTGCAGATTTTACAGTAAACTACATAGATGATATATTGATATTTTCAAAATCTTTTTCATCACACGTACAACATTTGACACAGTTATTTGAAGAAATAAAAAAAGAAGGATTCAGGTTGAAATTCTCAAAATGTACATTTGCAGCTGATTCAGTAAAATACCTGGGTCACATAATACAGAATAACTCCATAAAACCCATGAAGGATAACTTGATTTCAATCAGAAATTTTCCGACTCCGAAAACACAAAAAAATGTAAGACAATTCCTGGGAAAAATAAACTTTTACCATAAATATGTGCCAAAAATAGCAATTAAACTGGAACCATTGCGTAAACTATTAAGAAAAAATCAAGAATTTATGTGGACATAGGAACGGGGTGAAGATATAAAGGAAAAATATTCCTTCAGTTTAGAATGCAGAATCGCAGCCGCGCCTTCCCGAGCGCTGGCGCAGTGGAACACAACAACAAAACAGAATATAATAATCAGCTACAGATTGCACACTGGTAAATAAAGTGGACAAAATATTTGTAGGAATTACTTGTGGTTAGGGATTGACACTGTAATAATTAGTATTAAATGCCGTTTCTCTTATTACAGGTGAGATTTTTGTAAATAGTGTAATTATTAACAAACTTGTAAATAATGAATATAAATCTTTTATTACAGAGAAACTCAGCGTTGTTTTGATTATTGTTGTCAATTCTCCAAACTATATGAGATACAATATATATATATATATATATATATATATATATATATATATATATATATATATATATATATATATATATATATGCGGATGTGTGTGTGTATCACCCTGGTAAGAAAAAATAATGGCCCGATTTTGATAAGATTTGGTGGGTACCTTCCCTCTGTAAATAGCTTGGACAAGTTCGTTATCCAGGAAAATCGGCCCAGTTTTTCCCGGAAAATGTTGTGTTTTCTTTCGGAAATTTTTTATATTTCCGGATATAACAAAGTTAGGACAACCAAATTTAGTGTGCAGGTTATGTCACAAAAAGTAAACTATGTACCAACATTTAGAGCTATAGGTTGAAAGAAAAAAGTTATGGGCATTTAAATAAAAAAGAATTGGATGACACCAATGACCACATAAACACAAAAATAAAATATTTTGTGTGGCTAACAATCTATTGTATGTTGCAGACAAAAACTGATTTTTTGGCGCAAAAATTGATCTTTCCGCTTAAAACGCCAAAGTCGCGGTTTGAAACGTCAAACTCGGCTTCAATCGTCATTGTCCTTCATTTTACTAAAATGTTTCCAGAAAACTCATTTCAAATATACCTTTTCTCTTATGCTTCTTTAGCAGTAGTTTTAGTTATAGAGTTTATGGTTGTGTGCTTGTTTATTTAACGTCGGTCTATTTCCGCGACTATGGCCAATCACCGACGCAAGGGAGCAGTTTCACCTCACTATACTGCAAATTTTGCCGAACGCCTGCCTTTCTGTAAGAAGGGTAGATATCTTTAACGTGTCCAACATCACATGGACACGGAACTGACTGCTTTACGCCCCCTCCGAAGGGTGGAACGTGCAGACATTCAACTTGCTCAAATACAATGCCACAACCTCGGTTGATGTTAATGTCACAGTATGTACTGAAAAAGTGAAAGGAGAACCCTGGGGTCGAACCAGTACGCTTTGGTTCAGAGGCACCCGTTCTTACCACTGAACCACCAAGGTTCGGAGTTTATGGTTTAATCGTCCATAATTTGTAAGAAATTTTCGTATAAGAAATTCACTAATGAGGAAAACGTGACTTTTGAATTTTAAAAAGGTCTTTACAAATGAGCGTGAACTAGATCCCCTAGGACCCATATCCAGAGTTAGGTTTCAGTTTTAATCTGTTTACATATATACAGGGGACACATTTCTATGGTAAAGCCCAATATTACTTTTATTATACAAGATATGAGAAACAACTGTATACATTAATTATAGGGTATCTTGAGCTGCATCTTATGAAAATTATTTCGACAATCACAGGTGTCCCCATAAGTCGTTGGCGATACAAATTTTCTTTTTTTAAATCTCACACCACTCATCTTATTGCATTTTTGCATTTTCCATCGAATAGTAATGCATGCTTATTTTTGAGTTATTTCAATTGTTTTGCAATTTTCCACATTTTTGGTACATAACAAAAATTGTAATTCGGCTGTTTTACCAATAGAAATCGTCGCATGCAAATGGACGCATTCAGAGAGGTTTCCGTTTATATTATTTGATGAAAAAATCGAGATGCCTTATACAGGGCCACTCTCAAATAGCGACTGAATTTAAAAAAAATCAAACTGTTGTAACTCAATTGTTTCAAATAGAACAGCCTGGATTTTGTGTTTCAGAAGTGAAGGGCATAATAATAAATGTTCAATAAGTTATTTAAAAAAACATTTTCGGATTTTCGTGAAAAAATTGTAAATTTTCATGCAAAAAACTTTTTTTTGAGTTTAAAAAAAATCTTATTTGATGAAATATTGCACATTATTTCTACTATATCCGTTATACTGGTAACTAAATTTGATGCATGCTGTCATTAAAAATACATATTAAAAACATTTTTATGAAAATTCACTACCATAATGGACTCACTGAGTCTAGACTTTTTTCGTTTGGTTTATTCCAGAGGCTTGTTCCTAACTTCATCCGGGATATGGTTATACATTTTTATCAGGCTATATTGCAAATTGTTTTATTTTACTTGTCTTTGGTATTGAAGCAAGGTTTATAGATTAGATAGGTTGTTCGGTTGTCTGAAGCGGGAATATGTTCCCAATTTAAATCTAGAATAATAATAGTGCATCGAATAAATCAGCCGGCATTTTTATGTTCTTCTTTTCAAAGTTATGTTCTTTTTGAACTCATAACAAGATTAAATGTTTAATAATAAGTTGAAATTAAGATTTTTTAATTTTTAATTAACACATTATGACTGAATTTATAGATTCACAGTTCATATTCACGCCACACCGTTTGTCATCGCTCGAATCGCATTGACGCTTGGTAATTTTTATTTTTTAACTTTTATTGTGTGTGACATGTGACGCACGACAATTACATACAAGAGTTTCGTGTTTTATTATTTATTGTGGATCTGGATTATTTCTTGCAATTTAGGTTTTAGGCAGAATTTTTTTGTGTTTGTACATTAAGCATTATCCTGCAATTACAATTACGAGGTAAGTACCTACCTATATAGAATATATCTATTACCCAGTAAGTACATTTTCTAGGTTAAGTGTATTATTATATGATGAACATCTAATATGTTTGGCAAATCAAATCGATTGTTTACAAACAATACAGCATTTGTGTACATGGATTTAACATGGAAGTAGACAGTAGCAGTAAAACCGCCACAGAAAATTATGTGCTTAAATCGCGAATCTAGACAAAATGTTTGCTGCACGTATCTGTTATTGTGTCACTGGTTTTGTCAAGAATTAGCGCCAATTTTTATTAATCCGCATTTCATGATCAGAATTACTTTTGTATTTGTACAACGTAAGAAACAATTGTTATGCTGAGGTGTTTATGTCAACTATTTGAGTTAGATAATTTTATTGTCGTCCATTTCTTAATGTAAAATGTCAAAAGGTAATTTCACTGATTTCATATAGACAAAAAATACCCGAAACCTAAAAGATAAACAAATTAACAGTCATGCTTCATTGCCATACAGGGAAATAATTTTAGATTGCAATAAAAATAATATAGGGAAGTTGCAACTTTTCCATATGTCGAGCCGAATTCGACTTCCGCTATTAATAAATTCCCACTACCTAAAAATATTGTTGATGATGCATTAGTAATGTCATCATTTATGTCTTTAATATTATCATCTATACATCCAGTGGACTCAAAGGTTGACACAGTGTTTTAATAGAACAACAATAAAAATAATACCAATTTTTCTAACAGCTCGTTTTCTATTGAAATTTCAGATGTAATTCTGCAGAACAACCAACTAAAAGAAAAAGGGTGTGAAATTTATGGTTCGGAGTGGTTCCATCAAGCAAGACAGCAGAAACAGAGGAATGACGAAAAGCATATTTCACTAAAAAAATGGAAATTTACAGCTTAACTTTCAATTTATATAGACAATATGGGATCATTGTTTTTCTATGTTTACAAATTCCATCAAGTGCAAGTTTATGCATATGTTTTAAATTCATTTTTATTTTTAGATTTGTATTATGAGAATTTTGTTTTTTATTTAGTGTTTACCGAAAAAAAATATTGTTTTGTGGTCCATAAAATACAAGTTAACATTTTTTAGAAGTTTGCATTTACCTACACCTTTGTAATTCATTTTTAGTTTTATATTTATATTATAAGACTTTGTTTTTCTACATATTTAAGGTTAATTGGAAAATATATTGTTTTGTGCTGTATTAAATATATGTTAAATTTTTTAGAAGCTTCTATTTATGTATATATTTAGAATTCATTTTTTTATACTATATGAAATTGGTTTTTTTCTTCATTTACTGAAAATGTTATAGTTTTGTATGTTGTATAAAATATATATTTCCATTTTCTAGAAGTTCATCTGTTGTTTTTATTGTCCCATTCATTTTTTTTATTAATATATATATATATATATATATATATATATATATATATATATATATATATATATATATATATATATATATATATATATATATATATATATATATATATATATATATATATATATATATATATATATATTTATGTATGTATGTATATAATTTACATGACAGCCATGAAGTATGAATTATATACTGGGAATATATCATAGGACATCTCAAGTACATTATTTAGTTACATGCTAGAGATGAGTCTAGATACATTATTGAAATATTAGTAAGTACATCTCCTTAACAGCACAGGCGATGTCTCCAGCATGTTAAGCTGTCATGTCCCTGCGATGTATTGTCAATGTTGGCAGTTGCTGACATTTCCTAGCTCTGGTAACTTGCATAGACCTTACAAAGTACATCTCTGCGATGTACAATGTCGCACTGTTACATGCAAAATACATTATTGTTATGTAGTTGTGTTGCCTGGGTAACAAACGAACGGTTCGGATTGTTTTTGGGTAAAATCGCTCCAAGGGGTAGATAATGAATGGGGGATGATTTGGTGAAAATTGCCATTTTTTTCATAAAACTTGAGTAACATAACGTTTTAGGGTTTGTTCATGAGAAACCTTTCAATTTCATCAAACATTTGGTACTCTGTGCTGAAATTAAATTAGTGGTTGAATGTAGAGGGGTGGAATATCGGTGACAGAAATTTCGATAACTTTTGTTTTGTTAAAACTGCGTAAAAAGTCTCAAAACATATAGAAAACTTGATTCTGGAACAAAATTGTTTTTGTCTGTTGGTCTGTCGGTCGATAAATCTGTCGGCCTGTATGTTTGTCTGTTAGTAGGCCAATATAACTTTTGAACGAATTGAGATATCATCTTCAAATTTGGTATCCAGTTAGCATCCGACAAACGAACGCTTCGTTTTTTTTTTTTGGGGTAAGATCTCTTCAGGGGGTAGTGGATAAATGAGGGGTAATTTGGTGAAAATTCACATTTTTCATTAAAACTCGAGTAATATAACGTTTCAGGAGTTTATGGGTACAGGAATACGAATATATTCTTTGTATTCAAGTCATGGACCCTAAATTCATTTAATGAGAATATCTTTCTAAGGATAGTAGATTATCATACCTATGCGGAAACATACAGACTATGTAGAAAAAATCAAGGATTTTAAAATCATTATGGCCCTTACCAAGGCAAAGAAATGTAAAAATATTTGTTACATGTATTTGGTTAATTATACAGAGAAACCTCAATATTTGGATACATCTCACGGAGTATTCTAAAATTCAGTCAGCTCATTAATTGTTGTTGCTCTTTTTTGATGAAACCATTCCATACAAATACAAATGTAGATTTCTTATCTAACTTCAGAGAAGGAAACAAGCACCTGTGAAGCTAGAGAAGAAGTCCCTACATCTGCATACACACATTTAAATTTCAATTTGTTTTAGATGTCATCTGCCAATCATAAGTATGGAACCCTGATGAGACTAAAGCAGAACATGTTACACAACAAAAGGTGGACGTACAGAAATGAAAATTACAGCACCTTCAAAAACATAGTGCTGCAAATTGAATCATAACTTCCACATGTGTTCCACATAGCTGTGATAATTTATTCTCTTCAGAAAGACATTCTCATGGAATGAATTTAGGGCCCATGACTTGACCACAAAGAAAATATTTGTATTTCGTACCCTAACTTTTGAAACGTTATATTACTCTAGCTTTATTGAAAAAATGTCAATTTTCACCAAATCACCCCTTATTTATCCCCCACCCCCTGAAGCAGCCTTACCCAAAAACAATTCAAAGCGATCCTTTGTCGGGTGCTAACTGGGTACCAAATTTGAAGATAATATCTCAATTCATTCGAAAGTTATTTCGCCCAATAATATACAGACATACATCCTGACAGACCGACCGACCGACAGACAAAAAAAATTTCGATCTAGCGTCAAGTTTTCTATGTTTTGAGACTTTTTACGTTTTAGAAAAAAAAATTCGAAATCTTTGTCAACCACATTATATATACACCCCCCTGTAAATACCACGTGCATTTATTTTACAATGAATGACAAAAAAAAAAAACAAATAGCGCACTGACAATATATAAAGTCACCTATCTTTCTTTGCCTCAATGGTGCAGAAACAAAGCTTCGATTTTCTGTCACACATTAAACCTCTAGAGACCTCTTGTCTCCATCAGGACTGACAAACACAATGGATGTTTAGAGACTTTGTGTCTCTTCAACGACTTGAAAGCAATTCGATTCCTGGAGACCTCTTGCCTCTTCAACAACAAAAAACCAAGTGGCAGAGAAACAGAACTTCTCTATTTTCCCCACGATGCTTCTTTCCCATCTCTCGTCTTCTGGCGTGAACCATTGGCAACACCTACCTTATGTCAGTGTAGCACGTGACATTTGAATTTAAAAGAGTGAGAACAAAAGATATCAACATTCCGCCCACCAAAATAAGGATTTATTTTCATAACTATGTTGTTTCTCAAATAAACAAGCAAAACAAAATTTACAATAAGCACACAAAAAACTAACGCTATTGGTTTTATAACAAACTGTACAACAGAATTTCAAGGGGAACGTATTACTGTGATGGCAACAGACATAATTTTATCAGAGGCTTATCGAAATTTCCACTACTAGTGCGGACATAAGCTACCCGAGCTATACCATCACGGCGCTGATAAAGTTGCGTAATGCGTCCCAGCTTCCAAACAAAAGGTGACGAAGTCTCATCCTTAATCATACGAAAGCTCCAATCGGGGGGGGGGGGGGTATGTTTGCACAGTATCCCACTTACTACGCTGCTGCAGTGTATGCAGGTATTCGTTCCTCTAGCGGCGCCAAAAATCCTGGTGGCACCTTTGCACCAGCTGCCAACGTGACAAACGATTCACATATAACGAAGTCAAATCAGCATCAGTGGATCAGTACTCGCACTACACAATGGTCGAGAATTCAAAACTGATTTCACTTGAGCAAGCAAAGTGGGCATGTCCTCAAAAGTCAGAATCTGCAAACCGATCACCCTTTGAACATGGGCCTTGACTGAGCGCACTCCTGCCTCCCAAAGGCCTCCAAAATGCGGGCAGATGGTGGGTTGAAATGCCACTTAATGGTACAAGCATCTGCTGCCCATTTGGCGTGGTTTAAGAGCTGTTTATTTGTGCTGACGAAGTTGGTACCTTGATCGCTATACAAATTGTCACATCTTCCTCTGCGAGTCACAAACCTCTGACGAGCTGCCAGGAAGGCTTCGGCTGAAAGATCATACACTAATTCCAAATGGAGGGCTTTCGTTGCCATGCACACAAATAAACTAATATAGGCCTTAACCTTTCGGACACCTTGATATCTGCCCTGTGTCACAAAAAGTGGACCTGCAAAATCAACTACGCTGTGTGAAAACGGATTTAACTGAGAAACCTTTGCAACTGGCAAATCAGACATCATCGGCGCCATATGAGTAGGGTTTACGCGAAAGCAGCGATAGCACCTAGACAAAACATGATTAATAGCTCTCTGAGGTGACAAAATCCAAAACTGTTGTGAAAGCAAATGAAGCAATGTGCGAGGACCAGGATGAAGATTTACATGGTGTGTGTGTGTGTGTGTGTGCAATGATCAACTCAGTGAGACGATGTGAGCGGGGCACCAATATAGGGTGTTTCACTTCAACTGGAACATCGCCTGACAAAGGCCCACCCTGAGGATACCCTCTGTATCCAGAAAGGGGGCCAACTTATTTATTGCCCTCGCACACCTCTTACCTTGAACTAAGGATGCTATTTCCCTGTGAAATAGTTCACCTTGAACACATCTGACAAGCATATGAAGCGCCTCCTGTAATTCGGTTGCCGTTGGAGATGCAGTGGTTCGGTCAGATAGACACCCTACAATTTCGTACAAACCGCTGACAATATACAACACCCTGAATTTTCCATAGATGTGAAAAACGATTCAAAAGTGTACTGAGCCACTCCTCATTTGCCGAAGTAATTAGTACAGTGAGAGTTCGTTGCCCGCCAGGCACTCTTCTGGCTGCTCAAAACGCAACGACCTGCGTCAATTTTTTTTTTGCCAATTTCAGCCAAGTGGGCCCCGCCCACCATAGAGGATGCTCACAAAATCCAGAAGCTAACATGCCTTTAGATGCGCAATCAGCTGGGTTTTCTTGTCCACTTACGTGATGCCATGACTCTGGAGGAATCTTCTATTGTATGCTTGCTGTTCGATTTCCAATAAAGGTCTTTCACCTATTGGAAGATCATTTTATCCATGCAAGTGCTACCATAGAGTCGGACCAGGCATATATCGAGCTAAACTCAAAACGACTTTCATACACCCGACACATAAATTCCAGAAGTTTTGCCAACAAATAAACACCCACACATTTCGAGACGTGGAATCGATATTTTTTTCAAAGGTGATACCTTGGGCTTGGCACATATAAAATTGATCCAAACTTGACCGTCCTCTGATACTCGCCTTAAATAAACAACTGCAGCATACCCTCGCTCCGATGTATCACAGAACCCCTGGATTCTGTACTGATGATATTATCCTGTTTTACACCTCTAGAAAGTGATAAAGTTGCTATCGCACTCGTGAGTTGTGATTTATACTGAGACCACTGAACAACAATATCCTTTGATGGCTCATCTTCCCATCCAACCTTTTGCTCCCACAATCACTGCATAAGATACTTTGGCAACAAAGTAATGGGAGTCAAAAAACCCAGGGGGTCATAAATTCTTGCCAATTCCGAAAGAAGATTTCGTTTGGTGCTGCAATCCTAAAATTTTCAACACTCCATTTAAGTTTAACGATCGAGGTTGCTGACTATCAGCTGATACTGTTGACAATAGTTTCGAATTATTGTTGGCCCGTTTCTTCAATTAAACCCCCACCCCCACATCCACATAGAGATCGGACCGAACTAGCTTTGTTGCCAATGGAAAAGATGATTCCTCATCATCACAAAGCTGCACAATTGTTCTGATTGCCATGTGTGGGCTTGACGAGACCCCATATGTCACAGTATTAAGGCGATACTTCTGTAAAGGTTCCCCCTTTGAAAACCTCCAGAGAATTCTTTGATAATCCTTGCTCACCGACGTGCCGTTGGTGACCTCCCTCTCTCTCTCTTTTATAGATATTTGCACGGGCACTGCTCAGAGGAGCCTTCTTCCATAGTTCCTCCACCTGCAGACATAGAACATCTTGTTATGTCCGCTATTTTGTCTCGAGGACTTCCAAGTTGTGGAATTCCTTGCAGGCACATGTTTTTTCTTCTCCCCCGAACCTTCAAGTCCAGAATTAACAAGTTGCTTCTTTCCTCCTTGTCGACACCCACGGTACGATAGTATTTAGGCTGTAAGCCCTCGTGGTGTATTGTTGAAATAAAAAAATTAAAAATGGACTATATCAACAATTAATAATCTAACAAAACAAAACAATCATAAAAAAATCCGGCTCGAAGGACCAAATGTAATTACGACGTGCATTTATTTTACAATGAATGACAAAAAACAAATAGCGCACTGACAATAAGTAATGTCACCTACCTTTCTTTGCCTCAATGGTGCAGCAACAAAGCTTCGATTTTCTGTCTTCACACACTAAACCTCTAGAGACATCTTGTCTCCACCAGGACTGACAAACACAATGGATGTTTAGAGACCTCGTGTCTCTTCAGCAAGTTGAAAGCAATTCGATTTCTCGAGACCTCTTGCCTCTTCAAAAAAAAAAAAAAAGTCGCAGAGAGATACAACTTCTCTATTTTCCCCCCAATGCTTCTTCCCCCTCTCTCGTTTCTGGCGGGAACCATTGGCAACACCTACCTTATGTCAGTGTAACGCGCGACATTTGAATGTAAGAGTGAGAACAAAACGTATGAACAACCCCCACACATTCAACACCATAATTTCATTTCAGCAAAGAATACCAGATGTTTGATGACATTAAAAGTTTTCTAATGAATAAACCCTAACATGTTATATTACTCAAGTTTTAACGAAAATCACCAAATCACCCACCATTAATCCCCTACCCCTTAAAGCGAGTTTACCCAAAAACAATCCAATAAATTTCAGGACGATATCTCCATGCCTTCTAAAGTTATCGTGGCTACAAACAGACAGACATACAGACCGACAGAAAAAAAATGTCGTTCCCAAATCATGTTTTCTATATGTTCTGATACTTTCTATAACGTTTAAGCGGAAAAAAAAATATGGTTGAAATTTTTGTCGCCGATGCGATACTTCCACATGTAGTGACGATGTGGAAGTAAAAAATAACTAATTCCTTGCCAAAAGTCGTCTCGCATTCCCAGAAAATTCGGTCATCTGAAAATCCAAAAGCCTGATATTCCCTTTCTCCTCATTGTGAGTGCCCACTGTCCACCCACACAAAAACTAGCAAAACATCTTGGTAAAATCTGGCGCAAATGTTCAAATTATTCTCCACCTACCATTTGGCATCGACTGGTATGAGTGTAAACACTTTGTACACTGCGCTCAAGAATGTTAAAACTAAATTGCTCCATTTAAGCGCGAATTCTTTATTGTAGCTCCTCTACATTATTTAGTCAGTTGAAATAAACTTTCGATTTTAAATAACCCCACAGAAAAAAATCCAATCAAGTCTGGGGAACACGGTGGCCACTCAATTGCTCCTCGACGCCCCATCCCTTTTTCAGGAAATGTGGTATCCAGATATTGACGGACGTCCACACCAAAGTGAGGAGGCCGAAACCAAATATCTTGATGGGGCACATCTGTCTCGTAATTATTTGGAAAAATTACTGCCAGGGCTGGCACTAAATCCAATCACAAAAAATTTAGGTAACGTGCTGCTGTAAGATTTCCTTGAAAAGAGTAAGGCCCTATGAAACGCCATCCGATTATTCCCATCCATACATTCACTTTGCCATGACGTTGGCTGTGGGTCTTGAGTCGAATGAAGATTTTCTCGCGACCAATATCTTAAGTTGTGACGATTTACTGTCCCATTCAGGTAAAAAGTGGCTTCATCAAAAAAGATAATGTTATTACGAAAATTGGGATCTTCATCGCAGCGTAATATTAATTGTTCACAGAACTGTAAACGACAGTCTGAATCATTATTGTTTAACTTGTGTATCAACTGCACTTTGTAAGGATTATACTTCTCTTCCTTGAATAATTTTGCTGGTGGCCAAATGAGTAAATTCTCTAGGGAAATCAAATCAAACAAAACATAAATAAATAAATAAATAATAATTTTACCACTAAAGATTGGTCCATGTTGTGATTTAGTGCTAGTGGCCTTGTACAATGGTCAGGATTTTCTGCAGATTCAAGCAATCTATCCAATCTGACTTCTTTCCCTCCTCGGGGTCGACCTTGTCAAGGCACATCTTTTACAGAGTCAGTTTCTGTGAATTTTCCAACCAATTTACTTACTGTAGATCTTGCAATTGTCGCTCCATCAGGATGTTGTTGGTTAAATAACTCGCATGCTTCATGATGACTCCTAAGCCTATTGCCATATCCAATTATCATTATTATTTCTATTCTTTCCCTTTTGGTTAAACGTGCCATTTTTGTTAAATTCGAATTAGAATTGATTACTTTTAGCACTTTTACACTTTCATCACTACGATTATACTTAATATCAACAGCAGGTAATAATTGAAATTATTTCACGATTTAACATTACTGTCTTTATCCACTGAATTCCAAATCCATACTGCGATAAAAGTCCGATAACTAAATATTGATAACAGCAAATAATCAATAAATTATCTTGAGTGTTGTTAAAAATTGATTTTGACTTTACTTTTTGTTCCACCTGTTAAATAGTTTCATGACAATATATCAAATATCACAAAATCAAGTGTTACTTACTTTAGAAAAGTGAAGGAAAACTTCATTATTCTAAAGAAAACTCGTCCTAAATAAAACAGTGAAAAACATTTCTTATTAAATTCACGTTTCCATTTTCTATAGTAAATAATGCAATTTTTCAAAAAAAATGTTATGTCAGGTAACAATTTCTTTCATCATTATTTAACCAGTAAGCAAGCCTATGGAAAAACAGCAAAAAAGGTTGTCATTTAAAAAAAAGTTATGCCGTCATCAATCAGAAATAGGTGACGATATAAATATAATTTTTACGTCATAAGTTGGCAATTGAAAACATAAAATTAACCTGTCCGAGCGTTCTTCTTGAAAAAATTAAATAACGAATTTATGAATTATGTTCCAAACCTAACCATCCCACTGTATAGCGCATAACATAAAATAGCTAAAATAGCATTATAAAAATCAAATTAAAAAAAAAAGTTCTCTACAACATTTTTCGATTCTCAAATGATACAAAAGGTAGGTTTCTCACCCTGGAATATGAAAAAGAATAATGTTTTTCAAATGACTCACTGAGATGTAAAATTTAAAACTTGGTACAATTTCATTTAATGTTAGTCACATATGAAGCAAAATATGTAACATTGGTAACAAATACTTATTATTGTGCTACCTTAACGCCTTGGTTTGAAGATCTGCTGCGTAAGCTTAAACTTCGAGGGCGTTTCTAGAATAAACAAACAAAGCTAAAGTACATGATAATTGGTTACTGCTTTAATATTAATATATTAAATCATGATAGTAAGTAATTATGAGATACTCATTCACCTAGAATGATAGCAACATTAATGATGTCTGATGATGTTTTATTTGTGACAACACCTAAAATGAAAATGAATGGCAGATGTTGTTAAGTTACAAAAGCAATAGAACACATTTCTAATATAAAAGCTGTAGATTTAACACAAAACCGATGAAACAAACAGTGTATGTCCATAGAACTATACGATTTCTAAAAAATACAGTTTAATGATCATAGTGAAACTAGTGCATTTGAAAGTGAACTGTTTTTATAAAATGTGCTAATATTTCTGTTCAATGGTTTTTGCTTACTTTTTGGTAAAATTCAATATAAATGTTCCTAACGACTTTTTCCTATAGACAAAAATGACAAAGATATGTTAGTTGTTAATGCACAAAACATAAATTATATTAACTAGGTACACTTACGTCTCCTTCGGGGTTTTTTTCATTGTCAGATTTGTCATCATCATCATTTTCTAGCTCTAAATGTTCTTCTGTTGTTTGCGGCATGAGTTGTAATTCTTCTCTGGATTTGAATTCCAATTTTAAAACATAAGGGGGGCATAAAAGTCCTAAAATTACCTAAAAAACAAGAAAATAATGACTGGTATACTGCATCAACAATGTCTAAACAAGCTGATGCAAAACCGGGGCACCCTCCCCGGGCGGCAGTTTCAGGGGGCACCAAAATCATAATATAATATAGGTTGGAAATGAAAAAATTGCTCCACAAAGCGCCTAGCATGCAGCACACGTTGTTCTATCAATTATTCATTTGATTTTACAACGCCCAGTTAGTTTTTGAACACATCCTAAGGGCTTATTCTAAAATGCGCTGCGAGCAGCTGCAGCACAGCAGATTGTTGACAACATCTAATGACGGGAATTTTAATTTAAAGTTATTTCTTTAAAACTTTTTCAAAGTTTTTTTTTACTCCTCGGAGTAGAACAAATTAAAAAAAAAGTTCAGAGTCCCGATTCTATGTAACTACCAAAAATTTTTTAGAGAGGGGGCGCCATTTTTAGAGAGTGGGCAATTATCAAGTTTCTGAAAAAATCGTAGATCCTGGACTGGAGGGGCCCGAAACCGTGCCGTTTGTGGTGAGGCGGCCTGGGACGAGTTCAAAACCGACAGAAGGGAGTAAACGAACCGGCTGGCGTACGTACTGTGGGGATCTTAACTCCTTGACGGATGCAGCTAGGCTGATAAGGGTGCTCAATAGGGTGCAGCGTAAAAATTTGTTTTTGATTTGGAAAATATACCACATCTTCAAAGTTGGGATTTAGCCTTAGAATAAAAGTCGTATTTTTTTTCGGATCAATCTATCCACCCCCGCAACCACCTTGTTTTTTTTGCTAAATTTTCAAACACAACAGGTCTCGAAAAATAAAGACTGTTAAAATAATATTTGTTTTTATTTCCCACTTTTGAGTAAACTATTGGATTCCACCTCCGCACCCCCTTTGAAATCAAAAATATTGTGTATTTTTATGTTTTCAAACATAACAAGTCTCCAAAACTAGAATAGGCTAAATTGAATTTTTTTTTAAGAATCAACTTTTCTGTAAAATATATTTTTCCACCTCCGCAACGTCCTTGATGTAAAAAATTATACTGCTTCAACATTATTGTAACAACGTCAGATTAATCACCTTTGTATCGCATTTTGTGTCTCTTATTCTTACCAATAACCTTGAAACAATACACCAATGTTGGCTCAATCCATCAATGTGGAGGGGATGTAAGAATAGTGGATATCAGGCAACATTGCAAAGTGCAACTGCCGATGATATTTAGTCTCAGTCTATTTTAAGCAGTGGCGTTGTTAGTCTGTCGGTTTATCATGTCTAAATCCGTGCCCGATTTTTGGGAAGCCAGAGGAACTGTACCGTTATATGTTGCCAACAATAGAAGAGTGCTTAAAGTATTTTTTGTTTGTTCAAAATAGTTTAGTTAAACAGAAAGTTAATAGAAATTGCATCAACTCCCAAGCATTCAAGACTGTAGCAGAGGTAATCGAAGATATTTGGAAACACGCGTCAATTCCAATTGTTTCTAGAGCAAGGATTATATATTTGCTTAAACAGTATTACAATATAAAGTTAGCTTTGCTCAAATCTTTTAAAAGGGATAACCAAAAGCAATATTTTCAAACATCACTCACTGATTTTAAGCAATCGATTAAATCTCTGTTTGATATTGATATCTGCAAATGTTCTGACTACATAAAATGTCGCTGTGAAAAAATATTTAAGGTAAGTTTTTTTTGTCCCTTCATATTAATTATTGTTTATTAAAATACGGGTTATTTTTACAGATACCCCGTATAGAACGTAATTTTATTAAAGATCAGCGATCAGGTCGCAAACTGAAGATAGGAGAAACTGATAAAAAATATTTTCAGAAATATGAAGCATGCAAGCTAAAAGAGGTTCGCATATGCCCTGCATCTACATCTGGCAGCAGCCAATACTTCATAGAACGACTGAAATCCCTGAAGAAATGCCTAAATCTAAAGAAGATAATACTGAGTTTATAGAGAATAATTCGGACAATGGGCTAATGGATAATTATCCGCAGCCAAAAAATCGCGATCAACAACAACAATAGAGAATAATAATCTTGGATACTTAGATGATAAGACAACTACAATAAAAACTAGAAATTTTCTGCAGCTTGGTTATTTACCCAGTGTACTGGATAGATATAAGATTTCTGACTGGGTGGGTGTTGCAATAGCTTCGGCGACTCTGCTCGATGTAGGCATAATTAATAAAGAAGATCTATCTAAAATCATAGACCAGAGCAAGATAAGAAGAGCGAGAACAAAGAAGCGAAATGAATTACAATCTGAAGTAATACTGAATCCAACGAGAGGATTATATTTTGACGGGCGTATGGATCACACCATTTCACTTTCAGAAGACTCAAGACGTCGAACCTCCAGCGTTGAAGAACATATCGCCTTAATCGAAGAACCGGGATCCAAATATATAGGTCACGTGACGGCCGCATCGTCCAGTGCTTTAAATATTTTACAAAGTATTAAGGATTTTTTTGAGACTTCTTTAAAACCAATAAATAAAATAGAAGCTGTTGGTTGTGACGGAACCATTACTAATACAGGACATAAAAATGGTATCATTGTCCGTTTGGAGCAACATTTTAATGCTCCTGTTCAGTGGTTCGTTTGACAACTGCACGCAAATGAACTGCCTCTGCGGCACTTAATTCAGCACATAGATGGTAATACTATATATCCAAATGTTTTGTCAGGAATAATAGGAAAGGCGCTTCACGATTGCGAAAAACTTCCATTGGTTAATTTCACTACAATAGGTGTAACACTGCCAGGGGTTTCCAGGGAAAGCTTAAGCACAGATCAGGCTTACCTATTTGATATTTGCCAGTTAGTTTCCACAGGATTGTGCGATGAGGGGTTAATGAAAAGACAACCAGGAAAACTAGTCATTTCCCAATGGCTTACGACTGCCAATAGAATCATAAGGCTTTATGTGTCAACGGAAAACCCAACGAGTAATCTTGAAAGTCTAGCAAAGTTTGTTACAAAGGTTTATGCGCCAATGTGGTTTAATATCAAAACACAACCATCATGCGTTTATGGAGCAAAACATTTATTCGATACTATAAAACTTTCACGATATCTACCACAGGATCTAAAAAATATAATCGATCCTGTAATTCAAAGAAATGGCTACTTTGAACACCCAGAGAATGTGTTAGTAGCAATGCTAGCTGACAGTAGTATAATTATAGAGAATTGGCGTTTAGGTGAATTGTGAAAATCCGCTTACATTCAGGTCTTCAAACAAAAGTTCGTACATTTGTTCTGCCAAAGTTTAATTTTGAGGCTGGTGACTATTGCAGTCTTTTGGGCGATTGGGAAGGGTGTGCCCTTACTGAACCACCGCTATTGAGAAACGTGTCTGAAAACGATTTAAGAAAGATTGTTGAAAATCCATTTGCATTGGTAATTTTTAAGGAAATAGCAGAGTTTCCATGTCATACTCAAGCTGTAGAACAAACAGGCAGTCAAGCTTGTTACAGAAACTTCGATGAAAGTAACTGATCAAAAAAGCGGGACAGAGTTATTAGAAACACGATACTTTCCAGGGCCGTTATGCCAAAATTTAACACAAAAAAGGAATTTTTATTAGACAAGCAAAGGACTTAAATAATAAACTTTTTAGTTATAGTTTGTTGTTTTTGACAGTTAATGTGTGTTACGTTTTGTATTGAATAAAGCTCATTTAGTTAGATAGCAGTGTAATTAATTATATTATAATAAATGTATATTATTAAAATTTTCGGGGCTTACGGGGGAGGAAAATGATATCTTGCACAAAAATAGTCACTATCAAAAATCTGTATTTTCATCTACTTTATGCTTTGAGCCCTATTTGGTTTGCAAATGTAGCTTTTATATATATATATATATATATATATATATATATATATATATATATATATATATATATATATATATATATATATATATATATATATATTTCAATTCGGTTGCAGGGGTGGAAGGATTTTTTGTATCTTAAAATAAAAAAACATTATCGTTTTGTTTACGCAAATCCCTATTTTTGACTGGTATTGTGTCTTCATATAAAAAAAAAAGTCAAAATCCAAAACTTTACGCTGCACCCTAGTGCTCAAACAGGAGTCAGGAAGTTCAATAGGATCTTTCAGGAAACCGGATGGTTACTGGACCAACACCACTGAGAAGACCTTGTGCCACCTCGCTGAGGTTACCTTGCTGGCGGTGGAGCTGTCATGGAGGCTGTTGATTCAAGTCGGTGGTCGATTCCGAACGCGGACTGGCAGTTGGCGGAGGAGGTAGTCACTGACGGGTCTATAACCTAGGTGGTGAACGAGTTTGCTCCATTCAAGTTCGCAGGTTGCGATGGGTACCTCTCGGCCCCGCTCCACAAGGGCCTAGAAATATCCCTTCCCAATATAAGGCAGGTTTTCCGGGCCAGCTGGGCGTGAGGCTATGTCCCAAAAGCCTGGCGCTGGGTCAGGGGTGTCTTCATTCGTAAACCGGGAAGGGAGGACTACACAGTGGCCAAGACATATAGGCTAATTAGCCTTACATCCTTTTTGTTGAAGACATTGGAAAAGATAATATATAATAAGTACACTTGTAGAAAATCCAAATCACCACAACACATATTTCAGAGACCTTACGATCGTTTCGTTGACCATGTCAACATCTTCAGAGGAAGAAAAATCTCAGAAGGCGGGTCTCTGGAAACTGTTGTTATTACTGACTGATCACAGCTGGAGGAGCAGCACTCCCCCAGGGCGGGAATATACATCGATAGGCTGGGAGTGCCAGAGTTATGCTCTGGGCGCACATGTCACAGCATTCGAAACGGAGGTATACGCTATCCTATCTGTAGCTACTCGACAGGATGTGAGGATGAGCCCTGAGGAATATGTATACATTTGCTCGGAAAGTCAGGCAGCGCCTGGGCGGTCTGCGCCCGCAGAATTAAAACAATGCTGTTCAGCTGATGCTCTTGCGGGACTGTCTAGGACAAAGAAGGTATAACTTATGTGGGTTCGCAGACGGGGTGGCGGAAAATGAGGTGGCTACTCTTACCAGTTCACATAAAAAAATTATTGCCATGCTATTAGAACACTAATAAATTACTTATGCCCGTATTTATTTATTTGAATATATTTTTGACAAGTACATTTTCGTAAACAATTTAGAAA
The DNA here is from genome assembly GCA_964006375.1 of Tillus elongatus. NCBI lineage: Eukaryota > Metazoa > Arthropoda > Insecta > Coleoptera > Cleridae > Tillus > Tillus elongatus. The sequence goes on from OZ023264.1 coordinate 108,467,665, forward strand.
GGTTGCTCTAATTCTGAAACATATTGTTTCCTGGACATTTCAGATAACATAGCTCGGTTTATGTATTATGTTTCTCAACTATTGACTTCACCTGGCCCAAAAGTAAAAATCTATGATTAAGATAGATATTGTGCCATAGCTATGTAATCACACTGCTTCTACCATCCAAACAATGTGAAAATATCTATTTAGGTAGTTACATGCCTCAATTTTGACAGCCTATTTTTCAAGAAAGAAAGAGTACAGTTTTGCATTATGTAAATCCAAATCACTACAATTTTTTTAGAGTGCTAGAGACGTGTCCTTTTAATTACCGCACAAGTTGAAATTATCTTTTTGACATCTTTAAAGGTTATTCGAATTATTCAATTATCTATAATTTCATTAAAATTGAAGTAGCGTAAGAAACAATCATTTTCTTTTAGGGTCTTTGTTTCTAAATGAACGTCAGGGAAAAATCAGTTAGGCGATGAAAAGAGAAACTCTCTAGTATTTAAAAATGCTGCAAATCCATAGTTTTTGAATAGAAGTCTTTGTGACAAGAGTTACAAGAGCCAGAAAACCAACCGTGAGCTAATCACGAAAGCATTGTGCATTTTGTGTGTGGTAAATTCACAGGGTGAGAGAAAATAGCAAACTATTATTATGTTTGTTCCAGTGCAAACTCATAATTTGAATGGATGGGTCTTCATGGGAAACATTCAAAGTTAAACGACTTCTTTACACATCTTTTAGCAGAAGTCAGACAAAAGACTGGGATCCTTGCTTGGCCATTTGAAAGGTATAATCACACTTTTTAAACATTAAAATGAATACACTTGCAAGAGCAATTAAATGACTTGCAAAGTTTTAAAGATGACATCTATACGAACTCGTATGCAGAAACAGTGTTTTATAATCAATTTTGATAAAAATAAATTTATGAGAGGCCTACACTGGTTGCTTTTGGTAGATTCTTCAGAACACCATTTTTTAAAACACTGGCTTCAAGTATTAACTAACACACCCATAGGTACTGGTGGAAACCAAAATAATTTAAAAAAAACACAGATTAGTATATTTGTGGCGAGAGAATTCACTAAACTTATAATTGTATTAAAACAGATGTAGCTTTTGAGAATAAAAACTTCTTTTACATTTAAAAGAATGCCTATCTTAATTTTGGTGATAGTTCTTTCTTTTTAATGACATTTCATTTTCTCATAATCAATATTTGTTATACTATCGCTTAAAACTTTCTATTTGTATTTAAATCTCAAATTTCCCATAACCTATCTGTCTGTTGATTATATCTGGCGATTCCTTTGACACTAGTTTTAATTATACATGGATGTATTAAACCCCCTTTATGCACAAGATGTGGAACGTTTATCCATCTATCTTTTTTAGATATAGCTTTTCTGAAAGATAACAATCAGTAAGTGAGAAATGGTCTGTTTATTGTGAACCATGTACATATTTTGATTCTTAACATTTGGTAATTGCATTTGTACTTGTTTTTAAATATTTTCTATTCCTTTCCAAATTTATCACATTATACCTATTTAGCTGTTTTTATTTAACCTACATTTGTTATGTAAGTTCCTTTTTTTATTATTTAATTATTTAATATTTGTTCAGGTTTCATAATTTCCTTTTCTTATATCGTACTAAATGTCTCTGGTTTGGATTTAAATCCGATACATTTATTTTTAAAAATATCTAGACATTATAAAGGTCAATTATACTTTATATCCTTTAATCAACAGTACAATATATATATATATATATATATATATATATATATATATATATATATATATATATATATATATATATATATATATATATATATATATATATATATATATATATATATATATATATATATATATATATATATATATATATATATATATATATATATATATATATACATATAAACATATAAAAATTGAAACCAACCCTGGATATGGGTTCTAGGGGGCCTTGTTTGCGCTCATTTGAAGAAAATTTTTCAGAATTTGAAAGTCGCAATGTCCTTATTAGTGAATTTTTCTTTAACAAAATTGCAATAATTAGGTAACTGAATCTAAGCTTCCGATTTGTTTTTTTCTAAATATGAATTAACTCACAATAATCTCAGCTAAAAACATTGTTTCTCCATATCAGCTCATACAGCCTATCTTTGAAAATTCGTAATGATACACGATTTTTACTATCAAACTATCAAAACATTGTTATTTTCGTATTATAATATCATATCCATTTTCAACATTCAAATTGACAATGGAAATTAAATTTGCGTATTTCTAGAAAACAGATGATTTAAAAGTTATGATCTAATTTGTCAATCGAATGTAGTAAAATTATAGCCCTTTATTCACAATCAGAAAATACCAGTAATATTGTAATTTTCTACCCAGAGAAATAGGGTTCTTAAAAATTAAAGTTGGTTACACCTGACAAGTCTCATAAAATGTCCAATTTGACACAATGTTGGGCGAAACATTTTAATAAAAGATAATCACTCAGTCATTTCATTTAGACACCATATATCTACAGTTATAGTGTATCTCAAGGCTCAATGTTAATGAAACACCTGGATAATGCAGTAATTTGTATAAACTAGGTCGATATTACACAAAACAATTCATTTAATGTATTCTAAAAAAAAGGATAGCTCTTTTAGGGCCAAAACCATAGAGAAATGAAGTCAAGATTTATAACCTCCATAGTAAAAGGTGGAAAGGCATTTTTGATCCCAAAAGATTAAAATTCTGAGGTGGAGGAGTCACAGGTGCTAGAAATGGAACTACATTCTCTTGTCTGAAGCATAAGTCAATTTAAAAGCTCATTTAGATCATAATTAAGGTGAAGTTGACAAGTAAATTTTAAAATTTTATATTGGAACTACTAAGCTTCATCAAATTATTTTTAGACAACACAGGATAGTTCTTTGTTTAATATCTAAACCCTACCAACTCACATATTTCGGTATTTTCGGTCTTCCTTAGACTATAGTAATTTAAACTCAAGTTTTCGTCTTTCTATGGTAAAAATAATTTGAATACAACTACTACATTTAATAGATTACGACTTACTTTTAAATTCGTGTTTTTCCTTGTACGTAACCCTCCCATCCACAGGTCAGCCAGGATGATTTGTGAACAAGGATGTGCTAAGAGAGCCCGGTGATTTGCAGCCACAGCCAAACTGAGGCAAGTCTGTCCAGACCAGTTGGTTAATTCACAAGTCAGTAGCTGTTGTGTTTGATCATCGTCTTGCCTATAGCAGTAATCTAATAGTTCCAGAGCTATAATAATATATACAATAAAATGAGTACAATTGGATAAGGTCTGAAGCATGGATTCAGAAGTTTAATTATATATTTTTAATATGAAAAAACTGAAAGTATAATTAGTATCATAGGCAATGGCTTCACAATTATAAAAATCATAGTGTCCAATATAACTAGGTGAGTAAATTGAAGAAGTAAAGGCTTATATAATATATCTTTATTTGCATAATACACAATAAAGCCAACATACATTTGTTTAACAGTTGATCTATGCGTTTAAAAACTGTACAAATGTTAACGCTCTGGCACTTAATAACTGTTCTAACTGCATGAACAAGAGTTCGAACAGATTTTTTACACACCAAGTTGAGGTGGTGCATTAAAAAAGCGTAATTTATAACCTGAAAAATTTGAAAGGCTAAAGTCAATAAATTAATGTAATTATGTTAAACATCAATCTTAATATGATTACATAGACGATATATGCTGTTCATAGTTTTCAATGCTGTGATATGTATCTAGTGCAATTTCGACATAAATTGCGATATAGAAAACTATTGGGATATAATATAAAATTATGGTTGCTTTTGCGGTAAATACTTAAATAATGCAACAATTTATTATTGCATAATATCTACCTGCTAAAGATTTTGGTCTGGCGGGTAGATCTTACACATAAGCTATCAGACCAGTGAGAGAAAAGAAAGTCTCCGCTGAGAGAAAGAGTGTCTCCACTGAAACGAAGGTTAGCCATCTGTCCTTGCTATAAGTTATAAAATTAAAGGCAATTCCTCTTTTCAATTTAGAAAACACGATTATTATAATTCTAAACTAAACTTGCTAACTTGCTGTTTTACTGAATTGAGATGTGAAGTGAAATTGACAAGTCACAAGTTGTTCAGAACCCATCATTGGTGTTTAAAAATCAATAGTTGGTGCTTTTAAATGCCTTTCCACTGACTCATAATTTTCAATATAATTGTAAGCAGGAAGTAAATATGTGGAAAAATCTTACCGGTATTCTCAAATTCTTTGCCATAACTGCGAAGCTCTTCATATACTTCAGTTTCCATATCATCTTCGGCAGCTTCATGAGCCATAGCTTTGTAAAGTTTACAAGCAACTAGAGCTTTAGCTAGGGCTTCCTCACCATGTTGCCACATCAGCAATGCCATTTTATGACGTTTCATTAATACTGCCCATATCTAAAGTAACATAAAGTTATGATTAATAAAATAAATACAGAAATAAATATTATTCAGTCAAAATTATACTTACAAGCAGTTCATTAAAGGGATAATCGAATAAACATGGGTTTGTATTGGATGGCAGCGCATTTGCCAATAGGGTCATAGCATTACCATACTGTTTTACAAAAGACATTGAATTTCTTTGCATATTTTGTGCTTTGTTCATAACTTTTGCATAAATTGGACGAAACTTCCTTCTAGTGTAGTATGCTCTGTAATAATAATTTAAAAAAAAACTCTCGTGTAGTATGCTCTGTAATGCAGTCAAAATTGGTATTCATTGGCATAACATGAAATTACACTTCATGTAAATGTTTTAAAGAATTTAAGCTCTAAATGTCTTTCAAATTGGAGCCTTTTGCAGTAAAGTAAGTTAATAAATATTTGTGTAAAATCAAACACCATGAATATTAGGGTTGCCTTTTATATTTTGGGATTGGGCAAACCTAGTGCTGCCATCTACCAACTGACGTCGTTATCGTAAAGATTTATATTTTCTACGTTATATTTACTCAGAACCGTTTGACGTACAATCGCAATTTGTGTTGTTTACAGTAACGTGAAAAATTCATAACGGCCAAAAAAATGGAATTAACTTAGCTAAATAAACAAATTGACTTACACTATTTTTTTGAATGCATAACCGATGAATGTATTTGACAAAGCTGAGAACTTCAGCGAAAGTGCAGTCATACATTCAATAAAACAGTGTAAATCAATTTACTTATTGATCTAAGTTGACAATGGATTTACATCAAGTATCAGCCTCTACAATATCATAAATGGAATTAAATCGTGAACATTTCTAGGGGAGTATTTTTTACAACTTTCGATGTAGATTAATTTATTACATTTATAATTTAAGTTTATTTAATACAATTTCAAATACCGATATAGCTATTTCGGCATATAATATTGGTCGTTATTTATACTTTAGCTTGAACACACAAGCCATATTTAGTGAAACTAATATTTATGTTCAGGTAGTGGAAGTTGTTTTTCATAATTTATTGGGCTATATTTCAGTAGTGAATGTCTGATCAAGTTGGAGAATGCAAATTTTTCAAATAAACATTTATCCATCTCCTCATTTGGTTGTGTCATGGCGACCTGTCTGGTTTGCCAAGGTAAAGACTACTCAAACTTGAGGAGTTGTAGAATATATTATATTTTTAAAGAAAGGCTAGATATCTTGATTTGATTTGGTAACCAGTTTCGCTGACTGGGTTGTGTTGTAGCTACCTGTAGATACAGACTGAATTTTTAGTGTGAAAAAAATAAGGTATGAACTCGAAACCTACATTATACAGGGTGTTTCAAAACATGTGTCAGAAAATGAAGGGTGTAGTTCCTTGTTTGTTTCTAAGAAAAAAGTTCATATTAACATGGATCTGCAAACGTGCTGTTTTCGGGGTACAGGTGTTGAAAAATATGAATTAACTGTACTTAACTGTCAATAATATTAAAGTCACAGAATGCATCAAATTGCAAAGGATTTATCAGGGGATTGTGCCGGATGATGGTGATCGCAGTAGATGATTTGATGAAAACCAAATGTTTTGTCATTAACAAAACATGACAACTATTTCCATGCTTCCCTTCATAAAATACATCTTTCTTGAAAGCAATTCATGTTAGATCATTTCACCTAAAATACCTTTTTTGTGTAGAAAACATTGGTGGTTTAAAATGGTAATTTCCCCAGTGCTGTAGAAATTAGGGATAAAAAAACCTCGCGCATCCCTAAAATCCCTGGCACTGGCATATGGAAACAATTGAATTGGCACTATAAAAGTATGTAATACTAATGATAAGCTGTGTACAAAAATTCTGAATTTGTGACTCAAACGATTTCTGATATATCGTCAAAAAACTAAGTAAGAATATATATTTTTTGACACCCTGTATCTTAAAAAGGGCGCATTTGCCGATTCATCTTAATAGGAACTTATTTTTCTTAGAAAGAGACAGGGAACCGCACCCTTTATGTTCCAACACATGTTTTGAAACACCTATATTATGCAATTAAAGCGTTTAAAAAGTAGCGTTATATATACAGGTGATTTCTAAACGTCAACACGTCGGGGTTTGACATGGTTAGAGGAATTTGGAAACTAAAAGGCTTTTCTACTAGACAAATACGTTTTATTTATAACCCTATGCGTTTCGGCCCCTATCGAGCCACCATCAGGAGTTAAGACCTAAAATGTAAAAAGTTGGTTGTCAGAAACTATGTGTCTGGATATCTAAAATGTGGATCGAACAAAAAACATGCAGCCTCAGTGGATCAGGGGTGAGAACGTATGCCTCTGGACACAAGGGTTCAATTCCCAGTAGAAATGTCAAATTATTTTTCAGTACTACTACTGTAAGCTAAGATTAACCGAGGTTGAGGCATTCTGTTTGAGGAAGTTGAATGTCTGCACTTTTTGGAGGGGGCGCTAAGCCTTCTGTCTTGTGTACCATGTGATGTTGGGTACACTAAAGACCACTACAATCCTTACAGAAAGGAGGGGAATCGGCATCTTTTTCAGAATAGTGAGGTGAAACTGCTCCCTGCTGTCTTTGAAGATTGGCCATAGTCGCAGAAATAGATCAACATTAAACAAAAACAATTACATTTTAACCAAAACTAAAATCATAATAAAATCTTATCATTATCATTTCTACCATTAACTTTACATATTTTGTTGTTTTTTCTATGGTCCTGACAGCATGAAATTTTTTGATTTGCCAATTCCGTGACATTTCTGGTAAAATATAATAATGATTTATCCTATTGCAAAAACAAAAGATATAATTTTACTTAGTTTAAAAAAAAAGAATGTATCAACATAACTGCTAACTGTAGACCAACATATTCATCCGAAGTATATTTTAAAGCTGGTCTCAAAATCATGGGAAACAAATAATGTGAAAAATGAAGCCAGTAAAAAGTAGCTGCTTTAGAGTTTGTTGTTATGGATTCAACCCTGAGTACAAGAAAAATACTTACACAATAGTCACTACTTAAGAAAATGAAGAAAATGTCTATGATCTAATGCTACATGAATGATCGATACAGTGGAATTTATGGCTTGTCTTGCCATACACTATGTAACCTCCTATCAAAACAACCTGAAATAAAAAAAAAGTCTGCGAGATGAGTTCTACGAATGTTAGAAAATGACCAAAAGAGGAACTGTGCTTTGACTTGCCGCAGTTATAAGACAGATGCAGGGAATATGAAAGTCATTTTATTCACCATTTTGTAACTGTTGGTGAATCTTGCCTTCATCACTATGACCCTGAGATCACAGGCCAGAGTATGGAATGGACGCACAATGACTCCCCGCCCTCTTGGAAGCTTGGGGTGCAGTCCTCTGCTGCAAGGTAATGCTCACTGTTTTCTGAAATACTTATGGTGTCATTTTGGGTGATTACTGGAAAGAAAGCTCCACAGTAAATGGTTAGTACTATTTCAATTTAATAACTAAGTTGCTTAATGCTATAAGAGATAAACGTCGCCTAGACTTGAGAAAAAAAGAACCCTTTCATCAAGTCAATTATCGCAATGTTAGCGATCAATATCGCTGCGTTCGAACTATTAAAGCGTCCACCTTATTCTCCAGATCTAGCACCAGGTGACTAAGACTGATTTCAGAACTCAAAGAGTACTTGAGGGGGAAGATATTTTTGACAGATAATAAAGTGGAACTGGTTGTAACTGAGTGGTTTGAATAAGTTAGAGAAACAGGCTATTTGAAGTTGTATAAAGTATCGTTTGGAAAAGTGTGTTAGAGTTAGGGGCGATTATGTTGAAAAATAAAAATTACTAATTGCTCTGAGCCTTCCATTATATAATTTAAGTGTGGAATGTAAGAATTCGCCATTGTTTACTGTAATTATTATTACTATTATTATTACTTATTTATTTGTGACTAAAATAATACAATGTGTCTTACAAAAAAGCTTTGCTTGTGACTGTATTAACACGATTTTGTTGATCGCAACTGATAACACTCATAACTCAAAAAATAATGGGCCGATTTTGATACAATTTGATAAGTACGTTCCTTGCGCAAGTCGCTTGGATACATAATCGTTAGCCAGGTGAATCAGACAAGTTTTTCCCGGAAAATTGTGTGTTTTCTTTCGGAAAATTTGTATACCCGGAATACAAAAGCTATGGTAACCAAATTTGGTACGCGGGTTTACATTATAAAACTAAAACCATGTACCAAAATTTGGATCTTTACGTTAAAAGAAAAAGAAGTTATAAGCATTATTATAGTTTTTCTATTTAAAACGCGAACGTTGCGATTTGAAACGTCAAATTTGACATGTTCTACATAAAGAACCTGAAACTAATACAGCTTATGTACATGAAATGTCATAAGAAGTGTGTTCTATAAAGCCTTATGATTCAGCTTCAGCCGTCATTGTCATTGATTTTACTTAAATATTTTCAGAAAATGAATTTTAAATAGACCCCTTCTCTGATGGTTTGGTAGTAGTTTTAATTATAGGGTTATAATATATGAAGAAAACAGATCAAAACATATAAGATGAAAAACCCTATTAATGCAGTGAAAATTGTTCTCTATGTCACCTGACCAAGGCCTAATAAGGCAGTTTTTATATGTCAGAAAATGGCAAAAGGGGCTAGGGGCATTTTTATGAAGAAAATAAGTGCGCCACTGCATTTGGCATCCCTCAAAATAGATATATGCCAAATTTCACCGAAAAACAAGAATTATGAACTCTATCAGAGAAGTTTATTTGTGTGACCCTCGTATATGGAAACACCCATGTAACTTTTGTATTTATAAGGCAATTTTTTTAACTAGATCTCAAAAGATAGAAAATGAAGAAGTCTATAGATTCCGTGAAAATTGTTTCCTATGTCTTTCGATCACGGCGTACTAAAACTATTTTGATATGTCACAGCATTTAAAACTTTTTGTCTTCAACTTTTGAGACTTTGTTGTTGACTTTCATAGTTCCGTCAAAATAGTTATTTTTTAATGAAATTTGGTAGGTAATAATTTTGACGAATGGCGAATCCAGTGCTGTACTTATTTTTTCCGAAAACCAACAAAATGCTTTTTATAATTTTTGTCATATGAAAATAGTTTTAGTAGGCCGTGATCGAATAGCATAGGAAACAATTTTCACAGGATCTATAGACTTCTTCATTTTCAATTTTTTGAGATCTTGTTAAAAGAAATCAGTGTATAAATACAAAAGTTACAGGGGTTTTCCATGTGAGAAGGTGGTGTACTTATTTTCTTCCTAAAAATGACCTTAACCCTTTTCCTACTTTTTGACATAGAAAACCTGCATTAGTAGGCTATGTGACATAGAGAACAATTTTCACAGCATTAATGGAGTTTTACATCTTATATCATTTGATCATTTGTTCATCAAAATCGAGTTATAAATACAAAACTTACAGGGGTCTTTCCATTTTAAATGGGCCACACTGTATATATATATATATATATATATATATATATATATATATATATATATATATATATATATATATATATATATATATATATATATATATATATATATATATATGTCCATAGTACACTTTGAGCACTTATACAGTTCATACACCTTATACACTTTGTATATATTCTGGATGTGTATATCACAAAATTTAATAACGATATCGCTCTACAGTATGTAAAATGAGGATTCTTTGACCAAATCAGTTCCTGTAAATCATTGCGGGTGCACAATCACCATTTTCTGCATTTACTTACTGGATAAAATTTTACGTCGAAGATGGACGTTATGGAGACAAGTATAATTGGGAATTAATATTTTATGCTTTTCATTCGACATCAAAAAGCAAATAATGTGAAAACACCACAAAACATGTATTGACTTGCGAAATTAAATTAAAAAAACATGTGTAAGTACCTGTTTGAATGCCGAGAAATCATGAAAACTATTAGGTACACGCTTTTTTATCGTTGTTGTATGTCAGTTGTATATAAGCAATCGGTCAAAATGATTTCAACCCGATAAATTTATTGTATTGGCATTAGTGAGAGCTACAATACATTAGAGAAATAGCATTCACGCTTTGTTCTTCATATTCATAACAAGCATTATAGAAATATCCCTAAGACAACGTTATTAGATTAAATAATAACTGGATTTTCATTAGTATTTTGCTTCCAATAGTTGAAAAATCGCCAAACGAGTGATCATATAAAGACGGTTGTGTTAATAATTTTCTATCCTTTAAAGCAAGCGCGGGCAGTACGGTTAAAAATGTGTCACAACTGAGAATTAAAGCAAAACAGACCACGTTTATAGTCTATATTCTCACTGAATTTTTAAAATTTTATTGTGCTATTCTGAACACCTAATTCATCATAACAGAGTTCTAGAAAACTTCGTAATAGATTTACCGAAAATAGTAATAAATTCCTGTTTTCATCTATCCCATTGACAGATGGCGCTGTTAGACGTCTTTAATTGGTTAGTTACTTAGTTTCCCGGTAGGATGTACGATTACAACATGACTTACGATTAGAACAAATAGTATTAACGTAAACGAATTTTAATATTCTTTGATGAGAATACAGCCGCCTGCACTGTTACGTTTTTTGTTTGAGTTATATATTATGCACCTATAAACAGCAGATTGGCTGAGTTCAACAGGCGCCAACAGTTGAATAGTTGTGTCAACAAAATGCGTTCTCCAGTCCCGCTGTGCTTCTTTTGGAATTCAACTGTTGCCAATTTCTTAAAGCGCGGAGTGAAGCATCTATCAAGTCACTGTAGTCAGCAGATAAGCGCTTAAACACAGCTGCGGGCGCCTAGTGAACTCGGCCATTGTTAACAAACATGTTGCAATGGGAACCTGTACACAATGAAATCAACCTATAATTATAGTTTAGTTCACTGCCTGTATATGACCAACCACTTTTTAAGTGACTTTGGACATATCACACAAAAATGTCTATTTTTTACTAGAAGTTATTTCTCCTGTTATTAGCGAATTTTTGTTAAGAGAATCAGGAATTGATGAAATCGCTGGACTTATTTAGGGTAGGCATAGGTACCTATGTTATAAAATCTTTTTATGCAAAGGTGGCTAGTGGCAGTATCTTGGAAACTACAATAGGAGGCGTAAAATTTTCCCTTGAGTCATAAAACATACTATTATGGACCTCAAAATAAAATAACAATCGAGGGAACGCGAATCGTATTTGCTCGATTGCCGATTTTACGAATAATGTACATGTTTGGTTTGTTTTGAATAGCAATTAACAAGCCTATTACCCAACTTGTCCTAACCTATTATGTTTATGGCTACATTGAATTATAACTTTGAACTGGAAGGAAACCCGGGTGAACTGCAGTCTAGACAATTTTCAAACAGAAAGATGTGTGGCATAAGAATTTTTGCTATATTTTAATTGTACTCATTTATTTTTCATTGCGGCTTAATTTTTACAGAAATCATTTCGTATTTACCAATGCGTAATATCATTTTCTTGCCATAACTAAATATAAAAATAGATCTTTGAAACAAATTAAGTTTACTTGGAGAACCCAGATCACCACAACACATCTATTTAAAGACCTGACGATCCTTTCACTAACAAAGTTAGAGTCATCAGAGAATGAAAAATTCTAGCAGTGAGAATTTTACATCCTCTGATGACGCTAACTTTGTTAGTGAAGTGAGCTTCAGATCTTTAAAAAGAGGTGTTGTGGTGATTTGGGTTCTCCAAGTGTACTTATCAGTGCTCATCACAGGTTCTAATCTTCACTTAGTGAAACAAATTACTTGCAAAATCAGTAGTAATTGAAACAGGGTTCCCACTCGTCTGGAAAACCGGGAAAAGTCAGGGAATTTGTAGAAGAAAAATTCTTTTCAGGGAAATCAGGGAAAATTGTGAAAATATTGACTAAGAGTCGGGGAATTTTTGTCCCTGTTAGGGAAAAATTATTTATTGCCTTTTTATGATAAATAATTGAAACAATATGTTTGCTTTTTGTGAAATTCTGAACCATTTACTTAATGATTTATTTTTCCACAAAACCACAATATTTGTTTTTCTTTAGTTGTGCGTTCAATGGTCGCTTTGTATTTGAAATGGGGAAGTGTTTTCCGCCATGACGCGAGGACCTACTGTATTTTGTAGTAGTGTAGCGTTGCACTTGTTGGGGGTAAATTGTAAAAGATCAAAGTCGGGAAAATATATTTTGGCATGTCAGGAAAATTAGGGAAAAGTCAGGGAAATTGATGTGCTGTTTTTAGTGGGAACCCTGTGAAAGCTCACAGTAGCCTACTATAAGGTTTAAGAATGTTAAAGAATAAAAGAGTGAATCTTTTTTGATGTTCTTAAAATGAGTATTATTTGACCAAATCAGTTCCTATAAATCATTGTATAGATGAAAAATCACAATTTTCTGCATTTACTTACTGGATAAAATGTTATGTCGTAGAGGGAGGTTACGGAGACATGTATAAATTGTGAATTAATATTTTATACTTTTCATTCCAAAGCAAATAGCAAATAATGTAAAAACACATCAGAAAATGTATTGACTTACTAAATTTAAAAAAAAACATGTGTAAGTACCTGTTTGAATGACGAGAAAAAATGAAAACTATTAGGTATCGTTACTGTATGTCAGTAGTATGTAAGCAATCGGCCAAAATGATTTCAAGCACAAGAATTTATTTTATCATTGTCATTAGTGTACAATACAATAGAGAAATAGCATTCACGCTTTATTCTTCATATTCATAACAAGCATTATAGAAATATCCCTAAGACAACGTTAAAAGAGTAAATAATAACTGGATTTTCATTAGAAATTTGCTTTCAATAGCTGAAAAATCGCCAAAAGAGTGATCATCGGTTGTATTGACAATTTTCTAGACTCCAAACCAAGCGTGGGAAGTACGGTAAAAAATGTGCCTCAACTGAGAGTTAAAGCAGGCAGAGCATTTTTATTTTTATAGTCTATATTCTGACTCGATTTTATTATGTTATTCTAGACACCTGATTCATTATAACAGATTTCTAGAAAACTTTGCTGTAGATTTACCGAAAATAGTAATAAATTCTTGTTTTAATCTATCCCATTGACAGATGGCGCTCTTTGATTGGTTAGTTCTTTGACATTCTTTGTTTGGTTAGTTATTAGTTGCACGTTAAGATGTACGATTACGGCATGACTTACGATTAGAACAAATAGTATTAACGTAAACGAATTTTAATAATATTTGATTAGGGCACAACCGTCTGCGTAGATATGTGTTTTTGTTTGAATTATATATTATTATACACCAATAAACGGAAGATTGGCTGAGTTCACTAGGCGCCATCAGTTGAATAGTTGTGTCAACAAAATGCGTCACCAGTCCCGCTGTGTTTCTTTTGGAACTCAACTGTTGCCAATTTCTTAAAGCGCGGAGTGAAGAACAAACTTGACAAAATAGTGCTTGAAGTCAAGATTTTGTTCATCTGTCTCCAACCGCTGAAACGTGTCGGTAGTCAGCAGATGAGCGCTTAAACTCAGCTGCTGGCGTATATAATAAAATAGGCCCATTTTAACAAAGGTTATGTCGCAATGGGAACCTGTACACAGTGAACTCAACCTATAATTATAGTTGAGTAGTGGCATTGGTGATTGGCCATAGTGCGGAAATAGGCCGACGTTAACGAAAAAAAGTATACATAATCCCTAACCCCCCTTCCAAACTTTGCTAACTCTGGGTAATCAGAGTCATGAACTGACGTACAAAATGTTACCCTAGTGTAATTAAATCATTGAAGTTCTGCTATTTACCGTTAGATGGTGCGAAGATCATGCCATATCAAGTGTCAATTATTATTATTCTGAACTTTCACTTATAACTAACAAAATAACAAATTACTTAAATTTTAAACAAATTTGATCTGTCAATTTTTGATGTTTTTAATCTTTATGAAATTCTGATTGTAAAAATAAACCAATTATTGTCAATTTGGCGTATTAACATACATAAGCCAAAAGAAAGAAACAAAGAAGATTGTTTGCTCTGAATTTCAACTAAAATTAACATTCTAATGTTAGTCAATAGTATGGGCTCATTCTACCCAATAAATCAGAGGGCGTTAATGAAATAGATTGTTTTTAGCATTGTAAGATGGGGAAGTAAAGATATAAAAAAGTAGACAATATTTTAACTGAATAAACAAATTATTAATTATCAAAATTGATCAACATGGGTAGATAATAATTTAGGAGATTAAAAATTTTTGTTTAAGTGATTGATTTTCTGAATAGATACAGATCAATTTAATCAATTTTTGCTCAAACAACTTTCATTTTGGTATGCTGACACTTCAGGAAAACGAATACGTAACGGGTGTCCAAACTGAACGTTACGTGTCTCATTGAACAGTTTGGACACTAGACGTGCTTGAAGAGTGCTATACATGACAATGTCACTTCCGACACCGTGCTCAAACTGTGCGATGTATCATATAAAATGTGTTCAAAGTGTACGATATACATATATATATATATATATATATATATATATATATATATATATATATATGTGTATATATATATATATATATATATATATATATATATATATATATATATATATATATATGTATATATATATATATATATATATATATATATATATATATATATATATATATATATATTATTATTATTATTGTTTATTAGCAAAAATTATACATTATGTTAGTACAATAAGTCTTAGACTTGTGCTGTATTATAACACAATTTGGAAGGTTATATCCTAAATAGTTTGACAGTTCTACACCAGATTCAGTAAACTTCAAATTTTGACGTTCCGAATGTAATTTCTTTTGCCCTTCTATTTCTCACCTTCTGATACTTCAACAATCACCTTCATTTGCCATAAATCTCTGCTATTCCATTATGTCTTTCTGACTGCTATTCTTACCAAACAATCCATATTTTTGCCAAAATGTTTAAATTTGTAGGAGACAAAAATGACTTTAGTTTGACAAACAATAACTTTTCCAACATGTGATATATATATATATATATATATATATATATATATATATATATATATATATATATATATATATATATATATATATATATATATATATATATTCATTCGTGGAAAATAACTGTTTAGCAAATTTTCGTAAAAAAACATAATTTTCGTGTAACATAACTTTAACCAATTTTTGTAAAGATGGCAATTTTCGTGAAGAAATAGTTAGAAAATTTTCATGCAAATTTTTTTTTTGAATTTTTGTCAAAAAGCTGTCTGTGGATAATTATATTTTAGCAGGTGTGTAAATAGTATGAAGAGGTCCATTGCCCAGAAAATCTGGAGCAGGTTTTTCGGGAACATTTTAAGTCTATTTTCGGAAAATTATTGTACTTTTTCAAACAATAAAGTTATTTTGATAAAATAAGGTACACTGTTACTACTATACGTAGGTTATACAAAATTCCATGCCTTTTATTTAACAAATACATATTAATCTTTAAATTTTTTTAATGAAAATTCACTACTATAACGCACTTGCTGTGTCCAGACTTTTTCTTTTCCTACTACCGCGCCACCAATGTTTCCACAATAGCCATAATATTAAACCTTCACTTTTATATAAACATGATTCAGTTCATCTAAATATTTCCAAAATTCATGATTTTTAGGTCCAGAAATTTCGATGTTTTTACTTGACAATAAATATATAAGTACATTTAATATATCCCCACAACAAATAAATCATTATGATAATTATTATAAAAACAATAGAAACCTACCTGTAAGCTCCTCCCATTAACTTATTTATAACCAGTCCAATATCATGCAAAGTATAAACATAACCTTTAGGTATATGAGGCCTGACATCTCTGAGAATGTATCCTAAAGTATTCCCAGGCCCTTGTTTGGTGTTAAATAAGTTTTCTAACCTAGGAATCGTTAAGAATTTTCTCATACTGACTCCGTTTTCTAAAAGCAGCTTAACAAAGTCACATCGGTCATGTTCCAATGCTTGCATCATCGCATCCTCCAGTGCACCTTGAGGCCACTCCTGACCATAAATAAATATTTCTGAGCGTGCAATATCAGCTCTATTCCAGGTCAATGCAAGACTAAGCTGTTCTGTGGGTGAAAGATGTTGTGATTTAAATAAGGCCGTCAATATTGTTTGGTCAAGTTCCTGGGATTTTTGGTCATTTCGATCTGCTATCCTAAAAATTGTAATCTGCAAAAAAATTAGGCAATGAAAAACAAATCACCATTTACAAAAAATTTCACCGCATTTCAAGTATCTAAAATGTTCACAGTTTTAAATAATTTAACAGCAAAATAATAATGACTTACTAGATGCTTGTTTTGAACACACTGCAGAAGTTCAGAAAATAGCATTTCTGCAAGATCTATGGTAACCTCGAAGGCTTTCTGTATGGTGGACATAATGTACTCCTTCATGTTTTCAAGGACACTAATGTCATACCTAGAATACACCAGACATTTCTAAATGAGGATTATCCAACTCTTAATTATTGTAAATAAAAAATTAAGTAAGCACAACTTATGTTGATAACTACGTGAAGATGACAATTTATCAGCAGCATTACCTTTGTATTGTCTTGCCCATGCATGTTATACTAATTATTAATAACTATAGCCACAGTTATTTTAATAAAGGAAAAGATGGTATTGCTCACATAAATCTATACTTGGAATAAAATTTTTATTGTACGTTACATGTAATGAAAAATGCAAAATAAGGGCTTTTAAATTATTGAAAAATCCACATTTGGTTCACTACTACTACTACTAATACTACCAGTCACGCCATTCCCATAAAGGCGTAAGCACACCACTTATGCTATTTATTAACAATGTTTCTTCACGGATTTCTGTCTTGACAAGCTATTTTCGTTTCTTTTACATTTATACATCTGTACATACACACTCTTCTATTACGTAAACTTCTGACCTCTTTGTTCTTTAATATATTATATGTTAATATATCGCACACAATATCAGACCCCGGACCCCACCATATAACCTCATGAAGTCAGCCAGAAGACGGATTATAAAGACCTCTTCCCCAGACAATAAGACTGCTGGGAAACGAATGTGATAGCGGAGATAGAGGAGTTTATGCAAGAAGAGTTGACGGCAGCAGCTAAAAAAATGAGATCCGGCAAGGCCCAGGCGGGATACCAGCAAAAGCCATAAAAGAGCTGGCCGAAATAGCTTTACAGGTGCTGCTAAAAGTAATGAATGAACTACTACGGAGACAAGAGTTTCCCCTAGAGTGGAAAATAGCAAAGGTTGTGTTGCTTTGGAAAAACGATTAGGCCTTTGAGCTAGCGTCATCCTTCAGACCTCTATGCCTGCTGGATACGCTAGGAAAACTACTAGAACACTTGATCAAAGCCAGACTAGAAAAGGAAATAGAAGTAGGAGAGGGATTTTCAGAGTGCCAGTTCCCCAAAGGGAAGATCCACAATACATGCTGCAAGATATGTCACAGAAGTCGTCAAAAACACAAGTGAGAAATGGTGTGCATTGATTACTCTCCATGTGAAAAAAAATAATGCTTTTAACACTGCTAGCTGGGGCAAAATCATAAACAGCTGAAAAAAAGAAACATCCCTGAGTACCTGATAAATATCATAAGCAGTTACTTCTTATACAGAAATATCAGCATTGCGAGGGGAGAGACGACGGCTGTTACGACGGGAGCCCCGCAAGGATCCATCCTGGGATCTATCCTCTGGAATATAATCTATGATTGAATCCTCAAGCTAAAAATAGTTGAAGGTTGAAGTTGGTTATGCTGATGACTTAGCAGTCTTAGTAGAGGCATCACAACAAGACACACTTAGGTTTCGAATGAACGAAACGTTAAGAAAAGTGGACAGATGGATGATGGCCAAAGAACTCCAGCTGGCCTCTGCAACAACAGAGACAGTCATTATAAATGGTCCCAAAATCAGGAGCGATTTTTCGTTGTGCTTAAAGGACACCATGATAAAACCAGTGAAGACTCTGGTGTATCTAGGAATATTAATCGCTGTCACTCAATTTTGGCCAGTATGTACTAATGGGAAAAGTAAAGGCTGAAAGAAGATCAGCAGGACTAAGTAGGATAATGCCCAACGTGGAAGGCTCAATATCAGCAAAAGGGCTACTGCTCAGCGGAGTAGTGCACTCAATTCTACTGTACTGAGCGCCAGTATGGCATCAAACAATAGAGATACAAAAATATAAAATGATGATGGAGAGCATGCAGTGTAGAGTGTCACTAAGGGTGGCGTGCGAGTTCTGTACCATCTCTATGCAGGCAATTCAGGTGTTGACGGGCGTCGTACCCATAGACTCGTTAGTGGAAGTAAGATGTTTCCTACATGAGGCGAGGGGAGTGAGACTAGAAGATGCTAAGCTGGATGCCAGAAGTGGAACCATGGAGAAATGGGAACAAAGATGGTCCCAAAAGACCACGAAGGGACAATGGACAAAAATATTGATTCCAAATCTGACAAACTGGGTGAAATGCGACCACAAGGAACTAAATTTCTGGCTCACACAAATACTTACAGGCCACGGATACGCTACACACACACGCCAAACACATGGGAAAGTTAGATGAGACCGAGAGCAGATGTATTTACTGCGGGGAAGAGAACATGGTAGAAAACTGCATTTTTGTTTCCCCAAGGTTCAACGAGATGAGAAGTACCACCCACAACTCTGCAGGGATACATAATATTAACGACTTGGTACCACTAATGTTGAAAGGCTCATGGAAAAAGGTAATGGAATTCGCCTGACAACCTATAACCATAAAAGATGGACACAAGAACTGCAAAAGCGAAAAAAACAACCAAATAGATTGCCTGAACCCCTAATCGCTTAAAGCCGAAGGGGGAAATAGGGAAAAAATGGAAGGAGAAGAAGAAAATACAGCTCTACACTCGTGAAGATATGTGGCAAAGATAGTACCAGTGTGCAATAGAGCAGTTCAGGGGAGCCCCTAGCTTGGTCAGCAGATGCGTCAGCTGCGCCCCACAACAGAAATTCCCATAAAGGGGTAAGCACACCACAAAGCCTATGCTATTTACTAACAATGTTTTTCCATGGATTTCTGTCCAGACAAGCTATTTTCGTTTCTTTTACATTCATACATCTCTATATACACACTCTCCTATTATGTAAACTTCTGACCTCTTTCTTCTTTCATATATCGCACACAACATCCGCACAAGCTTTCCTGGGTCTTCCAAGGCCTATCTTAAAATTTATTTTTATTTAATGCTCTCTATAAATTCTACTCATCATTATATCATTATCCATTCGTTCTATATGTCTGAACCATCTAAGCACACTACTCTCATATTTTCAATGGACTTTTCTACATTACATTCACTAAGAACCAATTTATTCCTAACTCTGTCTTTCCTTGATTTGCTCCTATCACTCGTCTTAGCTAGGCCATTCCAACAGAAACATTCTTACATGCTTTGCCTGAAACATCCAACTGTCAGACCCATATAGAACAGTCGGTACCAGTACCCTGTTATACATACAGCCTCTTTGGCCTCTCTAGATATACATTCACTCCCTAGATACAATGGTGATAGCTCACGGAACTTTCTCCTGCATTTACCCTAATTTGTATCTCATCATCTATTCTTCCATCGCCTTAAAACAGTCTTCCTAAATATCTAAATTCCTTTATTTTCTCTACTACATTACCATTTATCAAGATACTGCAATTACTTGCTCGACCCTCTTTATTAAACACCATAACTTTCATCTTCTCTGTGTTCAGACGTAGATTAATTTTATTTGTTACCGTCATCAGTATCTCCAACACCTGCTGCATTTCTCGTTCAGATTCACTAAGTAATACTGCATCATCAGCATACAATAACACTTTTACCTCATTCATTATGCCTTTTGTCTGAGCAAATTTTTCTTATACATTTGTGCATGAATACATTCAGTAACCACGTTGACATCACACATCGTTCTTTGACACCCTGTTCTAAAATAGTCACTAAGCATTCCACTAGTTCCCATACATGCTCTACTGCCATCATATAACGAATTAATACCTCGAGTTAGCCAATCATCCCACACTATATTCTTTCAAAATACTCAACAGATTCTGCCTATCTACAGTATCATACACTTTTCCCAGTCGACAAACGTGCAATATACTTTCTTTCATACATTCAAGCATTTCTCATCTACCTGCTAAAGTGAGAATGCTTGGTCAGTACAGCCTCTTTCCGTCATAAACCCACACTGAACATCTCACACACCTTTCCCCCAGTTAGTTTAGCTATCTCATTCATTTTATAAATATTCTTCCAAAGACCTTTCCGACAACACTAAACAAACTTATCGCTTGATAATTTTTGAATTCACTCTTGCTTCTTTTGTTTTTATATAAAGCCACCATGGTAGTGTCTTTACACTCCCTTGGAACTTGATCTACTTTTATGCACACATTAAACAACTCACATAGCCACACAGTCAAATTCGAGCATCCATACTGTAACATTTCTCCATGGATTTTATCAACACCCCCTCCTTTTTGGTTCTTTAGTTTCTTGATCAATATTTCAACCTCATGCACCTCAACAGTATCACATTATATTTGACTTGCAATCAGCAGAGGGTTCTAATGCTTCTTTCTAATGGTTCTTCTTGCTTCCATATAGTTTCTTAAAATATTCTTTCCAACATTCCCTCACATATCGTGTTTCCACTTGGTTTTCATTTGGTTCACTTACAAGTAACTTTGAAATAAAGGACAAGAAAGCTAATATTATCATTAAACAATTTTTTTGATTTTTTCCAATGTGCATCTGGTGTTCCCACTTCCTTCAAGATAGCTTTTTGTATCAATTGTAGGTGGTTCGTTTTCACTGAAATAGGTTCAGATCTATAGTTGCAGTTATTGGTCGTTTAATTAGCGAATCTATCAGCAATGAATCTTCAGGATTCATTTTCCAGAATATATCTTGCCTTCTTCGCTTCGGGGCTTCACACTCTAAGATTCGTTATAATAGATCATAACAAAGGACGATGGGACAGTATTTTCGAAACTAAAAACTGAAACTGAAAATGCTGTGGCTAATGGACGTGAGCTTTTGAGGCCATCTAATCCATTTTAACTAACCAACTAACTGAAAGATTATGTGGGATTTAGTCCCTTCTTAACTACAACATACTTTACAAATATGTTTTGTAGATGTTCTTTAAGAATAATATACTGCAGTCAGTACTTTGATCTTTACCCTGTTTAAAGCCGGTATTTCAGATGCAAGTATATGATCAACATGTCCCCCGTGCAGCTCTTGTGTTGTGTTGTTCAGAGACCAGGTGCATTTTCATCTGTGTGTCACGATGAATAAGAAAAACTGCCGATACTAGGCCGAGAACCACCCTCGTTTGTGGCACAAACGCCTCTTGCATAGTCCTTGGGTGACCATATGGTGTGCCGTAGCAGAATTGGCATTTGGGGTCCATACTTCTTCGTACCGAAAAGACAATGTTACACTGACTGTGAACTCTTATTGCGATTGTGTGATGCTAAACCTTTCTAAGATCCAAATTGAATGAACCTGAAGATAGGGACAATGTCTGACTGACGTCTTTTTTATTTGGAATAAAAGTTAGATTTGCTTGCGAATAAGATGGACTTCTTCTTCTTGTTATGCCCGCTCTTTTGTCCCAAGGACTTCAAGCTGTGGAATTCCTTGCCGGCACATGTTTTTCCTTCTCCTCCGAACCTCCAAACCTTCAAGTCCAGAATTAACAACTTGCCTCTTTCCTCCTTGTGGACACCCGCCTGTACGATAGTATTTAGGCTGTGGGCCTTGTGGTGTGCTGTTGATATATATATATATATATATATATATATATATATATATATATATATATATATATATATATATATATATATATATAATTTAAAAGACTGGAAATACTTGCAATTAAAAATCTATGCTGGAAAGTTAACGCTTGATGACTTAAATGGGAGAAATAGAAAAGAAAAAAATCTTTTATTTGGATTCTCTAACAGTCTTGGATAACAATTTATTTAAATTATGTAAATATACAACACAAGTTTGTTTATTTTGTATGTACATATTGCATAATTTTATTCAAGAAACAATAAAAAAATACAATAAAAGGGATGGGGCACTAGCCCACATTTCTCGGCATGCTATGGAGATTTTCAGGGAGATGTTTCTCAGTCATTTAATCTTATTGCACAGCAACATCGGTTGGCCCTACCAATCACCTAATTTGACCCTGCGCGCTTTTTTTCTGTGAGGATACTTGAAATCAAAGGGATAAACTCATCGATCTTGATTTATTCAATTAAAATATTGCTGCTGTTCAACATGAAGTGACCTGACCAGTTATGGACAACTTTCGTGAACGCCTTTAGCTGCGGTGGACAGTAACTAAATGTACAGGGTGATTCTTTATAATGTCGCCCCCCTTTAACTTTGTTATTTGAAGTGTCCCAAAAAAATTGAAAGTATGGTTATGTAGGTGCTAAAAAATACTTTTTTTCTATGTATAAAAAAATTTGAAAAATGATCAGTATACAGGGAAAACCAAAAAGTTCATTTTTTTTCAATGAATCACGCTATATATGAATTTATTTTTCGATTCCTCGTAAAATTCTAAGCATAATTTATATAACATACTGTATACTTAAAATGAATAGTTTTTGAAATATTCGCATTTGAAACGTTATCATCAAATATTTTATTAAACAACTGTTACAAATCAGGAAGTCCTAGGATACTCGCATTTGAAACGTTATCATCACAAATTTTATTAAACCAAAACAACTGTTACATATCAAGAAATCTAACAATAAATAATATAACAAAAACAGTTTCTAATTAAATATAAAGATGCTCTACCGGGCCTACATTTTCTTCAACACATTGTATAAGGGTTCTTCACATTTTCTTTAATGAATCTGTTATGAATGCTGGGTTATTTTCATCTAAATTAATAATTTATTTTCAATTTCGTGGCCGTATACACGGTTTTTTATATAACCCCAAAGAAACGCACCCATAGGTGTAAAATGGGGGATGTTTGCAGGCCATTTAATTGGCGCATTTCTTTCAATCCATTCAGGAAACCTTTCATTTGGGTAATTAAGCACAGCACGAATGTTGCGAGGGGGTGCTCCATTCTGTTAAAAAATTATATTTTGTAATATCTTTAAAGGCAAATCGTCTAAATATTCTTCGAACTCGTTTTCCAAGAAATCTAAATAGGCCTCCATTTAAAACAGTTTCAAAAAAATATGGACCGATAACTCGATCGCCCAAGATGCCACACCACACATTTACGGATTGTCGCCCTTGGAACTTAAATTCCCTATAAGAATGTAGACTATCTCTTGCCCATCGTCTGGTATTTTTTCGGTTAAACAGGCCACTAGAAGAAAAGGTAACTCGTCAGTCCATAGAACTGTTAAAAAAATTTTTATTTATGTTTATTCTATCTAGAATCAGTTGACAAAATGCGACCCGATCATTTTTTGCATTTGGGCAAGCTTTGTAGTGGGTTTAATCTTATATGGCTTTAGATTCCATTTTCTTAACATTATTTGGACTTTACTGTATGAAGTTCGCTGAATATTTTTTTGTGTTGCTCGTAATGTCTTTGAAATGTTTCTTATGGAATTGTTTGGATTCTCTTCTATATCAAGTAAAATATTCAATTCTGCATTTTCATCTACGTTCACAGCAGTTCTTTTTCTCCTTTGTAAATTTGACGTTTCTTGAAACTTCCTATAGATGTAAACGTTTTTCGAGTTGGGACATGCATACCGGGATTATCTTCTATCATATTTCTAATGGCAGCGCGACAATTTAAATTATTTTTAATATAATAACTTAAAATAACTCTTCTTTCTCTGTCTGAGTACGGCATTTTTACTTACTAAACAATACAACTACAACAATATTGGAAGAATGTCACTGTCAGTTATTTGTTTGCAATTAAAAGCATGGTATCCTAAGACTTCTTGATTTGTAACAGTTGTTTAATAAAATATTTGATGATAACGTTTCAAATGCGAATATTTCAAAAACTATTCATTCTAAGTATACAGTATGTTATATAAATTATGCTTAGAATTTTACGAGGAATCGAAAAATAAATTCATATATAGGGTGATCCATTGAAAAAAAATGAACTTTTTGGTTTTCCCTGTATACTGATCATTTTTCAATTTTTTTTTATACATAGAAAAAAAGTATTTTTTAGCACCTACATAACCATACTTTCAATTTTTTTGGGACACTTCAAATAACAAAGTTAAAGGGGGGCGACATTATAAAGAATCACCCTGTACTTGACTGATTGAACTTTTAAAACAAATGAAGCAAAACTGCATTATATATACATTTCGAACATAAAAACACATATTTGGTTTTTTACTTTATTTGACTTTTATTAAATGTACAATGCGTCAGATTATTTTGCCCTAGCCACACCACCTTCCAACCCCCTTGTCTGGTGAGAGATCAGTTTAATAAATTCGAAGTGTAATTTACTGAAAAAAAAAAAGGTAACAGATTTCTAGATGCGCATAGATCGTGTTTACTTAATTTTTTTTCAAGGGTACATTTTTATCTAACATACTTGCACATGAAGGAGATGAGGTCTGCAGCTCGCCCTGAACCATCACAGACAACGACAGGTATAGGTGGTTCATCTGTAACATATTCTAGCACGGCTCGGATTGTGTTCGCACCTCCTTCAATTACTAGACATACTAAAGGAATGGGGCTCTGAGTAACTGAAATTAAAAAAGTAACAATGAGATTATTATTAATATTATTATTATTATTATTAAATTATTTTTTATTTACTGACAGATAAATGATGTGTACATGTGTGTGTGAGTACGCGTCTGCGCGTGCGGAGGAAAACTCAAAATTTTCTTTCGATAATTTTTGTATCTCCGAAAATAACAAAGTTACTCTAATAGAATTTGTACACAAGTTGCCTTTATTAGATACTATTGCACATTCCAAACTTCTAGTTTTCATAAGTCATAAGGTATGTCAAGTGAGTATAGGCGCATGGTCAACTTTTAGTGTAAATTTAAATGAATGCTCCCATAAGGCGGGAGACAATTTAGGGCATGCTTAAACAAATGTTAATGATTCCATAAATTATGAACATAATATAATTTACTTACATGGATATAATCTTTGGTTAGATATGTATTTTTCTAATTTTCTTCTGAGTATGATCTCAGCTCCGTATTTTCCAATGGTCCCATTATCAACCAGAAGAAAATATGCATGCCTGTTATTTAAAGCTGCAAATTTTGATCTGAAATAATTACAACAAATATGGCATTTAGTACAAAGCAAAACATTTACATCTGGTAAGAGATAACTTTTATAGAATTTGTTTTAATCAAATCATCCATGAAAGTCAAAGCCTATGTGTCTCCATTGTGGCACAAGGTGGGTGTTTACTCGCTTCTTAAATTGTTTGAGGTTATAGGTCTTCGGATATTTGTCTCCAGGGAAAACATTCCATAGCTCAGATGCTCTAGGAACAAACGAGGATTCGAACTGTTTGACAAGTAGGTAATTTGACAATAAAAACGTTCGCGTTTCGACTAAAACCGGTTTGCCGATAAGAGATCGAAAGAAAAGATACTACCGAAGCAATTTCTGAGGCGCAATGTCGATGATAGTATTGATAGAAGAGGCAGAAACCTCCAACCTGTGGTACATATACCTCCTTAAAGGCAAACAACTTCTTTCTGAATTGATCCCAAGAGGGATAAGGTTTGATTTGGGACAGCACCCCAGACATAACAAGATCCCAACTGTGCTTTTACAGTATAAGAAGCTGCTGCAGATAAACACGAAAGAGAAACCTAGGCTTCCTTGCTGCTGCCCTTATAATATTGGAAACATGTAAATGCCAGGAAAGACCATCTGGAAATGTTATACTCAACACAAACAAGGTGGATTTTTATGCAACATTTTTCCAGCCATCTGCAGGTCACTTTTCCTAGATAATGATAAGAATCAATTCTGTGTTTTTGAGACATAAAACATAACTAGATTTGCAGATGGCCAGCCAAGAATCTTAGACAGGTCATCACTTAGGGTGTTAATCATTCCGACTCTCATTGATAAAAAGCTAGAAGCAGATATTCGTCGAGTCGATTAATGTCGGAATGTGAAAAGTGCTATCATCAGCGAAGCCATGGATCGGATTGTAGTGATTCTTGATTTTTAGTTACTGAACATATCTGAAGAGTTTGGGTCGTAAATTGACATCAAAATATTATATACAGGGTTAGTTTAAAGTATGGAAACATTTGAATATCTCTCGAATGGAAAACGATAAAAACAAGATTTTAACACATGTTGGAAGGTTGCCATAGGTGCATATTTTCACGTTACCACAAAACATACAGACTGGTCCTGAAAAGCGTAGTGGTTGCAATGAATGATTTTTTAAATGGAACATCCTGTATATTATATCATGTTATGAATCCTCTCGCACTCTAGATTAACTTTGTTATAAGGTACCTTATGCCCAAATTCTATGGTTACGCAGATATCGACACTTTAATTATTGAATTACATGTATTGATAAAACTAATAGTAACAAATAAATATCTTATGCGCAAAAAACAACAAATAAAAATATTTTTACAGGTATTGTATCGTTGCCACGGAAAAATAAAATACACGGGGTGGTAATGAAAAGCGTAGCCAGTAAGCCTCAAAATGTTTATTATAGTATTACAATTTGAATCCAATTAATAAAAATCATCAACATTTAAAGAAATAAAGAAAAATAACCAAACAAATTCTAAAGTAAATATTCAAAGTGCAAACCATTTACGATTGACAGTATCGAAGTCTTTTACAAAATTGTCCAATTGAATCACGTAAATATGTTTGTGGTATTAGATTTAACTCCTCCAAACACCAGTTTGTAAAGCAACTGGTCGATTTTCGTAAACTTTTTTTAAGGTATCCCCCACAAGAAAAAAATCGAATGGGGTCAAGTCCGGTAACCGGCGATTCTATCGCTCCTCGACGTCCTATCCATTCTTGTGGAAACACTGTATTTAAAAAGGTACGTACAGGCCGGATGTAATGAGAGGAAGCACTATCTTGTTGATACCATATATCATCAGAAGGTAACATGGAATTGTTTGGATTCGGAAATATGGCTGATATAGGTGACACAATATTATTTCTTAACATGTCTAGATATCTGTCACCATTTATTACCTTTTATAAAAAAGGGTCCGATTATGTGATTATTAATAATCCCCGCCTAAACAATGATTTTCTGCGGCCACTCCGTGTGTCTCTACCTCATCCAACACGGATTACGTTTAGACCAAATCCGGCAATTATGTCTATTTACTTCTCCGTTGAGGCAAAATGTCGTTCTTTTTTTCCACAACTATTTCACAAAACTGCAATCTGCGGTCTGGGTCATCTTCTGTAAGTTTTTGATTGTAGTGAATTTTAAAATGTTTCATTTTTTCTGACTTCAAAATTCGTATCACGGATGTCTGAGCGATATTGTTGTCTAGCGCCAACTGGTTTGAAGATATTTGAGGGTTTTCCTTAACTTGGAGTAGCAGAACTAGTTTTGTTTCATCATCTGTAGCAGTTTTCGTCCTGCCATGCTTAGGATAATTTTTAACATTTCCAGTCTCTCTATATCTCTTGATAGTTTTAAAAACGGTTGATCTGTTAATAACGTGTTGCGGGTTCAATTCATTAAATATGCGTGTAACTTCTTCATACGTTCTTTCCTTGTCGCCAAAGCCTCGTAAAAGTAGGATTTGTATGCGTTCTGTATCGCTAAAATCTGCTATTTTATAAAGTGATTGACATTAACTAATTTTGACAGTTCACTAATATTTATTAACAAAGCATAGCCAGCTTTGTGGCAATCAGTACTTATTGTGTAATTGTCGATATCTGCGTAACCATAGAATTTGGGCATAGGGTACCTTATAACCAAGTTAATGTAGAGTTCGAAAGGATTCATAAAATGATATAAAATACACGGTGTTCCATTTAAAAAATCAATCACTGAACCAATCAGGATTACCCTGTATATTTTGGGTAACCTTGAAAATACGCTGCCACGACAACCCTACAATACATGTGAATTTTTTTTTATTTGTTGTTTTCCGTGCATAAGACATTTATGTGTTACTATTAGTTATATCAATACATGTAATGCAATAAATACAGTGCCGATATCTGCGTAATCATATAAATTGGGCATAGGGTATCTTATAAAAAAGTTAATCTAGAGTTCGACAGGATTCATAAAATAATATAATATACAGGCTGTTCCGTTTAAAAAAATAACTCATTGCAACCACTACGCTTTTCAGGACCAGCCTGTCTGTTTTGTCGTAACGTGAAAATATGCACCTATGGCAACCTTGCAACAGGTGTTACAATCTTGTTTTTATCGTTTTCCATTCGAGAGATATTCAAATGTTTCCATACTTTAAACTTACCCTGTATAATGATATTATTTTACATAGGAAGTCTCGAGTGGTAACAGAGCACAGATACCAATGTCTACAATCCAATTTTAGGCAGCGTATAAACGTACCTAAGCAGCATATGACGATATATTTTTGCACTCTCAACGTTAGGTAGTGTGGAGTGGCGCGATATGTAGTATATGCTGAACTTCTTGCAGCAGAAAATTTCATATACATCACCTCCTTAATATTCACAGCAATATTGTATTGTATTGTATTGCAAATGGCCTTGAAACCCCATTTTTTACAGAAACCTAAGAATGATAACCGTAAAATAACTGTCCTCTGATTTTCGACTGATCTCTACCTTTTTAGGCATGATATATTGGGCGAGTTCGCCAGTCGCCAGTAGCTGCCAGCGCTGCATTGTTAAGTAAAAAAATGTTGACAAAATGTCGACTCGAATTCTCAACATTTTTTGACATAACAATTCAGCAACTGGCGCCTGGTGAACTCGCCCAATAACTTACAAGACATGTAATTACGCAACTTAACTTTACGGTTAAGACGTTTGAATTTTTTAAACAATTTATTTAATGATTTACACAATTATTACTTAATATAAAATTACAATATAAAAATAAAGCCAATACGAATATCAACATAAGTGTGATATATAAATGTTAGCACACTATGTGCAGTCTTAAGTTAGAAACAACAATGAACGCCCCGCTGAAGGCGAGTCTATTTATAACGTGTCCCCCAGGCGTGGCAGTATTGTTCTCCCGAGGTGACTTTTAGTTTAGCTGACATGTGAGATTCACTCTATTACGTTGTTCCCAAGGTGTCTTCTATCTTGCTGATTTGAAGGTGCCTTCTATATTCCTGATGACTCGGCTATCCTGCTCTGGGAAGGTTACTTGTTGTAATAATAGCCTATTGTAGGCGCTCTATTTATCTCGCATATACACCCCCCCCCCCCCTTCAATAAACTTGTATGTTGTCACGTGTAGAGTAAAGAGTTGGAGTTCACTTTTGAATTTGTGTTTTGTTTCTTTAACGTAGGCCTATTTCCGCGACTATGGGCAATCACCGACGTCAGGGAGCAGTTTGACCTCACTATCCTAGAAATTTTGCCGAACCTCTGCCTTTCTGTAAGGAGAGTAGGGATATTTAACGTGCGCAACATCTCATGGACACAGGACCGACGGATTTACGCCCCCTCGGAAGGGTGGAACGTGCAGACATTCAACTTGCTCAAATACAATGCGAGAACCTCAGTTGGTGTTAATGTTACAGTTTGTACTGAAAAAGTGAAATGAGAACCCTGGGATCGAACCCAGTACCCTTCGGTTCAGAGACACACGTTCTTACCCTTGAATCACCGAGGCTCTTGCACTTTTGAATTTAAACACTTGCAAATACTAATTTCATTCTTCTACTGTATCTTCAGAATTTTGCAATTGTTTGATTAAGGTGGAAATTAATTACTAAGTTTTATCTTCTTATAGGTGCCATAATATTTAGACTAGCTTCTACAAGGAGTAATTACGAGCAGGAAATACATAGTTTCTGAAGACCTTGGTTTTGAGTTTGGTAACTGTGTTTGTATTTACTACAAAATGAAACGAGTGTTGCGCTGGTCGTGGGTATAGTTTCGTGAATCGGGCAAGGAACTGTTCTAAAGACGTAATGTTTTTTCCATTTCTTGCTGAAAAGATGATGATAGAGGTGTGGAAAATTTCTACCAGGGAGCTGATAACTTTCATGTTACCTACCACTGCAAAGGTCTGCTCAAGACATTTTACTACACAAGAAATCTCTGAGAAGAGTTGCTGGATTACTCTAATAAAAGTCGCCGGCCTTTTAAAGCTGATGCTGCCTAATCTCAAAATTTGTATAAATCAGGATCAAATTCCCCATTACGTACAGGTAGGCATAAACGTCACGCGAAAAGTAATCGCGCTAAACCAGTTTATGAAATTTTGAAAAATAATCAGAAAATCGAGTAAGTATATAAGGTGAATCAAGTTGTGAGCAAAACTCTACGGTGTAATTCCTCATTTAATTCTAAGCTGCAAAGTTCATACAAACATAGGTCTTAAACCACTTTGTTTTGCAGGTACAAGGTGCGTTAATTCTTTTCCAAAAGACAGACCCAATAACGTAGAAAACTGGAACCCGGTAAAAATTCTAAAGAGGCATCATTTGGGCCAAACACTTTTTAAAATATAACCAGTGCCGTGCTTAATGGCTTAACTTCATTATAGGTTTCCACTAGACAAAAGTCGTCTAGTCGATTTTGAGAAAACTTAAAAAATCGTAATTTCGGCGTAACATTTTTCAACCTTTTTATTTGGTATACGACTATAAGGATAATTATAATAATATCTGTTTAAATAATATGCTTCCGCTTTTTATTAGAAAAAAATCATCTGACTACCAATTACGTATCTCTTAGGATAAATATTTTTAGGAATCATTTATTTTAGAGTCATTAAATTTTTTTACTGTAGAGTAAACGAACTCATTTGAACAAAAAAAGTAGCCAAGAGACTATTATTGTCTAATTTTATCGTGGAAGCGTATAATATAATGCTCCTGTTTTGAGAAAAACAGTGCCGTGGAGTATTAAAAAAAATTAAAACATTTAATAGGTAACCCACAAGCACGACACTGGTAAAATATGGAAAAGAGTGTTTCGCCCGAATCATGCCCTTTGATGGATTTATAATCGTCACTGGGTTTCAGTTTTATACCGGCTTGGGTCTTTTTTTCATAATATTTAACAAAGGGATTTGAGACCCATGTTTGTGTGAACTTTTTTGTGTTTTTCCCCCTAGGTACTTAACTAACACCACGTACATAGATCAATCAAATAAGGTGCAAAATGATTGTCATGGATAGATAACTTGAGGGGCAAAGTTTTCTATTCAAATTTTGTTGTTTATACAGGGTTAGTAAAAATTATGGAAAGGCACTTGCATTTTCGGAAATAATCGTTAATAAAAAAAAAGTTTTTGCAAAAGTTATTGGAAATATTTTTTGCTACAAACTGACAATATTCAACTTTTCCTAGCATCAACAAATTCGTTGCTATAGCAACTAAATCCTTTTTTTAATGACAATAAATGATTTTTTTACATTTTCCGAAAAAAACGTCCCTTTCTTGATACGGCACTATAAAATTTTAACCTAGTTCCATAGGATAAAAAATCGAGAAAAAATTAACCTTCTCAAAAATCACCACTTTCGGGTGGACTTCATTGATACATTTTTGATCAAATTACCCATTGAAAAAATGTGATAGTATTTGTAGCTGACAATTACAAGCAATGTTTGTTGTCATTTATCTGCATTTTGTAATATTTTATAGAGCTTATCACATCAGATAATTGAGAACTTTACAATTAAATATTAATAATTATTCTGGAAGAATTGAGAGACAGCTAAGATTTGAAATATTAATTGCTGGTAAGCTACGGTGACAGGACACGTAGTTATAAATAAGTGTGTATGCTTTTTCATTAAGTGTATCCTAATCGGCTGCAAATGAATGAACGGTGTTACCAAATTATTTAAAAAAATTAACGAAACTGGTCGTGTCAAAGATAAACCAAGAATAGAAAGAAGAAAAATGGCTGTAGCTGCTAATAAGGCATTACTTAGATGTATTGTTGTCTCTTCATGAAAACCCTCATTTGCCCTCAAATTAAGTTGCTAAATTACACAATATTTCACAAAAATCTGTAGTAAATTTTCTGAAAAATAAGTCTTACTTGTAGATGGGAATTTTGAGATGCGTGTCGAATTTTGTGATATTATGATAAGCAAATTTAATGAGAATCCGGGCTTTGGTAGAAACATTATTTCCTTAAATGAATCTACTTTTACACTGCATGGATTTGTTAATAAACAAAATGATCGTTATTGGTCTCAACAAAATCCTCATTGGATGATGGAGACGCAAACCCAGCGATCAAAAAAGGGGGTATACTAGACAGCAGTATTATTGGGCCATTCTTCATTGAGGGAAAGCTAACATGGGAAACATATTTAAATTTATTAAGAGAAGAAATTATATATGCTGTGGTTGCAGTAGTGCGCCCGGTTAATGCAGTTTGGTTTCAGCAAAATGGAACTTTCAGTAATTTTGGAAGCCGCATGCGGCAATATCTGGTTGAAGTTTTCACAAGAAAGTGGCTTGGGCCGGCAACACCG